>CANPUT010000099.1:1200000-1684831 GCA_947578815.1 Epinotia ramella
AACGAACGTTACTTACGATCATCGACGTTTGAAACAACCGAGCCTTAAGAGTCCCCAGCACGGACGACTAAGTCGACTCTCCATACAAACGTAGTTTGGTTCTCGTTTTAAAACGGCGTACTGGAATAACATGAAACTTTTTATACACAAGAGGATTGGTTGGAAACTAGACTTTGTTGCTATAAATTATACAACAAATGTTAAATAAATGAAATGTTATTCGAGCATTCTTTTTAAAATGAGAACCAATCAAGGAGAGGAGGGCGCCCTGGCGACCCTTTATACAGACCATATTGCACATAATTTACTTTAAAAACAAAACTTGAACCGTCTTCAATTCAGTACTTCGCCAAGGAACACACATGAACATTTTCTTTCCACTTTACCACATGAACTGCTTTCCGAGAGCTTTCAGAAAAAAAAACAGCGGTATGTGGATCGATAATATTTGAGGAGTTCCGTCGATTTCTTAAGGACCTTAGAATCACCTTTAATACTTCATTAGTAGGTACTATTTCAACGGAATCATTTCAGAATATGTGATGATCATATCATAGTGAATCATTCGGGAGCTCTATAAGCCATCTGGGGTCTTTATCATCAGTTTCACTTCACCAAATTTATGGTTTCCGAGGGTAAATACACGAGTTTTAATATAAAGCGAAATCACTAATACAGGCATGCCTAATATAATTGAGGAGTTCCCTCAATTCCATATGGATCCCATCATCCTTTGAAAACAAATACTACCTTGATGATTTAACACCCAAGTGATCTAACTGACACGCAATTAGTTACGAGTCAAGCCTAATTTCGTGTTTGACGCCGCGGATTGTTGGCGAGACTGCCCCGGAACACCACGGCTGCTTCTTCAGCCCCGGAGACCCTCTTGATTGAACTTGACTTGACCTGACAGTTGACTGAACCTTGACAGATACTAACCGGAGTTGAAGCGAACATCGCGCCTCCCGGAATCAGGTGAGTTGAACAAGTTTTGTAGCCAATCCACTGGCTTATATGACCCGCGAAACGCGTGGCAGTTCACTCCACTCGCACTAGGCGAGGAGTTTGAACAATGGATGGCTTTCACAGATGATGTATTTATTTAATGCAGAAACCATGGTTACAAAGGTGTTACAAACAAGATAAGTTCATACATGGTAGCCCTGTAAGGGCGTAGCATAATTTATAAAAGTACTTAAACCTAGTTACCTACCTATCCTAAATTTATAATTCTATATTATTATAAATGCATGCATGAAGCGTAAGAAGCTTTTGCAACCTTAAACTTAAATTTAATAAGAGGGAAGGAATTTTTATAGTCTATAATATTTAAAAATTTAAATCCGAGAGTAATGCAAAATAGGTAGTCTAAAATACAACAAATAATAATATACTTATACGAATTTATCATTGAAGTATTCCGCGACTGTATAGTAGCATTTTGAGACCAGCAGTTTTTTTAAACGTTTTATGAAAGCTACGTCCAACTTTTCATTTCTTATTTCATCCGGCAATTTGTTGAAGATTTTTATGCACATAACATACGTACTCTTTGAGTGCATTTTTAGTTTTGACGAAGGCAGCATTAGCATGATGGTTTACACATTAGACCCATGTGAAGTAATCTTTTAAATACATACATGTACCTAATTACACGTAAATGCGAAATTGTAAGCGATAAATGGTCATTCACATTTAATACAAATTAGTTAATTTATGTACAACAACACATTACTCCGACATGTTACTAACCTAACCTAACCAAAATAAATTTCAAACAAAATAAAACCTCAATTTATCACTCGCCAAAAAAATACTGTACGAACATTATTTCCGAACTCTTTGAATTATTTTCCATGTTAAAGAGAGTTTTCAAACTGTTTACTACTTATACTCGCACAACGATAAATTTATAGATTGGAAAGCAATCAGACAGTAGTTTGGGGAATTCATGGTAGTTTTAAAACAGTTGCAAGTTTTAAATTACGCGCACATGACGGAGGGAGTCTGTCGTTGCACAGTTAGTTATGGAGTTTTAAAAAGTTTTGTTGATAATATGTTTTGTTTTAACCTACGAACTTATATTCAGAGTAATGACGCGTAGTTGCAGTGCTCAAGAGGCAACCGGATGGCTCGCGGTATTTGAGCTCGAGAAGTGTTGTTGAACCGCCCTGTGCAACCCAAACTGAGCCCACTTGGACTTTTTTTTTTTGTCGCGATACAGCCGATTGAAACGGCGGTTGCCTGAAAGTGTATACGCTGTTTATATAATGAAATACTGTTTCAATCGAATGCCTGGCGAAAGTTTAATTTTTTTCACCCCCGCTGCAATTTCCGCCCCAGTCGAAGTGGGCTCAGTTTGGGTTGCACAGGGCGGTACCACTACGCTTTGCGATCTCAAATACCGAGAGCAATCAGTTTCCCTCTCGGACACTGAAACTACGCGTCGATTTAACTAAAAATAAATACCTATAAAAATCCCTACAAGACGCACCACATTTCGCGTCTCTGAACTGTGGGTCATTTTTTTGTCCTACCAGGATCGTAAGAGCTTGTTTTTTCAGCGGAAAAAACTTTTCTCGCTTCATCTGTAAAATGATGCGCAGGTGTAAGTATGCCAATTATCTTTACACATAACAAAGTAATTCACCAATGGTTACAAGCAATATAAAAGGGACTTAATTTATGTCTTCGTAAACAAACAACGAAGCTTTCAAAGATAATGCCCAATGCAAATTCAAATTTAAATCTTCCATCACGACTTATTTACCTACATCATGAAAATGTTTTGCATCTCTTACGACTCAGCCAGGGCTTCAAGCGGCGGCGGCAGCGGAAGCGCTAGCGATTCGTGTGAGGCCGCGGTCTGGACGCCAGCGGGCAGCGGGGCGGCGAGCGGCTGCCCATACATTGTAGGCGCTCGAATGTATGAACTGCCGCTCGTTGACCCGCTACCCACTGGTGTCCAGTCCGCAGCCTGAGCGAGAGACCGGAGTGCAGCCTCTAGGTCACAAGTGTGGCGCATGCCCCCGCTGCCGCTCGTAGTCGCGGCCGGACACTTACGTTGTTTATCTTATTAATCTCCATCTCTCGTACCCTTATTTGTATTACGCTGGATCCTGATATACTTTTAATCCTTTTAAAGGACGTCCCATTATCATAAGCCCCATTCTATAGGTATTGTGTTTGGGTTTGCGCACGCCCCGTATGTTCGCTTTATAATTAATATTTGAAAGGCTGTTTTCGTCGGGATTCGTGAAAAACACGGTAAGGGGGACCCCTTTATTTCTAGGGAATGTGTGTTTACGAAATATTACGGTTTATGAATTGTTAAATTTGCGCATAATCATGTTTTTAATACTTGGACGTTTTTTTGAGAGGTGGGACATGAGTGGAATGTCATTTTGGAGCTGGCTGACTGGATTGCATTTTAACCGCAGTCATAATATGCTGCGAATATGCGGTTGTGTTCCTGGTGTTAAGTAACACTTTCACTGCCAGGTTCGGGAGCTGTGTTCGTAGGCGCTTGCCTCTAATTAGCGGGAAAAACTACGGCATTGGCTACGAGCGTAGTTTTACGAAATTTTTGGCAGTGAACGTGGTAAGGTCCCCAGAGATCCCTAACGAATGTCAACACAACGAATCCTCAATTCAATAGAGGGTCGGCAACGCGCTAATGATTCGCTTAAGGAGTCGCCAGTGCAGCGTCCAGCTGCAATGTGTGCTTAGCCTCAAACAGGCCGACTGCATGTTTGCTAAGGCCGAAGTATTTCAAAAAATGGGATCCTCTTCATTGGCATAATTTTTTTTAGACTAATATAGTTTCGCATAATTGATTTGGCATAATTTCTATTGGCATAATAATACTGTCGCATAATAATACTTTGGCCTACTACTTTGTTTGGCATACTACGCTAATAGCATAATTACAGTTGAACTAATCTGTATTGGCCGAATACATATTACGCATACTATTGTTTGGGCTAATAATTATTTGGTATATCTGTCATTATCCATAATTTCTTATCCATAATTTCAGTTTTCTAAATGACTAAAACTCAATTTCGTTGTTACAATGCATTTACACTTTTCGTGGACGCGGATTATTGGGTCGTGCATTATCAGGGCGGATAAAAATGGCTTGTCATAAGCGAACTCTGTCTTAGGTCGGTTAGGTTAGGGTTCACTTGTGTTCCTCAGACCAGAAATAGACACCCCGCGCAGCGGGGTGGCGTCGACTCGCTGGAGATTATTAGTCCGCACAGATGACCGTCCCAATGTACATGGATTATCAGGCTGTACATTATTGGGCCGTGCATTATGCTTTCATTGCTTTGTGTAATGCATGATTTTATTTTTTAGGACACAATTTTTATGCGTTTTGTAATGATGCCAAGTAATTATTATGTCTTTTTGTATTTATGCTATCTGATGTTAGTCTTTGTGATGATTATGCTATTTTCGTTTATTCTTTTTAATTTTATGCCTAAAAATTTATGCCATAACATGATTAGGCTTAACGCTAATTCGGCTATAAAAAATTATGCGTTATTATATTATTCCAAATGATTTTATGCGATCCAATAGAGAACCTCAAAAAATAACAGTCAGTGCGGGGAGAATGAATAAAACTGAGATTTGTTTACAATGAAGTCCAATTTCGGCCGGAATGGCTATGTCAACGTAAATTTCATTAACTAATTGCAAAAGGTGCATTATTATGCGATGTCGTCAATAATTAAATTGCAGTTGGGCCGAGGACACGTCACTGGCATTATGTACTCGTATTTCATTATTTGTTTGAGTATTCGTAATGTAAATTCATTCATCAACTGTGGTTGTTATCAAGTTTCATTGTGACGCTAAAATCACACTGTCACACTGATATTATAAATGTGAAAATTCGTTGATGTTGTCAGAGAGACATAATAAGAAGATCCTGAAGGAAATTGTATTTATACGACATAAATTAAAAACTTCAATAGCGCGATGCAGAACATCACCAATGTTCACGTATATTCTAGCCTTAGTAGGTCATTCTCCGGTATTTTGTCGGCGTCTAAACTCCGTCAAACCATATGAAACGTATTAATAAAGTTTTATGGAGACAAGGTGACCCGCAGACCAAATTTGAGGATAACCGATTGGATGAAGTGGTATATACGTAACAGCGCCATCTTTTGTTGTCAAGTGTACGCCCCGTGGCGGAGATAACAACCAGTATATTTTTGGGGGCAAGATATAGCAAAAACTACTGTACCAATTTTGATGAAACTTTCTAATATTGTAGTTTAGACCTCAGAATAGGACATAGCGTGGCGTGTTTTTAGATATAATTTCTTCAGAGGGTGATATAAGGTTCAAAACATTGTATGGGAATTAATTTATTTTTTAAGATAGAGACTTGAAACTTCGTAAAAAGGTTCTGTAATGAAATACAAGAAAACCAATTTCGTTATTTTTGCCAGTTCATACCCTAAAGGGGTCAAAAATGGGTCGAAAATTTGTATGGGAATTAGTTTATATTTTAAGATGAGACTTACTAATATTTTTTGAGCTACGGACTTGAAACTTCGTAATATGATTCCATATTAAAACACAAGAAAACCAATTTTAGCGTTTTTTAAAATTCATCTTCTAAAGGGATTAAAACTTGGTTGAAAGTTTGTATTAAGAAACCCTAAGTACCACAACATTATCTACCCGTCACTAGATGGCATATGCTGTACACGTTTTTGTACAAAAATCACAGTACAATAGTTGACGTAGCTTCACATTTTTCGATCACAAAAACTACTAAACGCATTTTTAAATAACTTCCCTTAAAGCTTTGTAAGACTTTACCTGATGATAGTCTACGATTAATAAAATTAAAAAAATGACATGACAATTATACAATTATCTTACAATACAATACTCTTTATTCCACTTCACATATACAAAACCATCCAAACTTTCGCATTTATAATATTAGTAGGATTAATTATCCTTTAAGGTGAGTCTGAGTCGGGGCAAGAGTAACATCGGGGGAAGAGGGTCAAAAGCTTCTCCAGCTAATTCTTTTGAATTGAGCGCCTTTTTGTACCGTCAATTAAACAGACAGGCGCTTAGTCTGTTTTACCGACGGTACAAAAAGGCGCTCAATTCAAAAGAATTAGCTGGAGAAACTTTTGACCCTCTTACCCCGATGTTACTCTTGCCCCGACTCACCTTACTTTATATTTTATCAATTAAATTTTCCATTTGTTGGTACTTAAAACTCCAGCACAATCTTATCACCGTAACGAAAATCGTAAATAAACCTCATTCATTAAACTATTTAATCGTATGGCATACAGTGTTCTTAGCTATATGTTTCATGAAAATCTATTCAGTCGTTTTTGAGATATTGGACTTTGAAATGAAAATGTCGGGAGTTTTTCCACTTTTCTAAGTTGTAGTTTAAAGTTTGACACTCTTTAGTACCCACCAGGGGGCACGTGCAGGGTTGTGGTAGGTAGCTCCTGCGGACGCGAGTAACAGTTATGCCCCCTTTGTCAAGTGAGTGGGCAACTCGACTGTTAGTTCTTAAGCCGCCCGAAGGCTCCTAACTTCGGCTCAACTCAACGACTATGTCATAGACAGCAGCGGAAGCGCTCATTTATATTAACCACTCAAACAACAGGCGGTCACCCATCCAAAGACTGACCGCTGCCATCTTTGCTTAACCTGCGTTATCTTTTCCGACTCGCAGCCGCCGCTAGGCTATGAGCGCTTCGAAATGAAATAAATTCATTAAACTTAAAATGCCCGTTAGAGTCTGTCAAGCGAGTCGTGTTCCTGGAAATTTTGCAAATCCTACTAATATTATGAATTCTAAAGTTTGGACCTCAATCACGCAAAAACGGCTTAACGGATTAAAATTAATTTTGGTATACACATAGTGTATAACCTGGATTAACACACGAGGATATAATACTTTTTATTCCGGGAATCATCGTCTAATGGGGCGAAAGTTTGTAAGGAGCTACGATATAAAAGAGTTCCACGCGGACGAAGTCGCGAGCAGAAGCTAGTCTATAATAAGTCAAAAAACACAAAAGAAATATATACTACTTAGTCAAAAGAATATGGAGGCCACAAATATAGATCGTTACGTGAAAATTATATTAATAACTCAGGCGACCTATACCTTGCGGTAACCAGCTTAGAGTACCAACAGTATAGTCAGCAGCATATATCCATACAGTCAACTATGTTGGATGCGTTTTTGTGGTTAAGACATCCGGTATTCTCGCACATCATGCTTGTCAGAACGTGACAAACGACTAAAACAAACCAGTGCAAAGCTAAAATACGTAGTCTCTGTCAGTTGTGCGTAGATAATTTTCAGCTGTAACCGTATAGATATTTGTTGACTGTACTTGTCGTTGGTAAAACTCCAATAGTGCAAATGAACGTTACATCGCTGACAATAATAAGTCCATAGACTATAAACCTTTCATAGTGAATGTCATATGAATGTATTACTTCTGGCGACAATTTTTCTGTTTATTGTGTGATTGCAACCTACCACGTCTATAGGACGAACTGACAAACCAAGGTCCTTACGCTCTAACGTCAGCAAAAAAAAAAATATCACCACAAATTTTGACAAAATGAATGCTTCCAAATGTATACTAGCACATAAATAGAAAGCACATTCCAAATTGCGTCATAATACCGCCATTATCGATATTTCAAAAGTTGCAATTTTACTTTAGGTAGGTATTGAGGTATTTGCAATGTAATTGTTTTTGATACTTTCATAGCGCCCAAGTGCCAAAGCGGACCCCGGGCTCGCTTAGGACACTGGGAGGATGGTTTACAAAGCGACTTACTGAAGGTGCTGACGAGTATTTATGTATGTAACCTTACATATTTATAACGTTAATTAAAATTTTGTCTGTTTCGAACATAGTTGTTTGCAGAGGCACAGACAAAGACAAACGCGACTTTAACTAAAATAAATTAAGTTTGACAGATTTTCAATAAAAGTGTATCTGTGTGCAGGGTACGAAAACGAAGCCGAAGCACTACATGGCGCTGCTGGTGCGAGAGGGACGGCTGCGGCTGTACGTGCGCGGGCGCCGGCGGAAAGAGCTCTCGCTGGCGGCCTCCGTCAGCGACGGGGAGTGGCGGGAGGTCAGTACGAATAATAACTATACTTACTAGGTTAACTACGCTGTCTCGGCGACCCAAGAGGATTTTTGTCTCTAACACAAGAGAACGCCACCCATAATCATAATCATTGTCTTAAGAGCTAGGCTCTTCTCGGTGGAGCAATCTTCATGAATCTCTTGAGCCTTTTTTTGACAGCCGTATATTTGTCACGGGTCACCTTGCTGCGCTTTCCAGTACGTGGACGCCACTCGAGAACATTTCCGTCCCATGGGCTATATCGGTTACCTTAATTCTGTTGCTATTATGCCGAGAAACTCCCAACATGGCCATCTCCATCGCCCTTTGGGCGACTTAGAGCCTTCTTATAAGGCCCCATAGTGAGCGCCCATAGTGACTCGCCATAAATATAAGAAAACTGATAATGATGTTTTGCAGGTGTCAGTGCGCATCTCCCGCAACCGCCTGGTGCTGTCTAGCGGCGGCGCGGCGAGCGCGGCGCACGCGCCGCCGGCAGCCCGCGCGGCGCGGCTCTACGTGGGCGGCCTGCCGCAGCCGCTCATCAATATACCCAACTCGGTGAGCAGCTGGATTACTTCATTACTCTCCTGGCTCCTGGACTGGCGCACGCGCCGCCGGCGGCCCGCGCGGCGCGGCTCTACGTGGGCGGCCTGCCGCAGCCGCTCAACAATATACCCAACTCGGTGAGCAGCTGGATTACTTCATTACTCTCCTGGCTCCTGGACTGGCGCACGCGCCGCCGGCGGCCCGCGCGGCGCGGCTCTACGTGGGTGGCCTGCCGCAGCCGCTCATCAATATACCCAACTCGGTGAGCAGCTGGATTACTTCATTACTCTCCTGGCTCCTGGACTGGCGCACGCGCCGCCGGCGGCCCGCGCGGCGCGGCTCTACGTGGGCGGCCTGCCGCAGCCGCTCAACAATATACCCAACTCGGTGAGCAGCTGGATTACTTCATTACTCTCCTGGCTCCTGGACTGGCGCACGCGCCGCCGGCGGCCCGCGCGGCGCGGCTCTACGTGGGTGGCCTGCCGCAGCCGCTCAACAATATACCCAACTCGGTGAGCAGCTGGATTACTTCATTACTCTCCTGGCTCCTGGACTGGCGCACGCGCCGCCGGCGGCCCGCGCGGCGCGGCTCTACGCGGGCGGCCTGCCGCAGCCGCTCAACAATATACCCAACTCGGTGAGCAGCTGGATTACTTCATTACTCTCCTGGCTCCTGGACTGGCGCACGCGCCGCCGGCGGCCCGCGCGGCGCGGCTCTACGTGGGCGGCCTGCCGCAGCCGCTCAACAATATACCCAACTCGGTGAGCAGCTGGATTACTTCATTACTCTCCTGGCTCCTGGACTGGCGCACGCGCCGCCGGCGGCCCGCGCGGCGCGGCTCTACGTGGGCGGCCTCGCACAGATGATCGTCCCAATGTACATGGATTATCAGGCTGTACATTATTGGGCCGTGCATTATCAGCTCGTACAAAATTGGCTTCCAATTATTGCCCCGGACCAAGTTTGCTCAGGGTGATAATGCACGGCCCAATAATGTACAGCCTGATAATCCATGTACAGTATGGACGCGGATTATTGGGCTGTACATTATTTTGGCCGTGCATTATTATGGCTGTACATTAACCGGCACCCTTATTGGTTAAAAGCGCTAATCATGCCACGAAATGCATGCGTCACAGGGTTACGTACAAATTGCGTTAAAGATCGAGATTAGCTGCTACGGACTGCGGCGTAGCGCTACGAGCGTAGCCGCCAACATGGGGAACACCGTTGTATCCTCTACAGTCTACAATAGTGTTTCCAGTGTTGGCGGCTACGCTCGTGCTACGCGCCTACGAGCAGACCGACCTAGCGGGCTCCTGCCGCTGAAATTGAGACGTTCGGTCAACTTATCTATATAATACTCTATACTTATAATAATAATATTATAAAGAGGAAAAGTCGGTGAGATTGTAGCTTAGTAAAATGTACGATTGTAAGTTAGTGTGTTATGGGTAATTTACCAGTTATATTCAAAAAATCGTTACCGTAAAACGGGGTGAGTAGGGACTGAATGTTGTACATAATAAGTGTTCCGGACGTTTATGATTTTCGGTAGTTCCATTCAATCACACCTCACCTCGTAGTCCCTCGTAGTTGGGGTGAGATGGGTTTTCATACAAAGGTGATTTTGGAAGATTGTTTGATCGATTTTTTTTATTGTGTATATTATATAGCTCCATTTTAAATTGGAATACATTGTTTAGTTATAGCAGTAGCCTTAAAATCCCATCTCACCCCCCTTTCATCCCTTCTCTCCCCATTCATAACCCAACTCTCCTCGCGATCCCTACTCACCCCATTTTACGGTATATAGGCTATGGGTTTGCCTGCGTTGTTTGCCACACGCGCGGGGAGCTAGTTAAATATAATACTGCGTGTACTTACTACAAAGTAGGTACTTAGGTTGATATTATACTTTACGTCGCACCTCTCACGTAATCCAAAGATAGCCTCATAACCGCCCAATTCAATAATATTATGCATGGGCCGAAATCCTCAATTTTCCGTCGCAGCTAGGGTTCGCACTCCATCGACGAGCGCGACATGTAAATAACCTTGAATGGAACATTGTTTAACTAGAGCCAGCCCTGATGTGCTATTCACAATGGGTCTCACCTAACCATGACGCCTGGGCTGTTATTCAGCTGCGCTCATGTACCCCACCCGTTACGTCTTTGGAAACCAGACCTCCGATTACTCTTAGTTACTACGAATCGCGGTGTCAAGATAAATTAATGGGTGACGGGTGAGGTGAGGTTATAACAAGTTATAGAATAGCAGAGCTGAACGCGCACCAGGCCCGTGCACGGTCCTGGTAGAGGACTACAAAAAAGTTAAAGGTAGGACCCCTGAAAGTGAAAATGTCCAGTGGGGCCCGCAGATGGTTGACCTGGGATTCATATTATCATATGTCCCATTTCGCGCAGGACCGCATATATTTTTTATTTTTCCATGCTTGTAATGCTTTATTTTGTATAAGTTGTATAAAATGTGCATAAAATTACTTTTTATGCTCTAGTGCTAGTGCATACAAAGCTAGAAACGTCGCTTAAGTTGTTAAATTCTCGGATAAAATGCCATGTTTTATGCACTTGTTGTAGGTCTTTCCTTTGTTTTTACTGGCTTAAACTTTACATCAATTCATGTTTTGTTCTTTATAAGAATTGACGAATGCTTGGACGGTCAAAATGTGAAAATTTCGGGATTATTATTCGGATATAATTTGACGCAATAATGTCAGTGTCCCATACGCCAATCTCTATCTCTTCTCTATCTCTACATATAATAAATGTGAAAGTTCGTTGAGGTTGTCAGTCATACTAGTGGTGCAGAAACGGCCGTTTGGAACATCTTTCCGTTAGCTTTCCAATTGCTGTAAATGTATCTTATTTAATTTAACAGCTCGAAAGTAATACTACGAAGACGCGACAATTGCAATAACGGCCGAGTGCGTTGCAGAAATTGCAAGTTGAATTTTTAATCGTCCCGATCAAACGTGATTAAACCACTTTATAACTTTCTTCGTCCCCTTGAGCGTTAATTGCGTATTTAACGTACTCGACGTAAAAACTGATAAGAATGTCACGGTTGAGGCGTCCCGAAGGTTCTCAGGGAGCGTGGTCACCGCCGACCGTAAAATCAAATCTATTCTGAACATAATTCTGTGTGCCAGGCCTGTATACGATGTCATATTTATATGGAGACAGATCCAATCGCCAGCGTTGAATTTTCTCGTTTTTAATTTTACTTGTGTGTTTAACATCGAACATGAAGGAGACAGATCGCTGATCAGTGACGAGCAGGAATATTTTTCCGATGAGAAAATGTCGCCATTTCCTCAATGATTCGACAATAGGGAATATGCATGTGATTTAGAAATGGACAAAAAAAATCACGTGTAATCTATATTGCTTAATAAATATACACACATGATTATTTTTTCAAATTATCATGTTTCTATTGATAAAATAAATTGTTTAAAAGTACTATTTTTCAAATTCCCTCGCAAATTTCCAAAACGCAACGCTATTGGCGGAGCGAAACGTGACGTCACCGTGCAGGTCGTTAGTATGATTATTGAAAGTTATTCGCATTGTTTGGCCGCTGTTTATGATAAATAATCAGTGTTTTTTGGTAATTATTAAGTGAAAAAAGACTCGCCACAATGACTGAAGGCGGTTTTGTCAAGGCACAGTCGGATAATCTGCCTAAAATTGATGTGTTCATGATGACTAAATTTAATACATACTTCGCAAATATTTGTGACTTTACGTCTGCTGAACTAAGAGGAGTAAAATCTGCAAGGTAAATAAGTTACAGATATTCAATAAATTTTCATATTCCTTGTTTTTATACTCGTCAATTAAATAATTATAACCTATTTTGGCGATTCAAATAGCTAGACTTTTAAACTACTTCAAATAGGTGTCTTTGTTAAATAAGTGGAATAAAAAACTAGTAGATATTTATCCATACTATATACTATTTTACTATACTATAACTTTGTATATTATATATACTAACTTCTGCCCGCGACTCCGTCCGCGTGGAACTCATTTATATCGTAGCTCCATACAAACTTTCACCCCCACTTCATCCCTTTGGGGGATATGGGGGGAGCTACGATATAAACGAGTTCCACGCGGACGGAGTCGCGGGCAGAAGCTAGTTATATTATATATTTTATATATAGGTACTTACTTAATAATAAATTATAAATGCGAAAGTGTGTCTGTCTGTCTGTTTGTTACCTCTTCACGCTTAAACTGCTGAACCGATTTGGATGAAATTTGGTATAGAGATAGTATAAACGAGTTCCACGCGGACGGAGTCGCGGGCAGAAGCTAGTATTATATAATCAAAGATATGTAGGTACCTATGAGGAATGTTAAATGTTGAGAACATCTTTATGAACTTTAACAAACTAGGTTGTTTTCGTCAAGGCTTATAAATAAAACAAATTTGTGTAGGTCACTCAGTAAAAAGGATTAAATTCTTTTAACTTTCTTCGATCAACAGTGCAAACAAAGAAACTTAGCTAAAACGTTTCTTGATCAAAATCAACACTCGTAGTCAGCTGTTGATCAACAAAAATCATAATATTTGTAACATTAATAACTAAAAAAATTGGGTATCAGAATAGTTTTATGAATAAGTATATAATACAATTTTGAGGTTAGGTTATTGTTTACCTATATTGTTCGCGAGTCGTAATAAAAAAGATTTTAGGTATTTAATACTCACGTCGAAATGATCTTCACAACAATATAAACTACTCAAGCACGATACATTATCTCTCCTCATCGCCTTACACCACTTTATCCTTATATTTGCACCTTTGGGCATATGAAAATATTTGCAGTTTTAATGTGATTTTCACACATAGGGACAATACAATATTTATAATAAGCTTTTGTGTGCTCTTCCATTACAATAAGTTGATCTTATAAGCTTTAATCACTCACATTTATTAAAAGTGTGAATCAAACACTTTGTTGTTAATTTGTTTAAGAACCGCCGTGCACTAAGCTGCACGGTGACGTCGCAAATGAGCGCGCCAAAATGGTGGCGTTTTGATCGTCCGAAAATGATAGTAATTTTAATTATTTTTTTTTAGCTTATTTAATAATATTGTGAAAGTGTTATATTTTTTTCCGGTTATATAATTACTTATAGAATAGATAAAAAAAATAAAAAAATGTCATGAATATTCCCTATTGCGTAAGCTTCCTTTTCGATGGCCGAATGATTTTGCTCACTTCGGTTGAGCGATCTTGAATAAAATGCTACAGGCCTGCCTGCCTGTGAAAGAGTAGCTGCAATAGTATGCTCTGATGCATCAGTCTCTACGGTGAAAGGCACATTATTGTCAATGGCGTGGACGCAAGACTTGACTATATCGTTCTTGAGTTCTTGAAAATCCTTGATAATTGCGTTACTTAGCGGGAACGTCTTGGTTTTCGCTAACTCGTGTATCTTTGCGGAGAAGTTCGGTATCCACTTGGAATAATGGGCGAACATACCCAGAGCCCTTCGCATACTGGGCAAATCATGTGGTGGAGGTAAGTTTAGAAGAGGCTCTAATCTATCACTATCTGGTTTAATTATGTTATTAGAGATCGTATATCCAAGTATATTGATAGAGGTTTGTTTGAAGATGGATTTAGTTTGATTCAAGGTCAGAGCGTACTTCTTAGCAGCCGAGAGAAAGTTTTGCAAATTTTTGTCGTGCTCTTCTGGTGTTTTGCCACAAACCGTAATGTCGTCGAGGTAGGCGAACGTGCCCTCGAGCTTTTCCGTCCGAATTACCCAATCGATGGTTCTCTGGAAGCTGGAAACGCCGTTGGTTACTCCGAAAGGAACAACAGAATAGAACCTCTCGGCTATCATTCTCAGGATCCCGTTGGAGCTCCCACGCATACGGTGGACCACTGATGCAATATTTTTGCGCATAATGGTGCTATGTATGTAAATTATACTTGCGTATAGTAAGTGTATTATTGTGTATAATATACATTGTATGTACATAACGAGTATGTAGCACAAGCTGTTAATTTCATAAGTTTCATAAATAATTCCTCTCGAGATCACAATGTGTTTATTGCACAATGTGTTTATTCATTATCTTTCCAAAATAGACGTTCCAAGAATTTCCGCTATCAAATAATATTTACTAATTAAAATTATTTATAGCTGACTAATAATACATCTATAATTCGCAATCACACATTATAATCATTAATTTATTCAGGTGTTTCCTCGTAAACACCTACGACTCTCGACATTATTATAATACGTAGGTTCATCACATGTATTCTAATGAGATATCCTCTCTAATATGATTCTATTCAAGCCCAAAGTAAGCCGAATTAAGTATTGAATGAATCTCTTCGCACCCCGTAATATTGTCTGTCTCTTCACGTATTTTTAAGCAACTTTAGTCATTTCATAAATTCGATCCTTAACGATGCTTTGCGGCCGTGCGAAGAATATTGAATTAATAAACAGGAAGTCAATTTGGTTTGTCAATTCACATACAGATGTGATATCAATATTTGGTGCATATTCGTTTAATGCAAAAGTGCGTGAGCTTAAGGACCGCTAATGGCGTAACAAAGCGGAAGAACTGCAGCACCTTGCAGATTCGAATCATGCTGGGAAGTTTTTTGAGGGCATTCAGGGAGCCTAGAAAAGGTTACAATCGACAAGCGCTAACGCCAATAGAAACTAATAAAATGTATGGGAATGACAGATGTTAACGAAAAATGTTTCGTCGGCATCTGTCATTCCCCTACATTTTATTCGTTTCTATTGGCGTTAGCGCTTGTCGAATGTAACCTTGTCTACGGCCTCAGGTGGTTCTTGGTCCACGAGTTCAGAAATTCGCACTCTATTCTCGTATTAATCGTGATTGCCGCCTTACTAACCATGGTGAAGTGCTTGCCCGATGGGCAGAACATTTTAACGAGGTCCTTAATCCCGCAATACAAAGAGTGGACCTCGATTACATCAATGCCCTTATAAGCTTGCCGGTTGACGGAAATCTTGCAGACACACTAACTTTAACAGAGTTCGTATCGACAGATAATTAAAAACGCCAAGACACCTGGCTTGGATGGTTTACCCTCTGAGGTTTACAAACATAGCGGACTAAATGTTCTAGATGGGCTTTTTGCCTTAATACTTGGGATCTGGGAGTCAGAAATAGTGCCTCAGGAATGGAAAGATACCCATATATGTAAACTTTATAAAGACCAGAGGAATATCTTCTCTCCACTGCCGGTAAGGTACTAGCGTAATCAACAGCCGCATGAGCACCCTAGCAGAGAAGGTTCTCCCAGAGAGTCAATGTGGTTTCAGACCGACGGTGGATACGTTATTATTTGTTGGGAAACAAATATAAGAGAAGTGCATCGAGCAAAATCGTCCTCTGTTCATGTGTTTTGTAGACCTTGATAAGGCTTTTGACTGAGTCCCGCGTATGGCTCTCTGGTTGATTTACGAGAAAATTGGCTGTCCAGTTAAGCTAGTTATCCTATTATCCAATTCCACGTCAATATGACAGCCAAGGTTCAGTACAACAGTGAATTTTCGGACTCATTTCAGGTAACTAGTGGTATCAAGCCAGGATGCGTGATGGCTCGGAGTACGTGCTGAGCCAGAAGTGTCTTGAAGCGTGCTCGTACCTGCATAAGACAAGACGGCGGCCACATCGTACATTTACTCAAGTAATAAACCAACTGTATGAAGATTAGTTTTCATTAAATTTGACCAACTTCTGCTGTTCAGATTTTTTTCTTTTCATACAATGAAATAATTCTTACATAAAACAGAGCCGTCCCGCGTCAAAAAAAAAATTGACCAACTTTATAATTTTTTAAGAACAACTCACGCTTGGCCCAAAATTTTAACGAGCCAAATTTGTTTACATAAAAAAACACCTAATGTCTCCTTGGACACTTTTCCTCTATATCCTTTAGATTCATCACGCGTCCGCCGGCATGCAGTCTGGCCGATATCGATAGATTAGTATCTCCCCGTAGTTATTATCAAGTTTGAACCAAATACAAAGTTTGCCTATTCTCTTATTTCTCTTTTTACGTCCCACACTTACTAAAAGAAGTTACTGAATAAACATGACTCGACTTGGGAAACAGGGCTGAAGGGGGATAATAAAGGAACAGCGAACATGCGTTAACTGTACTTAGTTTATCTTCAAATCATTCTTTAGGTCAGTATTATTCAAACTGTGGGTCGCGAAGCCTTCTAAAGAGGGTCGCGGCTACTCATATTTTTAAAGTCAAAGTGCTGGGAGTATTTTAAACAGCGTAGGGTGGGGTTCGCGAAATATTTTTTCTGAACTAAGGGGGTCGCGGCATGAAAATGATTGAAAAACACTGCTTTAGATGATGAAATATGTATTAACATTTTCTAATGTCTTCTTTCAAGTCGAATTAGTTTTAACGGTATTTGTACATAAATAAATATTAGACAATACACAAGTCCCACAAGTAAGCTGAAAAAGGCTTGTGTTTATGGGTAGTGACTAGTCGACGATATTCATACTTACTTGTGTAGATAAATTACATAGAATACATTAAAAGAATGCACATTATGTACCCGAAACTACTAAGATAATTAGAAGAAAGGAAAACAAAATGTTCATAAAGCGACCTATAAAATTAGTTTGAAATGCTTATATTATAAAATTTATAATATTAGCAATCCAAACATCCAAACTTTCACATTTAATATGATTAGATTCATGCTTGGATGTTTGTTACGCCCAAACGGCCCAACCGATCAGGGTGAAATTTTGCACGAAGATAGTTCATAGGCCGGAACCAAAAAAAAATGGTTTTCATCCCGAGTCCACGGAGACGAAGTTGCGGGCGGAAGCTAGTAATATTATAGTTGCGAAAAGTTAAATGTTTGGTACTCAATCATGAAAAAACGGCTGAAAGAATTAAGAATAAGTTGAATTGTACAGGTAGTGTAGTGCCTGGACTAAAATAAAGGACACTTATTTTTGTCCCTGAAATTAGCCCTCACAGGTACGAAATCGGGTGGGAAATATTTGTGTCTACGAATTAAAGTGATACAAATTCATGTACACTGTTCTAGTACTTAGGCCCTTCGTTGACTTGAGCGGAGCAGATGAACGCCTGCGCCACGCCTATTGAAAAAATTGTGCGGGCAGTCAGTGCCTATACTTTTTTTCAATAAGCGCGCACCCGCTACGTAAGTCAAAAGTAATTTTGTATTAAGCAGTTACGCTGCTACATACGAAATGAAGAGAGTTGCAGACCATACTTCTGTAGATTAAAAATACTTACCCTCACATCTTTATATATATTGGAAACGTGCAAATTTGTTCATAAATATCCTAGCCTGTATCCCAAACCTGAAAACCTCAACTCTCATGCACACAACTTACGTCATCGCAATAAAATAGTTCAAGCCGTTCCCGCCAAACTAACAATGTTCAGTAAAGGCCCTTACGCAATGTCCATCAGAATATACAATAAAATCCCGCAGCTTATAAGAAACGAAGTTACATATAACACCTTTGTTAATAAACTTAAAACTTACCTCCTAACTGAATGCCCATACTCTCTACAAGAGTTCATGGACCATTAATTTTTTTACAGTTTTGTAAAAATTACAAATAAAAATAAGTGTATGTTATTATCTAATGTGAAGATTTTTATAAAAATATAACATGTTGATTTTATAAATATATGTACGTTTAGGTTAGTTTAGTATTTAAGTATGTTGCTACACCCTAGGAGGGTCCATGTCTGTACTGGTTAGACTTAAGAACATCCTGTAAATACCATGGTTGCAGCGAATAAATGAATATGAATATGCTAACGAAATTAAATAAAGGAAAAATTTAAAAATTTAATGCTGCGAGCCGGATTCGAACCGGTGACCACAGGCATTCATGGCCCGTCGCTACTAACCAACTGAGCTATCGGAACAATCCGGTTCGGCCACCAAATCTTTCAATCAGTTCCTTCCTACAACGCCTTAGGGAGGCGTGTAGCGACATCTACCAGAAGACTAAGGCTTCTTGACGGCACCAACGTCTCAAATTATATTGAGAAATCGTCAGTAACGATGCGCCACCCCATACGAAATTAATTTTGTATTAAACAGTTACGCTGCTAACTAAATTATACATTAAACACACAACACAACACTACACACAACAATACAACAACAATTAATTTAGTATGGGGTGACGCATCGTTACTGACGATTTCTCAATATAATTTGAGACGTTGGTGCCGTTAAGAAGCCTTAGTCTTCTGGTAGATGTCGCTACACGCCTCCCTAAGGCTAATTGAAAGATTTGGTGGCCGAACCGGATTGTTCCGATAGCTCAGTTGGTTAGTAGCGACGGGCCATGAATGCCTGTAGTTAGTTAGTTTTACTGGGCTTTTTTCCGCAAGTCGACATCAAGTGTGCCTATTTTGCGTGAATCGGTGGGGTAGCGCTACTTTAACCTGCAGTAAATGCCTGTTGTCGCCGGTTCGAATCCGGCTCGGAGCATTAAATTTTTAAATTTTTCCTTTTTTTTTAATGTATCATCATCATCATCATTAGCTTCAGCGTCTTCAAGACGTGAAACTGTGACCGGTCCTGCGCCATCCTCATCCAGCGGACTCCCGCGACCTGTGATAAATCCACCTGGGGCGCAGCGTGGGTAGGCACCCTCGAGAACCGTTTCGCTCCACCGCCCATCTGTTCTACGTGCAATGTACTCCGCCCACTACCACTTAAGTGCCCCAATTGCTAAACTTAAGCTTCAATCATTTCTCATAAATACAACCTAACCTAACCATAACCTTTTCATCAAATCCGTTTTGACTCGGTTATGGCCAGTGTAAGCATGAAATTAAAATTTTCACTTTAACACGAATGGCGTTAGGTCTCATTTGCTATAACTAATATGACTGCAGCCGAAATTACAAAGCATGTCGCGCCAAACAAGTTTCGCCTGTTTGTCAGTAGGAATACGTTTGGTTTTCAAGTGTGCCTTAGCAGCAAGAGGGATAACTTGGATTTCTGATTTAAAAGATTCATTTTTACAGTGCGAACTAAACCCAATTCTATTTGGCTTGTGGTTCATACCTCGAGTTTAATTTATTTTTCCTGTACGGGAAATGTAAAATGATTTTTACTGGTTTCGTAGATTTTAAAATTTGAGTTTTTTAAGAGCAGCTTACGATTCTTAGTTTGAAAATGAATATTATTGCTTAACAGCTAATTCAAGAAGTTTGCTTGCGTCTGCTTAATTTATTCGCTGTGTTCTGCACTCTTTCTGTATTTTTATAGTGGTGTCCAATTAAGAGTAATTTATTGCATCATATTGTGAAGAAATGTTTAAATTATTAGGTAAGTACTAGCTGTTGCCCGCGACTTCGTCTGCGTAGAACTTGTAATCGTCTTAAAAAAAATATTGCTATTAAATTATGTAAGGCGCAAGCTTAATTATCGCTGTCCCAAACACACTTGTACCATCTTAAGGGATGATTTCCAGTTCGGTGATTTCGGCGAAACATTCATTCGATTGTTGGTTCACGTTTCAGGTGTACGCTTGTCGGTGAAAGAAGGGCAAACCCTTTTGCACGCATTGTTTCTTCGAATCCATACTAGTATTTTAAAAAGGAAAGTCTTTGAGATTGATAACTAGGTAATGGTTAATCTCCGGAACTAAATACTCAACTTATTTGAAAAAATCTTTCACCTGCGTATAGAATGTACTTTCCGAGTGTACATAGGCTATGATTAACCCTGCAGGTTTGGCTGAGTTCTTTGCAATACGCGAACGAAGCCCTGCAGGCAGCTAGTAAACTATAAAGATACAGTTGAAAATCACTAAAATTTCTAAAATGGCGCCCTTAGGAGACATATGACGGGAGTGACGGGACGGCCGATCTCTCGGATAAGTCTAATAACTTCGTGCCTAAGCTTCGTGTTCTTAGAGTATAGATGTTTTATCTTATATAAGAGGCTTTCCGACCCTTATGGTGACAACAGTTTTTATTTCCTCTATATTTAATTCCCCTATAGATATCTATGCTCTCAGTTCGTGCTTGTATATGACTTCTTATGTGACTGTTTTCATGGGCGCATGCTTCATTTCAACGAGACATGACTTTCACATGACTTTTCTATGTTAGATGACACTTTTTGTGACTGGAGTTCAATGCTGAATGCAAATTTCTATTTATTTATTTATTTCAATATAGCAACTATTATTACAGGTTAACCCAATGCAATCCTTTCTACCATGAGGATATACTTTTTCTCGTGTGGTTCCCATACTGCAGCATTGCACTCTAATTTTATTGGCTTCTCACAAGAGTTATACAGCGCGGCAACGCCTTGAATGTTTTTATAGCTCGCTGCCCGCCGAAGTACGAAACCGAGGATTCTAAATGTTTTTTTACAATGGCAACTACTCGTATATGGTCCCTAAAAGTCAAGTCCCTATTTAAGAGTACCCCTAGGTCTTTCGCGGAGTCCACTCTAGCTAACTGCTCTCCTGTTACCCCATAGTTGTAGCTAAGTGGTGTTTTTGCCCGGGTGAAGGTGATAGTGGCGCATTTTTCTACATTAAATTGTAACTTGTTTCTTTGGCTCCACTCCACCACTCTCTGTATATCCCGCTGGAGGCGCTCACAGTCTCCCTCGTCCTCGATCGCCAGGAGAAACTTGAGGTCGTCCGCGAATAAAATACATTTGGCGTCCTTAACTACTTCTGGTATGTCGTTAATCATTATTAAAAATTCTAACGGCCCCAAGTTACTTCCCTGACTTACGCCGGTCCTCGTAAAATACGGCTGGGACTTGCAATTTGCATACTCAACGTATTACTGTCGGTCCCTCATGTAGCTTGCAAAAAACTCTAGCAATTGAGGAGTGCAGCCAACTGCCGCCATCTTTGCCAACAAGACGTCATTGTTCACCAAATCGAATGCTTTTTTGAAGTCAAAGTACGCTACGTCAACTTGCACTCCTCTGTCTACATGAGGGACTACATCTGTGCGTCGGACAGTTGGGCCGAGACCTGCTCCTGAATGCTGCGCTACACTCCCGACTCAAATACCTTTGCCGGCGTGGAAATAATCGCGACCGGTCTGAAACCGTTTACCTCAGACCCGGCGTTGCCTTTAGGTATCGGTATCACCCGTGTGGTTTTCCACCGTTTCGGAAAATGTGAAGTTTCCAAACACGAGTTAAATATATGCACTGGTTCTGCCAAGACTCTACCACAATCTTTAACAATAAAAGCGGGAATGCCGTCTGGCCCCGCTGAGCGCCCGCAGTGCCAATCGCGGCAGCGCCACGCGCGCGGCGTCGGCCCCGCCGCGTTCCACCGCCTCCTCCACGTCGAGCTTCGCCAGCGAGCTCCCGTAAACCGATTGAAAATATTCTGCAAATTTCTCTGCACATTCCGAATCCGGTAAGCTATTTACGTTTTTTTTAGCGCTTTCGACTTACCGCTCCCCACTTGGATCTGACGTAGTTCCAGAAAGACTTTAGGTCTTTAGAAAGTTCACTCTGTATACGCTCCTGATCGTGTTTGGATTCTCTTGAGACTCAGATAGTGTCTTTGTAATAAAATGTTCTCCTGAACAGGTTGCATTTCTCAACCGATTTGCATGAAAATTTATGAGCAGGATTCAGTTCAATTCAGTTTTACGAAGAAATTTTTGAAGACAGCTTCGGGATTTCAACCGCTGACAGAACCACTTGTAGTATTTATGGACGATAAATCTTCACTAATATTATAAAATAGTAAAGTTAGTAAAGCTTAGCTTTGTGTATTTTTCGATTTTTCCAGTAAAATTATAGAATGGATCTTCACAATTATATATTTATATTTCTTTCCTTGGCTCTGCCTGAGGGGTTCTTTGTAATACGCAGACGAAGTGTGGGCTAATAGTACTAGTCCATGATAAGGATACTTAAAGTCAACATTATGCGCCACTTGCGGCCGACGATAGCGAAGAGTGGGCAATAAATTTCGAATGGGCGGGTCCAGGCTACTCAAGATTTTATACTAGTGGCATTTTTTTAAAATCTCCAAACACTGAATCGACTAAAATTATACGTAGCTATTTAACCTGCTCATAATTTCACGAGAATAGAAATTGAAAGCGCTGGATGAGAGTGGCGCAGGATCACTCTTTGGGGGAGGCCTATGTCCAGCAGTAGACGATATGATGATCATGATGATGATGATGAGAAATTGAAGAATGCGACCTGTAGAGGAGAAAAGCTGGACAGCCGAACATACGAAGAATTTTGGCCAAAGCTGTCTGCAAAACGGAGGTGGCTTAAATATTTGCCTTTTATATTTATACCGTAGTGCTTCCAGTCTGCTGTCCCATAATTGACTCTAGGATGGCTATAAATAATTTTGGGGATAGAGGATCTCCCTGTCTTACGCCTCTTTTTATGGGGAAACATGGACCCGTCGTTTCTGCCACTCACCGTCAGCTCGCCACAAGCTGCCCCCGCGGGCTTATTATTATTATTATTATGAGCAAAGCTAATCCACGTGTATGGAAAATTATTATTTTTACATGTATTTTTATTTTTTATGAAATATGACGGATATGAGGGGGGCAAGAATTCAAAGTCTAGTTAGTAGGCCAAGTGAGGTATCATATGGACGGGCTCAAGTTGCACATTCTGAAACACATTTTTTCTACAATGGTTACCTACCTACATTTCGATTTAAATAGGAAAATTATGAAAGAAATACCTCATTCCTTTTTGTAAGGTAATTTCTAAAGAAGTGAATGGGAAAACCCATACAAACTTCCATCCCCTAATTTAAAGTTTGCGGAAAAATACAAACTTCAACCCCCTAATTTAAAGGGTGGGGGTCGATTTACTAAAAATCCTGAAATACGTATTTTATTATTTATAACAAGGAGTCCCTATATAAATTTTCAGACCCCTAGCATCAAAATTTGCGGAAGTCTCATACAAAGTACGAGGGTTCAAAAAACCGACGAACCGCTTCGAGAAAAGGTAGGTAGTGCCCTTGCGTTGCGCTCTAGGGCGAAACAAAGGTTTACATATATATCGCTGGTTATAGTGAAGCAAGTGAAACGGAATATACAAACCTAATTTTGGATACATTCAATTTATTCTATGGAACTGAGAGATCTTTTGGCAATAAGGTTCAATATCGTACCTATAGTACTAATTCAGAATTTATCCCTGGAACATCGAAACGCTTTTCTAGTGGGCCGTATACACATGCATTGATGTAGCGTCACAGATATATTTAGGCATGCCTAAGTTACTTCAGGAATCAGGATACTTCAATTAAATAGCTGGTGAGTTACGAAGCTCAATGTGTCAAAGTAGGAAAACCGATGTGATTTCTTTGGACACCTCTTTAGATAAAATGTTCATAAAAAAATAGTGCAAGTCATGAAATACAACAACTAAAGTCACATTTAAAAAAAAAAAAAAAAAAAAAAAGTAAAAAATTGTTTATTGACCAAAAAGTTTAACTTATAACATTATACACATTTCTAGTGGGCTCCAAACTAGGCTCAGCCTGTATCTTGGAGTCCGTGAGTGCAGTTGACAATAATATATATATAATTTTTGAGGTAGGACTAAAGTTATTAATAGGTAGGTAATTATTATTTAAAACTATCGTTGTTATTGTTATTTTGTGTGTGTGTGTGTGTGTGTGTGTGTGTGTGTGTGTGTGTGTGAGTGTATGTATGTATGTATGTATGTATGTATGTGCAGTGTTTTAATTTCTAATAAATCTTTCCATCTCTTCATAACTCCATTCTAAACATAATCTAGTCACTATGGATTTAACTTTTGGTAAACACGTATTGCTTACGTCAGTTATTTTACATAATTTATTATATAAGCAAGGTTTCAGGTAATAACTAAAGCGTCTAGCAAAACACGTTTTAGTGGACGGCAAAGCCAGTCTGAAACATCTGGGACGCAAATTATCACCTCTAGCAGATTTAGTTTTGATTGTTTTGATTGTTTCCTGGTGAGCTTTGGTGACTACTTTGACCAGAAAAAGTTTCCTGACGCTAAGTAGTTGCGCCTCCTTTAGAAGCTGGACTGTAGAGAAACGAATTGGCTTCTTAAGCATTACTTTAATTACTGATCTCTGAGCACGCTCGAGATTTATTAGCGACGAAGACGTCGTGCCACCCCAGGCCAAGACACAATATGAGAGAATAGATTGGCACAATGACAGATATACGGTTTTCAATATATCGTTATCGGCCACATTTCTTAACAGTTTCATAGTGTATATCAACTTCCGCACTCTTTTTGACATGACCTGTGTATGCTGATGGAAGCTGAGCTTTTCATCTACCACCACTCCTAGGTACTTTGTTGTTTGAACACGCGTTATATTGTAACATTGGGAACAACTAATGGGATTTGTGCAAGTGTGCAATACTAGACGGGTTTCAGTGGGTGGACACGACGCATTCGTTTTAAAAAAGCAAACGTAGTTGGTTTTCGCGCAATTTAAACTCAATAGATTGTTTCCAAGCCACTTTGCGGTTACTGATAGCCCTCGCTGTGCTGCCTCGAACGCATCCTTCCAGGTAGAACCACGGAAGATGATCACAGTATCATCTGCGTAATTTATCATATCAGCATTTCCTATCTGAAGGGTTGATAAATCATTTAAGTAGAGTAAAAATAAAGTAAAAATAAAGTCGGACCTAAAATACTGCCCTGTGGCACCCCGAATGATATACCTGCAGCGTCACTTATTTCTGTACCTAACTTGACACATTGCTTCCTATTTGTCAAGTAGCTTCGGAACCATTCAAGGCCAAGGCCTCGGATGCCAGCTGATTCGAGTTTTGACAGAAGGATCGGTACTGAGACTGTGTCGAAGGCCTTGGCCAAATCAAGGAAAAGGCCGATGCTTTTTTGACCTTCATCCAGATGTCCCGAAACAATGTTCGTCAATAAGGTCACTGCGTCCTCTGTCGATCTGCCTCTACGGAAGCCGAATTGATTGTTTGACAGGATCTTGTTAGTCTCCAAGTAACTGGTCAGTTGCTGACTAACTATTTTTTCAAGCATCTTAGAGAAGGTGCTCAAAAGAGATATAGGTCTATAATTAATAGGAGAGCTTTTATCACCACTCTTGTAAATGGGAGTAACTGCGGCGGTCTTCCAGATCTCTGGGAAGACGCCAGTGGATAAACTACAATTAAAAATGTGTGTTAAAGGAGTTATTAGTGAATTTTTATTCTTTTTGACCAGTTGGTTTGTGACTCCATCTAAACCTGGGGCACTGCCGTCTTTCAAATTGAAAATTAGTTTCTCCAGTTCGACCTCAGTTATTGGATGCAAGAAAAAGGAGTTGGCAGGAGAACCACCGCTTTTCGCCATCGAAGCGAGGTGGTTATGAGAAACTCCAAGACTTTTTAAGATTTGCTCAGAAAGTGCTTGACCGATCGTCGAGAAGTAGTTGTTGGTGAGATTTAGTGACTCCTTTAAGGAACTGCCAGTAGTACATAAAGTATCTTTACTTTTTGCAGGTTTGGCGTGTGTAATTACCTTGATAGTTTCCCAGAGCTTTTTTGGATTATTCTTATTGTTAATTATTTGGTTTCTATCGTATTCACTTTTAATCTTTCTCAGTAAATCAATATAAAAGTTTCTATACCTCGTGTAGATTAATCTTTTTACAGGGTCATTAGGGTTTTTTCTGCACTCTGCGTGGAGTTTGTCTCTGTGTAAGGAGCATTTTATAAGACCTTTGGTCATCCACGGCTTAACTGGGGACCCAAGATCTTTCGGCTTAACTTTACGGCTGTACTTGCTCATTGTGGTACTAATAATTTCCATAAATGAATTTGCAGATTTTGAGGCGTCATTTTCATTCAAAACAGCAGACCAATCTTGTCTTGAAAGATCAGATTTAATTGCATCGTAATCAATGACAACACGAAATTTTCGAGGATCTTTGCCCAGCGGTGCTGTAGCAGCAACGCCTAAGAGAACCAAGTCATGGTCAGTGATTGTAGATGAGCATATTATTGACTCTGCGGCAATCTTGTTTTTGGAGGAAATGAAAAAATGATCAAGACACGCCCTGTTACGAGTTGGCTTATTTACAACTGATAAGTAGCCGAACTCGGCGAGGAGACACTGATATTCAGAGGAAGGCATGCTATCCGACATTATATCAATATTTATATCACCGCTCAGAATTATGCATGGATCATTAGCTATGGCTGTAAGTACTGATGTAAGTGATGCCAAGAAATTTGTAATGGACCTAAATGAGGGGGACCTATAAACACCGACTATAGTAAAAAGCTGTGGTATACGTACAACTAGGCAATCTGCATCTTGGAAGCTTGTTTCAACTACTGAGGGAACCCAGCGATCTCTGACGTATATAACTACACCACTTGCTTGGTTGATTGATTTATTCGTTGCAAAAGAAACATAACCTTCCATTTGGGGAATCAGACAATCTTCTTTCAGCCAGCACTCTGTTAAAATTATTGCATCAATGTCGGTGGATAATCTCCGCAAGGTCACCAGGAAATCATCAAAGTGGCATTGAAGGCTTCTGATATTAAGCGTTAGAACTCTGGCCTTGAACTTTGACAACAGTTCTTTGCACTCTTCTGGCGCATTCACTTCATGACACTTCACGTCAAATGATACATCGATTTCCTCAAGTATGCTAGCTACATTTGCCATTTCTAAATAAGGATGTACGGTAATTTACCAATGATTGACGTGCAATATGTGTTGTAGTTATAACTACTCTGTAACTCAACTTAAATGGATTGCTAGACTTATAGATATAATTTTTAATCATGTGCAGTTTCATAAATGTGTAAATGTGTTTATGTGTATGGGTGCTTGTAAATATTGTATCAGATTGATATGTGGGTTGTATGTAACTACAGAGCATTTTGGCGTTAACAAATCGGGTAAGAGCTGTAAAACTAAGAAATGTATCCAACGTGTGACGGATGTTATTAGGATTGCCCCAGGGGGGTGGTCGCGGCGGGGGGTGCTGTCGAGGCGGCATTGGGAATTTCCAGGTTGGTCTGGGGTTCTTCTCCTTCGGGTCCCTTGAGGTCCGCAAAGTTAATGCAGTTACAAAGTCGACGACTTGTCGAAATAAAACGTTCTCAAGAGGTTATGGGAACATCAATCCGTTCAAGCGAGACAAACGACATGATTTTCACTACAATTAACTACAAACGATTCTGAACCAGATTCAATTATAAAATTATTATTTTTTTAGTTGGGGGATGTGGTTTTTTTCGGGACGCCCTCATTTTTTTTCTGTGTAACTACAAACGAAATGCTTTTCACTACAATCAACTACAAACGATTTTGAACAAAATTCAATCACCAAAGTATTTTTTTTAACGTGGGAGCTGAGGTTATTTTCGGGACCCCTCCATTATTTTTCCGGGACACTACAAACGAAATGATTTTCACTACAATCAACTACAAACGATTCTGAACCAGGTTCAATTACAAAATTATTCTTTTTTTAGTTCGGGGAATCATTGTAATAAGTAATTGAGGTAAATACCAATACGTTATGCATATAGCGTCACTATTCATCACATTATTTGGTGAGATCAACGCATAACTACAACACCAAGCACATGCAAATACATGCATTAATCGATGCATACATATGCATATGCCATTAGCAATTATTATTATATTATTATGCATGCCTTACCAAGTGTAAGGTATTAAAACCTACCTACATCTACCAACATGCCCACATATACAGCTGCATTAATTGCGAATGGTATTGCATACCATTCGCAATACCAATGGTGAAATAATTGCAAATTATGCAATTGATCATGCGGTGAAATTGCATGCATGCGTGGCATTGGAGCATATGGTGTCAATATTTATTTAGTGCATGGTTATGCTATGCTTTAATTATTACATATATATGTAATAATTATTAATGAATCAAATCATTATATGCATTATGGATATGCAATGATTAAAATGCATGCGATATTGTTGCCGTTTAATGTTTTATTATGCTTTTATTTTACTACACATATATCGAGTATTATTGTATATATATGATGCATGCGTTGGTTGGTGCAGTTATATATGTGCACATATGATGTCATAGGTGGTACGTTTCTAAGAAGACATTTATTTTGAGTGCACTTTCCTAAATAGTCCAAAGTTATAACTGGGTATCCAATAACTAATAAGCAGTGATCGGATCTAGGATGCAATTTCCCGGGGTTTAAGTCCGTAATTAAGATGGATATGACTTCCAATCCCGCGACTCTTTTTGTTACCTACCTTTACTAAGAGGTAAAAAACTTTTAATTTTAAGTAGGTTATAGTATAAAATTAACAGAAAATGTAATAACAACAACAATGTTTACAGTACCTACTGCATAGAAGAACTGAACGTAACTTGTATGTTTTCTTTTTTTAGATAGTGGCTCCGCGCCAGTCCCGGCCACTGCGGCCTACCGCATTCGAAATAGTATCAACCCGATATCAACCATTTAATCCCAATAAACTTTTTACGTTTCCACGTAGGAAATAAAAGTTAATCCAGTTACATCGTTCTAAAACTCGGCGGATAAAAGTCAAGGAAATGGTTTGGGAAGTTTACGTTTTCATGTCCCATAAGTTTGGGACGCCCTGTATATATATATATTGATGGCCAGAAAAACCTACCTTGAACTTTGTTACGTGAGCTGTGCTTAAAAAAAATGATGAGGGTCATTGTCAAATTTTGCGCAGGTAAATGTAACTTAATATGATATTATTTTTAAATAAATATGTGTTAAGATATTACTTTTTTTTATGTCCGTGTCTGTTAAAACAACTGATTTATCATCTATTATAGTTAGCCACGATGTTTAACCAATAATTTAAGATTTATTCCAGATATAGTGGATCAAGGTGTAAAAAAATACAACTTTGTTACCAATCCGTTTTATTTTTTATTAAGAAATTAAAGAAGTCAGTCACAAATATTTTGGCAAAAACATGAAACAATCTTACATCTTTTACATATAATTAGAATCATCACAGTCTTTTTTAAGTTTAATAATCATAAATCTAAACTCTTAAACAACTCTGTTACTTCCTGAATATTAAAATACCTTAAATTCTACCCAAATCCTCTAAATATCTATATATATTGACAGCTAACTGGAACATTATACTGTGTAAATATCCAATAAATTAACGCTTTGTGTTATTTGCTATATTATATTGACTAGCTTTTCTATAAAGTCTTATTATCTTCTTTAATCTTTGGGACAGAAAAGTAACAGAGTTGTAACACAGTAACATAGTTGTTCTTTTTATCGTAGCTTACGTAATAAATTGCACGTAGTTCAGCTTGAGATCGAAATAGCTTAACAAATAAACTGTAATATTAATCAAAATTAACTTATAATTTTAATTTACCAATCAAGAGCTTCCTTTCTTACATTTTCTTATCATTTTATATAACAATAGAAATTAGATTATTTTGGAAGAGTAGTTCCAAATGTAAAGTTACTTATTTCTCAAATATATCTAAGGGAGTATCAAATTGATAGTATACTCTTTTACCTTTGCAGACTTGTTTAGGTTCTGGAACAATGGCAAGTAAATTATCAAAGGGCTCATAGGATAAATCAGTCTCAACTAATTTGAATTTTGTTGCAGTATCGTCAATTGCCTTAAAAAAACATAATTTTAACATCACCATCTTCTTCTACTTCAGACAAGGCCTTACCCAGATAGACGTAATTCTGCTTTAAACTGGAAACTTTCACTAAGACGCAAACACCTTGTTTTATTTTATTAGCATGAATATTTTCCGTTTCAATCAAGGCATCTTCATTTTCCTTTGATGTGCAGGGTTGTTCTACTGAATAGGTGGTAGAAGGTTTTTGTTTTAAAGATATCAAAGGAGATGATGATGCCATCATCATCGGAGTCAGAGCTATAGACATCTCTGTAAAACCCTGTTGTTCTCTTTTGATTTTAGAATTTAGAACCTTCACATTAAGAAGAGGTTGTTGTTTCCTTACATAACCTTGGTCTAAGGCAAAACATTCTTTTATAATTAGTGTTTTCTGTCTAGAACGTTTAACGGTCTTCTCTTCAAATATTTTTTGAATAGCATATTTTTCCTTCCGGGTTTACATTTTTATAACGTTTTTTAATAGCATTTGATAAAATCTCATACTTTTGTTGATTAACGCGACTGCCGTCTTCATTTTGAGATCGCTTTCGTTTTTCTCTGTTGTATCGTTTTTTGTACTTTTCATATCTCTTATTTACTGCCTCTAATTGTTCCTTCAATTTCATGTTATCTCTAAATAGCTTTGATCTGTTTCTTTTTACTTGCTTTCTGCCGCGAACAGCCACTGATGTAGAGTTAGGAGTGCTTTCACGGGAAGTAGACGGCTGAGGTGTTGACAAATGACGATAAGCTCTTAAAATAACTTGATGTTGATCGGTGGGGGCTGGACTATTTGAATGAGGGGGTGATGACTCTGGAGTGTGCATAATAATACTGAGAGCTCTGGCTTTATCTCTTCGCCTAGCATTAGCAGATCGCCATTTCTTTTTTATTGCTCGATGTTCACGTGTCGTTAAATCTCGTACTAAGTGTTTGTTTGCGTGGTATCTTTCTCTATCTTTTCTTTTGGTTTCTTCTTCCTTTTCTGGATTATTTCTACGGCGTTCCCGGTATCTTCGCTGCTTTTCAGCAGGCGTTAGAGGCATTTTGAAAACATAAACCACGCATAATATCCTGTAACAATGAGTTGTCGGTGTTATCTATAATTATTTAGATTTATTTGTATGTAACAAAGTTACCCATTGCTTGGTACAACCGATTGTTAAAAAAAATGTCATTTGAAACACACAATTTTAGACAAGTGAAAGAATATAATGGCTTATACAACTCTGTTACTTTTTAAACAACTCTGTTACCATACGCCAGTAACAGAGTTGCGCGGTAACAGAGTGGTAAATTTTACATTTCATTATACATAAGGCATGAAATAAGTGGTAAAGTAAATATATTTCATGCACATGTAACACATTTACCGCTTAGACAACATACTGAACGTAAACTAAAGAAAAAACATTAATTTACTCACGTGAATATGTAGGTAACAGAGTGGACGCGCAATTAAAACACGCGGCACGTTCAACAGCTTGCGGCCGACTTTCAAGCGACAGACCCATCCCCCCGCCCGAACGAACTACCGCGACGAATGCAGACATCGGAACTGATTAGTTTCAGTCGTACAAGTAATTAACTGAACCTTCTGTGTGGTTCCAATAAAGATGGGTGGATGTGGAAATGAAATAAAGCAGACTGTATGAGAAATATTTGTGTTTTTTTTTATATCTCAAATACCGATATTACCAATTAATGAATATTTGTTTTCAAGTTTACCCTTCCATTTCAAATTAAGAAGGCATGGAAAATACTGGCATGTAAAAATCTCAAATCAACCTTAAGGTTGTAGAGTTTGTCGAGCGCGCTTTAAAACGGCTTATATATTTCACGGAATCCAAATATTCCCAATTTGCTAAGAATGGGTGATAATTAATCAACGAAAGTTACCTTTCAAACTAACACATTTATTTCATCAAAAAAGTACCTACATGGTTACTTTTTGGATCAAAAAGGCGTGTTAGTTACACCGAAAGGCAAAGCAAAGAAGTGTTAACTCTTAGAAGTTTTCATTGTTTTTTATGAACTCAAGCCTAAGGTTTCGCCCATTCAATTTTTTTTTTTAAATTTTGGTCAATTCATAACTTGTAAAACATATTTTTATGTACACATATTTTGTAAATTACTTTTTGTAAATATGTTAGCTTTACAAAGCATGTACATGTCAAGTACCAATATATAAATAGAACTTATTCATCACGTGTAGACTTCATATCATTGTAATAAGGTATAGACGCCAATGCCTTTGGTGGTACGTTTCTGGCAAAATACGCACTCATTTTTAGAATTTTGGTGAACTCGAAAACATATTACAACGAATATTTATGCAAAATGATGCTTAATAAATGTTAATAAAATAAACTTATCGATTTGGTTACCATAAAAAAATACTTAAAAATGAGTGAGTAGGTATTGCGAAGTCAAGTAATTTTATCAAATACTTTTTACCTGCTTACCTTTTTACACTTAATCATCTTAATCAGTATATAATTAAAAAAATACAATAAATATCTAAATAATGCAATACGAAGTGTTTTTATCGAAGAATCTTCAATTCTCTTCGAATTTCACCTTTTCAACAAGAACCTTTTGAAAACACTTTTCGTTATCATCTGTCATTCCCATACATTTTATTAGTTAGCGTTAGCGTTAGCGCTTGTCGATTGTAACCTTGTCTAGGCCCCTGTATTATCACCCAGTCTTTTATCCATAACCTTTATTTTATATAGACTACCTACACTAAAAGGTTTTGAAGTATTTTCCGCTCACATTTGTTTTTGAAAGGTAAACGCGGCTCAACAACATCCAAAGTTTAACCGTATAAAATAAATCCATCTACCTGTCTAAATGGCCGCGGATGTTTTCATATAAGGGTTCCGTTTTTTGTCATTTGGCTACGGAACCCTAAAAAGAGAGTGTAAGTACAAAGGAAAAGTGGATGGTACAGCAGTTGGAAGGGGATAACCTCGGCCAACTATTTCAGACCAAATAGGAAAAAATCTAGAGAACGGTCAGGTCCAGTCCAGCCAGAGCACCCAAAACCGACGACGAGCAAGTACTAAGAAGGCCATGAAAGTGAATTAAGCAAGAAAGGTTTGTCAAGATCGTAGCAAGTGGCAATCCGTGATCTCTATTTACCCCTCCGAGAAACGGGCGTAATTATAGATGTATGAAAAAAAGCTGTACCTACCTACAGAATTTCTCAGAACACGAACTCGAGTAAACAAATTAAATGCTTTTTGTTAATTAATTTACTATTCATTTTTGGATATGATCTAGAAACGTTTAATTTAGTAAAGCTATTCACTTTTGATTAGATTTTACATGAATTAATAAAAATAACATTTTAAAACTAAAATAAGTATGTTATTTTCTATTGGCTGTTTAGAGATTTCAGCTAAGTCTGGCTTAACACATGCGAAAAACCCCCGACATTTTCATTTCAAAGTCCAATATCTCAAAAACGGCTGAACAGATTTGCATGAGACATGGCTAAGAACACTCGGGATAAAATTATCTATGACACAAAAAAACCGCATTCACATCGGTCCATCCGTTTGAGAGCTACGATACCACACACAGATACACAGACAGACACGTTAAACTTATAACACCCCTCTCTTTGCGTCAGGGGTTAAAAACCTGTTGCCATCAATAATTAAAGAAATTAACTTAGGAAGCCTATACAATTTTCATCTTATGAAAAGGATTTTTTCCTCGCAAAATGTGTTGAAAAACGTCGTATGAACGCGTGAGCTTTGATAATTACATGCTCGGCTCTCTTATCACACTCACCTGCGGCTCCCGCGAACAATTCCGCCTCTGCACGTCTAGCATGGGACGGCCGCGACATACTCTCGATTTTTATCGCACTATACCTCTTGTTCTAATAAGAGAGAGACGGATAGAGCGAGAAAAATCGAGAGAGCTCGCGCGCCGTCGCGTGCTAGCCGTGCTGATGTAATTATAAATATACCTCACTTGTATCACAATGTACTATAAATTAGCTATTCTGAATTAAATCGGCAAAGCCTAAAATGAGAAGGAATAGGGATAATCGTTTTAGTAGGAAACTTGGAACTCGTACCTAACTGTGAGACCGCTCTATAGTAAGGAATATAAGTATTTTGTAGTTGGCATTTGGGATTGTCCAAAAGAAATCCCTCGAAAACCAACAAAAGCTCCTAACAAGTTTTCCACTAGTTTGAACCATAAAATTGTCTTAAATTTTCCCTATAAAAGGCCCAATTTGGCAGGATGAAATTGCACGTCGAAAGAGGGTAGTAGGCAGATAACTTGATGATTTAGTCACGTGTGCAGCATTGCATATGAATCGTAAAGTTAAAAGTTACTAAAATTAAGGATTCAAAAAGCATCGAACCTAAAATCGGGCCTAAACTTAAATAGAAGGGGCTTAGAGCTTGGCCACGACTTTGTCTGGTCGCGGCTGTGGTCTTCCAAAATAAGGGACATAGTCTCTTGCTTCCATAAATACGGATAGTTATGAGGCTGGCAACCCTTGTTCACGCCGAGATATGTATAGTGCTTTTCTCAAACATGCAATGAAATAAATTAAAAAAACTCCAAGAAATCAAACTTGAATTTTCATGGCTGAACGCCGTGATGCTGTGCCACAAATTGTGAAATGGGAAATAAAAAAGACCATCTTGTAGGCCTAGGCCTCTAATTTTGTATGAAATGCCATTACGGGTCTCTCGTCTCGCTGCGCCCGAAACGTGACACGTCGAAGCCCATTATGAAGAACACAACGTCAATATTTCATTGCATGTTTGAGAAAAGAATTTGTGTGTTCAATAGAGTATTAGCAGGTGAGTGGCAATTGAGGACCGTAACGGTCGAAATCACAAGAATGTGGCCCAACTTACTATAGGACAAATACCATACTTTTAAAATATGTTAACACAGTTACCTTGATATCCTGAAATGTATAAATACATGAACTTTAATTCGGACCATAGTTAAGATCTATCTTCTATCCGGTTTTATAAAGATGCGTGAGACCTAATCCTCTATCCACCATAAATTGCGCAAATTATAATCAGCTAAAATCAATAAAAAGTACTAATTACAAGATTGATAAGAAAGCTGAACGTATACAATAATTATGAATTGCGCAGTAGATGTCATGGTCTGAATGTAATAAGTAAAGATAAATAAATGTCACATTATAATTACACGTTGTAATGTTGATTTGTTATTTGTAGATGGTTTCCTTATCTTCGCCTTGAGCTTAAACTATAGCAAACTTATAAATAAATATGATAAACCGACCGAGCCAGCTTGCCAATATACTCAAGCTCAATTTAATGATAATATTAACTGTGGAGATAACATAGTGCTTGTTCGCATTTATGGAAATAAAACGGATTTAATTATAGACAGGACTGCTGAACTCAGGTAAGAGAATCCCAACTTATCTCGCAAACTAGTGTGTAGTGCCCCTATCCTCTTCAACCCGAAAAACCGGGATCCTGCACGAACATTTTGTGGGATTGAAGTCTTTAAAATAAATAAAATTTCGTCAATTTTGACACTGTAAACTGTTGACAGAGTAAGTACTGAGTAGTCTTGGTCTTGAAGTTGCAGTGGGAGTGTAGGTAAAATTAAGTAAAGCCCTTCGTGTACAAAAATATGTATCGATTTAATCCTCTCACAAACATGTACCAAAACCGAAACTTTAATTCGCTGACATAGGAGCGATGGGATATATTTACGAGTATGCACCCATATTTTATACTTGCGATAGGGGACCGATTTTTGACTTTCGACCGCTCGACTCGAAAACGGTCAAAAACGATGAAATGCTATTTTTGAAATACGAGCGATAGAATATTTAAAAACGAGTGGTATTGACCACTCGTATTCAATTCTATCGGTAAGTAAGTAGGTAGGTATAGATAAATTAGAAAACCAATTCGAGTGTAAAGTGAATTGAAAGTCGAGATGGTTCTTATGATGGTTCGATGGTTTGTTGTGTCGAAGTGTATAATACTTTTAATTTATGTAATTACTTATAGTTAATTTTCGTTACGTTATTAGCGTCAGGTTGTAAGCCACTATTGTAAGCCACTTACTATGGGGCTAGGTCGAGTCCCTTGATATGAATTATTTATTTATTTCTATGTTATTGGCCATGTTGCTTCGCCCCTAAGAGGAGGCTTCAAATTCACGAATACAGTAATAACATGTTACATCGTATACATACATCGGCAACGTCCTGATATCGGTGAACCCCTACAAGAACCTGCCCATCTACACAGAGGAGAAGATCCAACAGTACTACAAGAAGGCATTCTTCGAGGCGCCGCCACATGTGTGGGTCATCCTTTATTCTATCAAACTAGCTACATTTTTCGATAGCATACATTAGCTCTACGGGAGACCAAAAATCGATAAATCGAATATTTGTTTTCTCCCATTTCTTTATCGGGTCACGATCAGATGTGGGATTGTGCTAGTGTTGGTCTTTTCCTGGGCATAGTGTGTAGGTACCTGACATTACATTTATCAAATGACTGTGTGGTTTATTCGTAGGTACATATAAACCTGTGATTTAGAATTAGTGTCGTATTTGTTGCGCTCTTTTTTAGACGCTCGCTTGGCTCCCATGGAAGTGACCACTTGTACCTAATACAAAATGTATTCTAATTCGATGGGGTTAGCCAAATAGTCTAAGTATAAATACCGAAGAAAGTTTAATCGACTTTTGTCTTCCGGTGATAAAACGGTCTCGCACTATAGGTATATGCGACTAAACATTACCTACTTTTATAACCTGCACTCCATATTAATGAAACACAAAATACCTATAGTCATTTCTCTTGACTTTTCTGTTATTGATTAGGAATATGTGTCTTACCTCAAGCGTACATAATAATTATGTACTTAAACGTTGTTTATCAACATAGCGACATTGGTAACACACTTAGGATGAAGCACTCTTCATAAACCTAACATCTAAGCCATATTAATTTCTGCACGATTGTGTTTCTTACTTTCCAATATAATAATAATAATAGCACGTAGAACCGATGGCCGTTGGGGCGGAAAGGGTCTCGAGTGGCGACCACGTATACCGGAAGGCGCGGCGTGGGTAGGCCCCCCGATAAGGTGGACTGATGACGTGGTAAAGGACCGGTCGCTTTGGCACTCTTTGGGGGAGGCTTATGTCCAGCAGTGGACGTCTTTCGGCTGATATGATGATGATGATGATGAATAGAATAAGAATAAGAATTTATTTATTTAGAACACTAAACACGGAAAAAAGAAATACAATCAAAAAGGTAACCTTATATAAAGTGCTAAACGGGAGCCAATAGCGGAGAAAAGAGTGTTGTACGGAACAAACAGAAAGGGTGCTTCGCTCTTTTGTATAGGCATAAAAAAAAAGTACTTAAGTATCTATCTACAGCCAAAATTGTAGGTAGGGCAAAGCTTCTCGGACCGTGAATCACTCTACTCCTGATCTGACTACAGCTCTAAACAAAAATAAAGTGTTAGTCACAGCACATACACTCAGAGGCAATGAAAACGGGTCACTTCCCATGGATTACTTTACAAAGTGACCCGTTTTCATTGCCTCTGAGGTAGCGTACCTTCATAGTTCACATTGGGAATTACACTCAGAGGCAATGAAAACGGGTCACTTTGTAAAGTAATCCATGGGAAGTGAGCCGAAGTACGTTTATGAATACGGCCGTGAATGTTTCGCGGAATTTTCATTTCATCGATATTTTTTTTCAGAAACTGTGAACTTGTTTGGTATAGCTAAAAGGTTGTTGTGTAGAACCCATAAGGTTAGGTTAGGTTTGTGTTATAACAATCCTAAATGTTTACAGTTTCTAAAGAATGAATGAAAATTCGGCGAAACTTTCAGTTTGTCGGTAAAATAAGGGACTCCGAGTAAAAATATTACAGAAAAATAAACATGATGCTTTAGGTCGTATTAGTAGGTCCCAAACTTGATGGTTACAGTACGATGTTTTACCCCGGGGCCTAGCACTGATGCGCTACGTGACGGTACTTCAAACAATGTCGCCTTTCCTTACATGTCTGCGGTTTTTTATCGAGGGCACCCGGTGTACACTGGCAAATGGAAGACGTTAACGGAATAGGGTTGTAGAATAATGTTACAATTGCGAACGTGGTAAATGGATAGTAAACCAGCAAATTATTGTAATAAAGTACAAATAAAAAGTTTTAATTAAAATCATAAAAAGTTTTTGTAGTACAATTTTTTTATTGTCCAAGTGTAAATTTAAATTTAATCCGTACGCATAGAAACAAAATTGTACTACAACTATGGACATAAACGAAGTATTTCTCAACCCAAACAGAAACTGACTTGATTTTCCGTACAATGATTTGTACAAATAACAAACTGTGAGTATGAAGCGTTTCGGCTACCGCCAGCGAGGTCCGTCTTTGACTCAAATTCTTGGGTATTTTACTACTTAGATCAATAGGCCTGTGTTATGGATACTAGACGACGATGTATTTAACACATTCACTGCCAAGAATCGCTACGCGCTACGCTCGTGGCCGATCGCATGGTTTTTCTCGTATGTAGCGGAAAGCGACTACGGCGTAGGCGGCCGCTAGGCGGGTTCCTGGCAGTGAAAGAGTAAATATAAATATTTAAATACATGGGAAACATGACCCAGAAACCAATATTTATGCTCCATCACACTAATATTTGCCCAGTTTCGTAGGCACTTATGACTTCACATGGAGACCATTTTAGATAGATCGCGTTTAGATGTGTCATAAAGCTTTCGTCCCTCTTGCACGAAGGTATCTGTTTAGTGAAATGACGAAATCAGCCAAAAGTTACCTTTTTTGGCTGATTTCGTCATTTCACTAAGATTCAGGGATTTGATCATATATGACTGTTTTTTAAATAACTACTGTGCGCTGATCACGTGACTTTGGCCGCGTGACGTCACTTGACGTTTGACGTGCCTCCTGTTTTGACTTGACATAACACTGTAAATAAAAATCAAGTAAAAAACCTATTTTATTAATAATTGGTTCCTAGACTAAGATCGGATGTTTTTTCAATACCACGTCGGTGGCTAACAAGCTTACGGATCGCCTGATGGTAAGCAGTCACTGTAGCCTATGGAAGCTTGCGAGACCCATTGAGACCTTTTCTCATTTTTTCTAATGTTCTTTTGTGTATATTTAGGTTTTTGTATACCTACCTAAAATACCTGTAGCAATTTAAGCATCCACCATATTGAAACCACCTGGTTGTCACTAGGGGTGAACTGAAAACCAGCGCTGTGTGCAGCTAGTCTGTGCCGCAGCAAATGCCGAGTTCGAACTATCCTTGAACGCATTTTTATTTGGAACATATCGACACTAGTATTCAGTACCATTATTATTTATGGTTTTGTATTTTTTTTGCAGTTTCATTATTTACGATACCCTCCTAGTGCATACTAATAAAAACAAATTATTATTTTGATTAATTAGGTAGGTACGCGTCCAGGGTAGGTACATCTTTTGTAGATTTATTATATACAACGTGTCGCAGATTCGACTTGTTTATTGGTACCTACCTATAGGGTATTCGAAAAATCACACCAGATTGGAATTATAAAGAAAACACAGTTTATTATTTATTTTTTGTAACAATGTATTGAATTTGACATATTTGACATTTAATATGTCAAATTCAATACATTGTTTACATTATTTTCGTTTTCTACTGGCGCGTACGTTAAGTAGGTACGTAGTACCTACTGACTTTTGGGACCGTTATCAAACGAAACCCCCCCTGTTGCCTGTTGTTTAGAAATACATAACTCATCCTCCTAGCGTATTCCATCACGGCGGCGAGGTACACCGGGGCGCCGGCACCGACGCGCTCGGCGTAGTTGCCCTTGCGGAGCAGCCTGTGGATACGGCCGACGGGGAACTGGAGTCCGGCACGGTTCGAACGGGACTTTGCCTTCCCCTTCACCTTGCCACCTTTGCCGCGTCCGGACATGTCGATTGATTGAAAGTTAAAACGTTTTTTAAAGCGAAATATACGTGTGCACAGTGTACACGCTCGTTGAATCTCGTGTCTTTTACGTGTGATATATTATATGTACATTCTAGATTCGAATCAATTTAATCTACGCTCCGTTACTAAATCGGTCTTAGCTATAGTTTAGGTAATCGGAATTCTCCTTTCGATATCATAATTATGTCTTAGATTAAGTAAGTTACGATTGTGAATTTAATCTCGACATGTTTAGGGCACGCGTCGTCGACGAAGCAAATATACATAAAATATATGTATTTTTCGATTAAAAAACTAGCTTTGAATAATGGAGATTCGGTGTTAGTGTAAAGAAGGTAATGTAAGTTGAACTGGAAAGCGACTACGGCGTAGGCGCCCGCTAGGCGCACCATGTATATTTGTGGGTGAACAGTGAGATGATATGTAACGTGTTTCTAAGATTACAGAAATCACGGCCATGACAATGACAGTCATAACGATATTGCCCTTACGTCTTGGATTACATTGGTGAACTTGATCATAATCATAACTAATCATTTATTCATTGCCAACCACGGTATTACAAAGATGTTACAACAATATAGAGTACATCATGGACCACGTCTGCTAAATGTTATAATTATCTGATTCTGTATTGTATTTTTATTTGTCACATCTAAGTGCTAAGTGAAATGTAATCAATACAAATAAACTACAATAATTTGAGAAATCAGTTTGTCACGCGATACATTGGGGAAACGATTATTCTCAAATTATTCTAGTTTATAAATACGAGTTTATTCTAGGAAATGGGGAATTTCGCGCAAATGGAAAACCAATTTATGAAAGTTTGTTACAATATCACGCCGTTACCCTGCAAATGTCAAAAGACGTTTTGTATGGTCGTCGAACCGCCAATGCCATTCTATGCCCTCGCACTTAGCCTTAATAAGCGTCTATTATCAAATAGCGGGATACGATGGCCAATAAAAGGATTTATTGGCCTTGGTCGCAAGTGTCGTGGTCGTGACTACTGCGTCGGTGCATCGTACGGCGCAGCGTGGGCGCACGTAAGTGTCGTGGTCGTGACTACTGCGTCGGTGCATCGTACGGCGCAGCGTGGGCGCACGTAAGACAGTGGTAAGTAACTAAACAACATTTATGAAAGTTTGTTACAATATCACGCCGTTACCCTGCAAATGTCAAAAGACGTTTTGTATGGTCGTCGAACCGCCAATGCCATTCTATGCCCTCGCACTTAGCCTTAATAAGCGTCTATTATCAAATAGCGGGATACGATATTGGATACGATGGCCAATAAAAGGATTTATTGGCCTTGGTCGCAAGTGTCGTGGTCGTGACTACTGCGTCGGTGCATCGTACGGCGCAGCGTGGGCGCACGTAAGACAGTGGTAAGTAACTAAACAACATTTATGAAAGTTTGTTACAATATCACGCCGTTACCCTGCAAATGTCAAAAGACGTTTTGTATGGTCGTCGAACCGCCAATGCCATTCTATGCCCTCGCACTTAGCCTTAATAAGCGTCTATTATCAAATAGCGGGATACGATATTGGATACGATGGCCAATAAAAGGATTTATTGGCCTTGGTCGCAAGTGTCGTGGTCGTGACTACTGCGTCGGTGCATCGTACGGCGCAGCGTGGGCGCACGTAAGTGTCGTGGTCGTGACTACTGCGTCGGTGCATCGTACGGCGCAGCGTGGGCGCACGTAAGACAGTGGTAAGTAACTAAACAACATTTTCAACAGCTACTGAGATCAATGTAGCGCGCAGCTATGTAATGGGTCGGTAATAGACAATACCTCGTCTATTGGAGGTCGTGGGAAGCAATTGAGTGGTGAGTAGGGTCGCCATAGGCACTTGTCTGCTGTGAACCCAGTGAATCTTCAAACCAATGTAGGTTGGCAACGTACTAACCCACAAAATGTCACAAAGAAATCGTAATATGCTCCAGGCAAAATACGGATTTGGAAAACATTAATTTATAATAGCGTTTTTTTTTGTTGATTGAATCCGGCAAACTTTCCACCCGGAAATAATTAAGTAGATTTATATGAACCATGCGTTGTCTTTTTTTGTATGATCTTGAACATGTAAATGAACCAAAATAATGACAAAAATGTTTATTCATATTTTTTCTGACTTTTCAGTGGCTAGTTAATTCATCATTTTTTTGATGTCCGAAATATTGTCGGATTCTGTCGCTGGGTGACTATTTAATTGATAATATATCCGTTACACAGAAAAAATAAGCTATCATAAATTATTTCCAAAATTGACATTATTTCCATACAAGTTGTCAGTTTCTGACCTAGATATGGTGGATCCATGGTTAACAACACAGGTACTCTCTTCCGAGACTCGCGAACCACGTGACTGACACAAGCCTACGTCATCAAACGGCATTTAACAGCAAGATGACCTGTGTTGTACCATGTGGTGGATCCCATTTGGTGAATGGAGCGTATGCGTGCTTGCGACTCTTTAAGTCGCAAATCTAACGGCCGTATTCATAAACGTTCTACAAGCCTATTTTAACTAAAATGGCGTTAAAATTCGTTTCTCTTTATCTGTCACTTTGACAGTTGTGTTCGTAAGAAAGGGACAAAGGATATTTTATTTAGCAGAGGTATTTTAAGTTTCATGAATAGGGGGTAGGTTTATGGATTAAGCGTACCTCTACTTCTAAGTCTAACACGCTCACAACCTCTAAACTTATTTAATTTAGCTATCACACTGTCAGAGTCTCGGTAAATATGTAAGCGCGGTTAGTTTAACCGACAAGAGGATCGCGTTAATCTTAGCCGAGTATACGAGGTGTAGCTTAACGCCTTTATGGCGTCGGGCCAGACAGTGAGCGATTCCTGTAGAGAATAAACAAGCGCGTGTTTTGTTTTTAAAGTGAGTTATATCCACATAACTTAGAACAGAAAATGTGTAGGTACTGAACACTCGCCATGTCTGCTTTATGTAGCCAAAGCTACAAGCATACTTTAGAAATAACTTTTTCCAAGCTTAGGCATCATTTTTACAGTACAGTTTATATTTCTGCAGAAGATTTAAATTATATTAAGAGAAGTATTTAAAAACAAGTGGTAAGTTAGGTTGTTATTGTAGTTGTTTAGCTCTCAATCCTTATTTTAGGTTAATATAAAGATGGTCACATTCATTTTCCATTACTTCAAAATATTTAGGAACTTCATAAAAATAAAAATAAATTCAGGGGAAAATCTTACACAAATTGACCTGTCCACCACTCGGCCACTGTTAGTCGGGGTGCGGGGGCGGAGCGGGTAAATGATAAACGAGCGTCACGTGCGACTAACGCATATACGATCGCAGCCGCATTCCTTAATTACTAACATTCCTCCACCTTTAGCCTAAAAATATCGTCTGTAATCTACAGGGTTGCGATTCCTACGAGGGGCCGGTGGCTCAACCTCCGGGGATGCGTTAGGCGACATGAACTGCTCATCGGTCTCTCTGACCGTCTCTGATGCGGGCTCGCCCTGATCATTGGCAGTCGAGCCGGGTATTAGGCTCACAGCTTCTTCGGTAACCGTACACTCATCGTGTCTTATCGTTTGCTGTTCTGGCATCATGCCTGACGGACTCGAATCCAGCTCTCCCTCTGTGGTTGTCGTCATCTCTGGCGCTTCAGCTTGCTGCACAGTGAGTTCCTCGCATCGCTGATCCAGTGGAATAACAACTGCAGGCATTTCTGCTATTGGTTGGTCCACCCGAGAGCAGTTTGGTTGAACTACCAAATCATCCTGGTCTACTTCTTCCCCTCTTAGTTTTAAAAGTTGATTAGCGTGTCTTTTAATTATTTGGTTACAACACTGTAACTTCACTGTAAACAAACTGTGTCCTAATTGGCTCATTAGCATTACAGTTCCTTTGGCCCAATAGGTTTTTTCGCACTGTACATTTTAACTAAAACTAATTCATTCACCTGAAAAGTCACAACTATGCCAGCCATAATATTTACACTAGCAAACCCAGAGCAAAGCCTATGGGTACTAGACGACGCTAAACATACTTATATAGATAAATAAATACGTATATACCTAGAAAACATCCATGACTCAGGAACAAAGATTCGTTCTCATCACACAAATAAATGCTCTTACCGGGATTTGAAACCAGGACCTCTTGTTTCGTAGACAGGGTCAATATCCACTACTTACATGGCTTTAAGGAATTATCTCTATGGATGTGCTATTCCTTAGCCGGATAAGTGTTCAAATTAATACTCATTAGAACATTTTAGCACGTCAAGGCAGCATTTCAGGAACTCTCAGACAAAAACCAATCCTTCCATATCGGTATTGGTAGCCCTAGGTTCGCGCAGGTTTTTGCCGCGCATCCTGCGGTAGTAGGCAGGATTGCCTATAATGGTAGTCTACATATACCTACATTCATAACAACAATATTTATACAGGTTTCTGAGATATATTTTTTTTAAGCAATAAACAGAATGTTTGATACAATCTTACACAAACCGAAGTATTCCCGTAGCAATTAAGAGATCGAGATCTCTCGAGATTCGTGACATAAGTACGAGTATCTATTTGTCCTTACCGGGTATCGAACCCAGGAACGTAAGCTTCGTAGGTTACTAGCTACTAAGCTAACCCGATCATCAAACGAATCCTCGTCGTGAAATTATACTATAATCCTTAATGTCGATTTAACACATACATTATATGGGTAATTTGAAGCGTTTGTTTTTGAGTTAAATGTGTTTCACGTACTTTCGCTCTATTCCCAAACCACTTCCTGTGTTATATACAAGTATTCAGTTCGCATATACGCTCCTAATTACAATGTCGCTGTGTAAATAAATAAAAGTGTCTTGTCACCCTAATTGGTTTACTACTAAATAAGCAATCATTCATAATTGTACGTATGGTACTTACCTAAAGATTAGATTGCAAAACCGAGACTGATACCGCAGAGTTACGAAATACCGTCTCTATTAAAATAAAACGTTAATGGAAACCTACTATTCGATAATAGTTCATGTAGGGATCTTCAATACTACATAGGTCATTTATTATATTCAATCAAAGAATTCAATGCAGTCACAGTCCGTGAGCTCTTAGCAGGGTTGGGCAAAATACTATTAGCTTCAATGTATTTCAAATACAAATCACAAAATAGGTAGGTACATTCATCATCCTCCTAGCGTCAGGTTGTGCCCTACAGAAACCCGGGGTCTGCTCTGACATCTAATCCCCAGAATTTGGCATAGGCACTAGTTTTACGAAAGCGACTGCCATCCGACCTTCCAACCCAGAGTGAAAAATAGACCTCATTGGGATGACACCGGAGTCATAACGATGTTTTCCTTCACCGAAAAGCTAACGGTAAATATTCCGCACATAACTTCCGAAAAACTCATTGGTACGAGCATCCAAACTAAACAGTTTTTGTTAAAATACTCTTTATGAGAAGCTGATTTAAGTCTTGTCAGCGTCATAACTATTTACTGGGAAGGGGGGACGGAAACTTGACTGTAAGAAAAATGAGAGCCTTACAAAATAATCCACTCGTATACATGGATTGCCATTACTCGTTTTAAACCACGTAACCCCTCGCGCAGCATTTTCCCGTTACAAGTTTAAAATAATAATACATCGTATTAAATAAATAAATATAAGGGGACAATCCTACACAAATCGCACTAGCCCTGTCGGGAGTAGCTCTAAGTATTAATCAAACTAACCTGTGTCTAGATTTATATTGTATCAATCCTATATGTATAAATCTGTGTGTTAGTTCGTAAGTTAATCAACTAAATAATAAGTCTTGTTGTTTTACTGTTTTCACCATAAATATGTCGTGTACCTACATAATAAGATTATATTTGCATTAATAAAGGGATGGTGAGGTCGATTTCACGGTATAACACATATCAATCATTAAATACATGGTAAGGTATCACATACGTAGAAGCCACGCCCATATTGCGACCTATCAAACGTATCGCGGGAGTTTGCTCCTACGTAGTGAGGGCCCTTTTGCGAGCATAAGAATGGCCGCCAGAGGTCCCAAAATCAGTTTGATTCTGCTGACAGCCGTCGTAGAGAGAGGAGCTCCTGTCATGTGATTTAATTCCTTTGTTCTTGTTTGTTGCGTAGCGACGCAGTTTTTACGTTTTTGGTACAAAGTGCAGTGCGCGCGTCGTTTTTTCGGCATATGGCGGCCCTGGCCGTGTGAATTGCCTAAAAATGTGATCTGTTTGGGAGTGTGTTGTGCCTTGTGTGGATTATCCTGACGCTCGATAGTGACGATTTTTTGCAGTTATGTACTTTAAGGTGTGTAGTTTTAGTTTTTTACTAACTTAAGGTAAGTTGTTGTGAGTGTATATATTTTTCCTTTCCACTATGGAAGAGGGAAAGTCCTGTGAAAATTTTAGTTCTTTGACGGAGGAGAAATACAACTCTTTCATCAATCGTGTGGTGGAGGATGATGATTTTGCGCGTTCCGCTTTCGCGCTGGTCATCAACCAGGGGGGCTCTTTATGGGCTTCTTTGTCGCCTCCTATCACACCGAATGTTTGTCCGCCGACTCAGCCGATTGTGCATAAAGTCCCGCCCGCCTCTCCGGCTCACGTGCCCGAGTTGAATATCGTGCTGTCGGCTAACAGTTTCAGTCCTCTCCCGGAGGACGATGAGGGGTCCCAGGCGTCTCAGGCGTTACGCTTGGTGATGTCGACGGACGTGGTGGTTGCTGAGGACGCCATGGACTGTGGCCTGCAGGTGCCTGCGGGTAAGCATAAGCCTTCCGGCTCACAAAAGCGTCGCAGGGCGGAGATTTCCCCCCTTGCGTCGCCCACTGACAGCGATAGGGTGTTCGTGGACTGCGAGGAGGTCGCCCCGGTCTCGACAGTGGAGGTCCCCAAGAGGGTGAAAGGTGGTGACGTTGGCAGGGAGGTGGCGGCATTGGTGTCCGCCCCCGTTGCAGCTGTGGCTGGTGCCGCTGCCGTGGAGGGGCCCTCGGGTGGTGTGGCGGTAGGTTCGCCGGCAGGGGCGACTGGGGAGGAGGGTATGGAGGTTCAGGCCTCCCCCCCCGCCTCCTCAGGCTCCTCTGCGGGTGCGAGTCCGAAGCGGGTGCGTCCTCCGCCTATTATTGTCGTCAAAGACAAGAGTAGGTGGGGGAGGCTATCCGCGGAGGCGGCGCGCATTCGACTCAGTTTCCAGAAGGCTAGGATGGCCAAGCGGGGGTTGGTAATTTCCACCTCCTCCCGGGAGGAGTACCGAGCGTGGGAAAGGTTGATTGGGAAAGGATACTACTCGTATGCCTTTGACGAGGATAAGAACCTCAGAGTGGTGCTTAAGGGTCTTGACGTGCAGGTCGAGACGGAGGCCGTCATGGAGGACCTCATTGCTCGCGGGTACCCTGTGGTCAGCGTGCACAGAATGCACAGGGGTCGGGACAGGGTTCCCTTCTCCTGTGCAGTCATAATACTGCGCAGGGAGCCTAAGAGCAAGGAGCTCTTTAATGAGACCTCTGTTTGCGGCCTGTCTGGGGTAGTTTTTGAGAAGCCCCACCGCAACGGACAGATTCCGCAATGTTATAATTGCCAGTTGTTTGGGCACGGCTCGCGGCACTGCCACCTGGAGCCGAATTGTGTGCGGTGCGCGGAGAGCCATGAGTCGCGGGCTTGTCCGCGGCCAAAGGATTCGGAGCTCCCGCCAAAGTGTAGCAACTGCGGGGGCGCTCATGTCGCCAGTTACAGGGGGTGTTGTATTGCTCCCAAGGTGCAGAGGGTAGTGAGGCCCCAGCCCTCGCAGCAGACGAGGTCCCAGAGGGATCGCCTGCCCGAAGACCTTGGCGGTAGGGGTTTTCCTGATTTGGGCCGTAGGGGTAAGGCGGCTTTGGCGGGGGTTGGGGGGGGGGGGTTCGGATCCTGCTCCTGGCCCTGTCTCATTTTCCGGCTCCGGGGGGGGGGGTCGTAGGACTTATAATCGAGCGGTTGCTCCGGTGACCGGGGGCGGTCAGTCGCAGTCGGGTGTTCCGGTTTCGGTTCCGGCCCCGTCTGTCGACCTCGCCCGGGCGTCGGTGCAATCGAGCGGTGCGGCGCTCGCGGACTTGAATTTCGTGTTAAAAGTCGCCGACTTGATAGACATTGATGAGGTTTCTGTCGTTGCGGCGGAGCTTCGGGCCGCCGCTGGTAACCAGTCGGAATTTATGAGGACCATGCTTGCCCATGCGTCCTTCTTCAGGAACTTAAAAGCACTGAACGGCCCGTAAATGGACTGCGTCTCTCGGCTTAAACCTCGATCGTTGGCTGTGGGCATTTTTAATGCTCTCGGCCTGCGTGATAAGAGGGAGGAGATCGCCTGCCTCCTGAGGGACGCCCAGTTGGACGTCCTCATGGTGCAGGAGACCCTTCTCAAGCCCGGGGGGCGCACGCCCAAGGTCGCGAATTACTCGGCGGTCCGCAATGACAGGGCCATGAGTGCCAGGGGGGGGGGCACTCTTATTTATTTTAAACGGGCCTTGCATGTCTCGCCCTTGGAACCGCCGCCGCAGCTAGTGAATTTGGAGGTGTCGGTGTGTCGGCTCGCAATGTCTGGTCATCGCCCTATTACTTTTGTCTCGGCGTACCAGCCGCCTGATAAGTCTATCCTACGGTCCGATCTTGAGTCTGTCTTGGGGTTGGATGAGTCGGTCATTTTGGCCGGCGACCTCAATTCCAAGCACACTCAATGGAACTGTGGGGTGACTAATCAGAACGGCAGGGTACTCCTTAGACTTGTAGAGGGCGCGCGCGATGATGATCCATTGCGTGTCGACATACTGGCTCCTTTTGAGCCCACTCATTTCCCATTCAACCTGGACCATCCCCCGGACATTCTGGACATCTTCCTGCTTAAGCAGGTTGCACTCAACGTGCGCGGCATTGAGGTCAAGCATGTTATGTCCTCTGACCATAGGCCCGTGTTGCTGAGGCTGGGCCCTTCTCTGTCAGACCCCGCCGGCACTAGGTCGGTTACTAACTGGCTTGGTGTTAGCAATGCTCTGGCAGAGGAGGACCTCCCCTTGGTTCGCGACCTTCCCTCTCCCTCTCTCTTGGTCTCCCGCGAGGGGACTGATCGCGCGGTCGATTTTATCACGGACGGGTTGCGCAGCATCATTTTGGACAACACCAGGGAGGTTCCAGTGGACTCTGGTCGCTGGGAGCTCCCTGAGTACATTAAAGAAATTAAGCGGCTCAAGAATGCTGCCACCCGCGAGTATGATCGGTGCCCCTCGCCGGAGATCAAGACGCACCTTAACTGGTTGCGGAAGAGGCTGCGCAAGTCTATAAATGCTTTTAGGAATGGGAGATGGAGCAATCTCCTTGAGGGGATTGCTCCGTCTCACTTGGCCTTTTGGAGTTTGGTGCGCTCATTCAAGTTGGACGGTGTTGTCCAGATGCCGCCTCTGACCATCCCTGGGGGTCCCCCTTCAGCGCCTTTGGCGTTTACAGACGCTGAAAAGGCTGAGTGCTTGGCGAGCAGCCTTGAGCTGCAGTGTTCGCCTAGCACTGAGCCTTTTGATCGCGATCATGCTGTCCGCGTCGAGGTTAGCGTTTCCGATAGACTTTCAGTCGCTCCTACCGGCCAGCCTCTGAGGATGACAACGTTCGCGGAGGTCCAGAGGCTGATTAGGAGGCTGAAGGTCAGAAAGGCCCCCGGCGCGGATGGAATTTCTAACCGAGCGCTCAAAGCACTGCCGGACGCTCTTATCCACTTTTTAGTGGATATTTTCAATGCGGCACTGGCCAATTCTCATTTCCCGGCGGCCTGGAAGGTGGCCCATGTTATTGGGCTCCCTAAACCGGGCAAACCAAGGACAGCGCCGACCAGCTACAGGCCCATCAGTCTTTTGTGCACGCTGGGGAAGTTGTATGAGCGGGTGGTTCAAGTCCGCTTGTGGGACTTCCTCAGCGAGCGCAAAATCTATATGGACGAGCAGTTTGGGTTTCGGCCTGAACACTCGTGCACTCATCAGGTGCACCGGTTGGTGGAGCATGTCCTGCACTGGTTCACTGCCTCGCGAAAGTCGGTCGCTACTGGCGCTGTCTTTGTTGACATCGCCAAGGCGTTCGACAAAGTGTGGCATTGTGGACTGGTGCACAAGCTCTTCGACATGCAGTTGCCGGACAGACTGGTGCACCTGATAAGTGACTTCTTGGCGGACAGGGCGTTTTGTTATCGCGTGGAGGGCACCCTCTCGGCGCGTCATCCCATTCGGGCGGGCGTGCCGCAGGGTGCGGTACTTTCTCCCTTTCTATTCGCCCTGTACGTCAATGATATGCCAAAGATAGACCGTGTTCATTATGCACTTTTTGCTGATGACACGGCTCTATACGCGTCCTCGGTTCGGCTGGTCAGGATCCGTGCGCTCCTCCAGGATGCGGTAGATGCCTTGGGGCGTTGGTGCCGCATGTGGAAAATCGAAATAAACCCAGAAAAGAGTGCGGCAGTGCTGTTCACCCTAAGACCGGGATATGATGCTCAGACCGCGCAGCATGGGGAGCTGTCCCTGTTCGGGAAGGCTATACCGTGGGTGCCCCATGTGAGGTACCTCGGGGTCATACTGGACAGGCAGCTCACCTTCGCCAGACACATTAAGACCGTGCGCGACAGGGCGGCCTTTTACTTGGGGAGGCTTTTTCATCTTCTCCGGCCTGCGAGCAAATTATCGTTCAAAAATAAACTTGCCATTTACAAAACGTGCATCAGGCCGGTGTTCTCCTACGCCAGCGTCGCTTTCGCCCATTGCGCTAAAACGCATTTGGGGCGTTTGCAGATCCTGCAAAATAAATTTTTGCGGCGATCTGTGAACGCTCCGAGTTACGTGCGCAATGTGCGATTGCACGCTGACCTCTTCATGCCGTCAGTGGGCAAGCATTTCAAGGAAATCTCCGTCAGATTCTTTGACAAGGCGAAATTAAACAAAAATCCCCTTATAAAAAAGGCCTGCGATTACCTGCCCAGGTTCGACCGGCATGGTAGGATTTGTCGCCGTCGGCCCAGACATGTCCTTGACTACCCGGACGACGACATCACCATCGAGCGTAGGGCTGAACTGGACTATGACGTGGAGTTCCGCGCTCGGGAGCGGCAGGAGAGGCGCCGCGGGGCTGCGCGCGCGGACGGGCTCACAGGTTGCTCCATCGAGGATGTTAACCTGGTTGATGGCGTGGTGGACGAGTTTTCGCGCAGCTTTCATCGTCCCCCCTTTTCTCCTTCTCTTTCTCCTTCTTTCCCGTATAGGCCTTCCCTCACTAGGAGGCACTTTGGTTCGCGGAGCGTGCACCATTTCACTCGCCCTCCGTCTGTCTCTCTATCTAATTAAGTCTATGTTATTATTTATACTTCCTCTTATTATTATTTTCCTCTTCCCTTAGTCGCGCTCGTTTTGTGTACGTTTTTGTCATACATCAAAAACGTACACAAAAAGGCGTGGCAATGTTTACATTCTTATCACCGATAAGAATGTAAACAACGCGATCGCACGTGGTCTGTGCGCGCTGTGAGTGGCTGGCGGTTGGCCGGCGCCGCCCCCAGGCGGGGCGGGGCGGGGCCTCGCGGTCCCTCGCGGTGCGGACGGGAGCGTAGCGAGGGTACGCAATCAGGAGTTCGTTGTTTTTGTTTTACTTTTATTTTTTTACCTGATATTGTCGTGTTGTACATTTTTTCTCTCTTTTGGTCTCCTTATTTTTGTATATTCATTCATATATGTATATTTATTGGTTCTGGGGTGTTATGTTTTGTTTTTCTGGTGGTTGTTTGTACAGTTGTATATAGTTTGTCTTAGTTTTGCATGTTACCCTAATTTTAAATGTCTCTTGTGTATATATTCCATCGCATTTTGTGTATTATTGCCTTTTATGGTTGCATGATTGTACATTTTTGCATGATTTTGGTTCTGTATATATTTTTGTTAGGTTTATATGTTTTTGCATGTTTCTGTGTTGATAGGTAGGTTTCTTTCTGTGCATGTTTTGGCTGGGTGGAGTAATGTTTTACTCGCTCGCGGCTCGCGTCCGCGCGTCTCACCCTTGACCGCATTATGTTGGCGGCGGGGGGAAGGCGTGGGGGCGTGGCCTGTGCGCCTCGGAACGTGCTATCAGCTATCGCTGGTGCGGAGCTGGTGGCATGGCCGGGGTGCATATTTTTGCTTTGTTGTTATTAGTTTTAAGGTTGTAGTTAGTTTTGTATTGTAGTTAGATCTCTTTCATGTGTGCATGTCAATGTTCCTTTGTATATATTGTTTTTATTTCGTGTGTTTTTAACCATGTACGTCATCGGCAATTAGTTAAGGGCCCCTTCGGGGCCCAACTTGAGAAAATAGGAAGGAAAAAAAAAAAAAAAAAAAAAAAAAAACAAGAGCAGTTTTCGATTGTCCCGAGAAGGACATTTTATAATTGTGAAGACGCCGGCAATGCAGCATCACTATCGTCGAGGTTCTTCAGCTTCGATCTTCGAGCACGGAGCGACAGGGCAGCGATGTGTTCGTCTCGACGGCCGGCGCAGAAAAGGATCGTAATTTTTTTTTTTTTTTTTTTTTTGAACCTGACTGTGGCTATAATAGGACGGACCCAATATAGCGGTCGAATTGCATGGTTGGAGGGTAGCCTGGGGAAAATCCAGGGGGAGCCTCCGGCACGACCACGCGGGAAAGTTTATGCACTGGAATACTCTACGAGTTTGCGCTCCAGTGAGATTGGTTGAACGGTATCAACCGAATCTGGGGTGTGAGTGGTGTCGAACTACTGGGAGTTTTATCGCTGGTTCGCTAAAACCTAGCCTAGCTGAGAAGAGTCCAGCAAGAAACTCAGCTAGGCCCGACCTGGGTCGGACTGACTCTACCCGGTATGCGGCGGTACCGGGACGAATAGGGACTGTATGTGTCTGTGTTGTCGCGATCTCGCGGTGGACGTCCCCGCCGGCGGGAACGCCGAAGTGTACGCGATGTGATGGACGCCGAAAGCGCAGCGTTCCACCTTTCGATGGACGCTGTGATTTCGTCGTCCGGGTCCGTGAGTGTGTGCCTAGGACGCCGGACCGTGCGGCCCCTAATCAGTGAGCGCCGAGTAACGACTGAGGGGGGAGGGATGGGAGCATAATCAGCAGCCTTCCTAACTAACGGATTCCTATGGTGGGGAGCGTTGTCAAAATAACGTCTGGCAGCCTGCTTAAAGAAACCATACATGGTGCTAATCCCCATGTCGTGGTGCAGGCTGAGGTTCGATTGGTACCACGGGGCACCAGTCGCCCTACGGAGGAAGCGATTTTGAATGACCTGAAGCGGCTTGAGCGATGACATAGGCACGTGAGCAAATACTACACTTGCATATGTCATGATTGGACGAATACAAGTCTTGTAGAGTGTCAGCTTATTTCTAAGTGACATTTTACTAAACTTGTTGATCATCGGCCCAAGCCTTCCTAGAACGAACAACGCGCGGTTGCTTACCCTACGGATGTGGCTACGGAAGGTCAGTTTCCTGTCGAGGGTCACTCCAAGATATTTGGCCTCATTGACCCAGGGGATGGGTCGGTCAAACATCTGGATCGGGGCCACCCGCCTTTCTGTGCTAATGCAGTCAGACGGGTGGAAGACTATTGCAGTGCTTTTTTCCGGGTTGACTTCGATACGCCAAAGATTAAACCAACGGCCTAGGTCGGTGGTTGCCTCTTGGAGGTATCGCCGGATAGTAGCGTACTTACAATGGGTCGTAAAGAGCGCGGTGTCGTCCGCAAACAACCCCAGATGCACCTTAGGGTGCCTGGGAATGTCGTTCGTGAACAACGAGTAGAGAGTGGGAGAGAGCACGGAGCCTTGCGGGACTCCGGCCCGGATGGGGTGTGGGTCCGAGAACGTTCCCTCCAGTCGGTATCGAAAGCTTCAATCACTGAGAAGGATCGTAATTTGCGCGCCAAAATCTTTTATAGGCGAGCGAGCCGCGCGCGTTGCCACGCGCCGCCTACCTCCCTCTCGCTCGTGCGCATCCGTCCCGCTCTAATCATGTTATTGTTGCGGCTTAAAACTGTCACTAGTTGTAAGCTTTTTTATTGTATATAGTTAGCCGTATTTGTAAATAAAATTATTCCAGTTTCCAGTATACAACACACAAACAACAGACACAACAACAACAACACACAATTAACAACAGAGTTTCACTTAACTACCTACAAGTCTCCAGCCAAGTCTCCCTGCACAAACCTCTGTTAAATATTTATTATAGATATTAGTTAGTGTACAGTAGAAAGCTGTGATATGTATGTATTGCATAGTTCCGCGCATAGGTAGTTTATTATCGACGCCATATATTTTTAGACGCTCATCGTGATTGGTAATTTTGCATGTTTGATAATTTTGGACGAGCAATGTATTGATTATCCCGACGCATACTCTGTAGGTATTTCACGAAAAAATAACGACGTAACCAGTATTTTATTCCATGGTAATAAAACCTGATTATTTGTAGATAGTTAGGCATACTTTAACCTTGAGAATCCCGTGGCTCTCTGGGAAGCCGGCGGATTTTGAAACTTACACACCGATTAAAACAAATTATTTTTCCACGACAATTAAATAGCCAAAGACGCTTCGACATGGACCCCCGAACTGGAATGAGTGGCCTTGGCCAGAGAATGCCTATGATGTCACTGTTTTGGTTCGCCGGCTATAAGTCGAATCCACTGAACTCTAAATACAGCAGATATCCTTAAGCATAATGTGAGTAAGATTAATTCATGTTTATTTTTTTATATTTTCTATATGTTTATATAATATACTTACAGCCAGTTACACAATTGTTAATTAGCGCGAATGCATGCATGGGCCATTAGACACTCACTGTGGCCTATATCATCATTTCCTGGCCCTTATCATATTTACTTGGGGTCGGCACAGCATGTCTTCTTCTTCTTCCATACTTCTCTGTCAGCCGTCATCTCATCACTCACTTCTTTTCTCTTCATATCGTCTCTTACACAGTTCATCTTACACAATTGTTAATTAGCGCGAATGCATGCATGGGCCATTAGACACTCACTGTGGCCTATATCATCATTTCCTGGCCCTTATCATATTTACTTGGGGTCGGCACAGCATGTCTTCTTCTTCTTCCATACTTCTCTGTCAGCCGTCATCTCATCACTCACTTCTTTTCTCTTCATATCGTCTCTTACACAGTTCATCTTACACAATTGTTAATTAGCGCGAATGCATGCATGGGCCATTAGACACTCACTGTGGCCTATATCATCATTTCCTGGCCCTTATCATATTTACTTGGGGTCGGCGCAGCATGTCTTCTTCTTCTTCCATACTTCTCTGTCAGCCGTCATCTCATCACTCACTTCTTTTCTCTTCATATCGTCTCTTACACAGTTCATCCACCTTTAACTTGGCCTTCCTCGTCTCTTACATCCATCCACATTCATACCAATACTCTCTTGGTCACATGACTTTCATCCCTCCGCATTACGTGCCCATACCACGCAAGGCTGTGGCTTATAGTCACCTTATAACAATAATTGTATTTTGACCTGTAAGGCAAGTGTTTATACATTAGGTGGCATGCGGTGCGCCACGGGCGTGTCAAAGGCATATGACATGATATGGTGGGTCTCGGTGATAAAGAAGCTCAGAAAGCCCTATTGAGCAGTATTGATTTCCTTACTAAAAACTTTGTCTGTTCTGATTTTGTTTTAGTGTGTGTCTGTTTGGCCCTATGGTTGACTGGTATAGAATGCCATATGGAATTTAAGGTAACGGCGCCTATTACCGTGGTACTTAAGGAAGTTTTCAAGTGAGTCCAAAAAAATAAGGTTATCAAAGCTCCTGAGCGACCGAATTTTTTTATTTTATTTAAGAGTGATTATTGACCTTTACGCCTCGTAACTTTTTGGACTCATTTTATTCCATTATATATTGCAAAATAATTATTGAAACCAAAATACCTAAGACTTCTATTACCGTGGTAATAAACCGGCTGTGATTCTATTACCGCGAATTTAGCTTCCATTACCGAGGGTATAAAAAGCAGCCATTTTCTACCATCGGTAATAGGCACCTGACTCATGATTCGGAGCTTAATACCGAGGGTTAGAAAAATAAATCATGGCTTGGTTCCGTATAAGTATTATTTTTGCACAACAAGTTTTTTAAATAAATGAAATAAAACGTTAAAATATGATTGTACCTAGGATTTATACTTCGATTATCAAAGATGTTACAATCAATTACAAATAATTAAATTACCAAGCTAATACTGGGCAGTAAAACAAATTATAAAATATACCTATAAAACATAAATCAACAAATTATACGGACAGATTGTACGAATTACTTTTACTTATTACCTATTAGGACGTACATGGTAGACATGGCACCTTTATTAAGTAACCACACAGTTAAATTATATATTTAGGCTGGATTCGGCCAAAATGTATTCCAAGAATAACGCTTACTCTCGGATAGTAATGGCAAAACCTCGTAATGGGTGACATTACTATCTGAAAGTACCTAATCGTTAATCTCGGAATAAAAGTTTGGTCGAATCAAGCCTTAGTACCAATTTCACCATCCGATGTGAACCACTTAAAGTTAGGACGATTAGAGCGTTAATATCTGTCAAAATGTATGAACTAACAGGCGATTGACGTTGATTAAATCTAACATCGTATGGTGAAATTTGTACTTACAGACGTAACAAAACCTCTGTCTAATAATTTTCTAATTTCTTGTAGTCGGGCTACTGATTCTATATTTAATTAATAAACGGGAGTTTTGTTACATCTTGTAAGTGTAACATTATGGTGTAATTTTAAATCACAAAGATTCATGGTCAATGACACTGCTAGGCACACAAGCGGAAAACCTTCGACACTCGAAAAAAACATTTTCCATTTTCTATAAGTATCTTTAGTAATTACTAAACATTATTTTTAAATTAATTTTTTTCTTACTTGTTTATGCCACTCAGGGTTATTGACCCTATCAGCTGATGCCTTTTGTACTAGGTCTTTTGTAAAACCCTGTGGACATATGACATTCACAGGTTCCAAATGTCTAAAGATGACTGTATTACTCTAAAGGCATTTTATTTAATACATTCAACTTTACTTGTAGCTATTTAACTTTATTTATCTTGAAATAACAATCAGTCATAAAACAATATAATATGGCACAAATTGAATCACAAGGAGCCTGAAATTCGATCTTTTTTAGTTGGTTTAAATATAATCATAATATCGTATTGAATGTATTCAACAAAAACAGATGTAGCCGACACTTTAGCCGTGTACCTATTTACTACCTGCAGTTTGCGACCCTGACGATAACAGGGCGCTCTCCAAGAACATGCGAGTGCGAAAGAGATAGCACTATGCTAATCCTTTTATTGTCCTAGTGGTATCTAGTTTGAGTCCAGTACGGATAAGTCACTCGCACTTCAAGCTTTGTTTTTTGTGGGTGTTTTTTTAAATCAAATTTCGGGCTCCCTTTGCTTCAATTTGATCCATAATTATTATTTTTTTATCACTGATTGTTATTTCAAGATAAATATAAAAATAATATGAAATATAACAAGATTTATAAGTAAAGTTAAAAGTATTAATCCTTTAGAGTAATACAGTAAATCCCAGGACATCCCTCATTCAATAAAAATAAATAATATTTTTTTGGTTGCAACGAATATATATATAATTATAATTAAATACATAAATAAATATAATATAAGTATCAAAAGTAAGAAGGACTTATGATAACTACATATGCAGTTAACACGGAAGTTTTCAAGTGATGAGTAAAAGTCTCGACTTTATCAAAGAAATCTGTGCTTACGGTACCCTAAATGTGATTAATTTGGTAGAAGACTAAAATGTCACTCGGTAATAGAAGCTTCTTTAAGAACCTATTACCGACCCAAACAAATATTGAATGGGTCGGTAATAGATTCCCGTACATTCTATTACCGAGGGTTATCTGATCGTACCATCGGTAATAGGCTCAATATGGAGTGTTGGAAAAACCTAATTCCGACCCATAAAAACAAACGGATACAGTTTAGTTTTCATTATAAATCAAAAATATATATTACAACCTTGGTATAAAACCAAAATTACATAACTGGTAAATAAATACACAATTTTATCTCAATATTTAAACAACTTTACAATTTAAGGTTTCTATACAAACTACGAATTCAGTACTGAAGTTTTTGTTAAATATTAAGGGTTTGTTGAATATTTTCCATACCACGGAAATAGTTCTCTAATAGCGTGAATAGATCAAGATTGGAATGACCGTAAGAAAATATGTATAACAGATCACATACACCAAAAATAAAGTATAAATATGCGAAATAAAAAAAAACTATCACCGTGGTATACCACGGTAATAGTATCCACAGCAAAATATGGCGTCTATCACCGATGTATTTTATTTTCCATTTTAAACGTATTTTCAGGCCACAAAATGTATAAAAAACACTCAGAAGTCGTGCAGAAAACAATAAACAACCATTTAAATACCATAGCATTAGTTCAATTGCCATAAATAATACGTAAAACACTAAATAAGATTCGAGTTCACTTACCTGTGGCGTCACGCGTTAGTATGGCACGACCTCTTTCTGCGCTGCCGTCGCGGAAACTGACGAATTGCGAGCACTTTGTTTCATTCACACACACTAGCGCTAACAGGTCCGTAAGTCAAATAAATAAGCTTCATTCGTGTAAAATATATTTTTTAGAAAATCGATCGGTTTGCTTATAAAAAGCATATTTGAAAATACCACGGTAATAGTCGCCGATTTTGATACCCCCGGTAATAGGCGCCGTTACCTTAGGCTGCCATTTGTACAGTCAGCCTTAGAAGTAACTGGACACTGGGACTTTGTCGCTTATACCTGTTGGAAATTTAAAGTGACACGGTACAAAGGTGTAAAGACTCTTGTTATGCTGACCATACATGGTTTTGTTTTCTATACTAATAATATTATAAAGAGGAAAAGTCTGTGAGTTTGTGTAATAAGAATAAGAATAAGAATAATATATTGAAATAAAACCTTATTGCTAACGTTACATTGTGCTTGCACTGTTACATGTTAGGGGAATTAATTAAATGCGCCTGAACTAGGATTATCCTGTATCTCAGGCAAAGAGATAATACTAATTGGAAAACAAACAAATTAAAATCATACACATCAAAGACAAAAATAACGAATTATCTTACAACATAAATATTAATCTAAGAATATTTGTTTCATTTACGTAAGGAATTGCAGTGTCAACGTCGACAATAACTGCAAACTAGGTCATCGAGTTTATTTTATTTTTAGTGGACTTTTACCTTAGTGCATAATAATATAATAGCATACATTGCTAATCATAAAACAAACAAATAGAATAAAAAAATACGAGTTGGTAATACAAGTAATGGTGACAGATCTATAACATTTTATGGGCTTATTTGGGTAACCTACCTATAGGTATAATAACTAAAACATCGTAATTAAAAATCAAAAAGAAACTTAATGAATTGTCTTATACTTAGGCCCCTTCATAATCAATAGAATTAATATATCGTCGTTCGGCCATTTTCCTGGCAGGGCATTCAGTGTCTCCTGTTTTATGATCGTGGGGCTTGTTAAACAGTTTGCAGGTTGCGCATTTGGGAGGATCTGCCTTGTTTGGGCACTCCTTGTCCGAGTGCCCTATCTTGCAACAATGTCCGCATGTGTGTTGTGGTTGCTTACATGTCTTGGCGGCGTGGCCAAACTGCTGGCATTTGAAACATCTAGTGACAATCGTGAAGTCTCTCACAGGGCACGAAGACCAATTGATGAAAACTCGGTTCTGGGATATGAGCGCTTTGCGTACAAGGGCTGGAACTTCTATGACGTAGTTACACGTCTCGGCATCTTTTCTTCCCGACTTATGGCTTAATTTAATACTTGCTAAGATTTTGTCCCGAGTTAAGTCCGGAAGCTTGTCGGCAAGGTTTTGTTCGTATAAGCAACTATAAACTTCTTGTTCTCGCAGAGCTGACGGCACGCCTACTATTACAATCCTGGGCCTGCGCTTGTAGGGCTCATCGACGGTGAGGTCCGCGGAAGTATTTTTAAATGTGTTTTTCAATTTTTCAATGTCGTCCTTAGAATCAGTGCTGATGATGACACCGCCATTTTTAACTTTACGTAGCGCTCTCACGTGCAATTTCATTTGCTCAGGATTAATCATTTTTTGTACCAAGGTTTTCGTGTCCTCGCTTGATTTTGATTGATCTTTAGGGTAAATTGCTACTGAGCTCAAGTTGCTAGGGCGGATCTGAGTTTTACTGTTAGTTTTCACCATATCGGCAAAGGAAAGTGTATCTGTCGTAGGCCTGTTAGAGTTATCGATAATATCCTTTAGGGCTCGGAGACAGCCTGATAGGTCTTGTTTTTCTTCAAGGTCTACTAGAGTGCATTGGTTAACAGTTGCTTTCTGTTTGAGCGATTGGTAAAGAACTGCCAAGTTTGCGGTACCGTGAGATACCTTACGGCAAAGGTTGTGGACCCTTATTTTTTGTTCCGAGTTCAATTTACCTTCCGTCGAGATGCTGCAAATTTCATTAAGGCACTGCTCTATGGTGCTCATCCAGTTCTGTAGCTCTGGCGTTGATACCGCGTCAAGGTTTGTCTGGTCTCTCGTGCTCGGCGGTTGGGCGTTGTCCTTCGCGGTGTTGGGAGGCACAGGTGTTGATGGAGGGCTACGGTGCATTTTAGAACTTTTAGTAAATGGGCTATTATCACCCATTATACTGTATTACGTTGATTTACCACTATAAAGTCATAATGACTCGCACTGCACACGCAAAACAACGAACGCGTGACACAGATAGTACAAATCGAGGTCAGTACTTTTTGCACACGATTTTAATTTGCAAAAATAATTACACGTCTATTCGCATCGACAGTCTGGCAATGTAACTTTGTAAGTTTGTGTGTAACGGGTAATCTCTGGATGGACATAGGCTATATTTAATCCTGTGCTTTTGCTTGCGTTCTTCAAAGTCTTTTAGTGCAAAATAAAGATAAATAAATAAATAAAAGTGAAGTTTCTCAAAAATCTATTTTAAACTCATAGTGATATTGTTGTAGTGTATATATTTAGCTGACTATACGCAATCGATGAATTGTTGCAGGTAAAACCTGGAATTAAAAAGAAAAGAAGGAAAACGTATGACAACATGTCATCTAAATACTTAAAGAGCATTATAAGAAAGTCGTCAAAAAGAGGTTTTTCTAACTGTGCTCAGGTGTCTCTTTATCTAGAACCTTCTACATCGTTTGCACCACCTGCCCATGTCAATACATCTGCAAGTGTACAGTCTTCTACTCCTGTACAGGCTGTCTCAGATGATGTTACTGCATATCTACAGCCTACTACATCGGTTGAGCCACCTGCCATTACATCTGCATATCCTGCATTGGTTGAGCCACCTGCCATTACATCTGCAGATCTTCAATCTTCTCCATCGGTTGTCCCATCTGCCTTTGTTGGTGCTTCTTCGTCTAACCAACTAAATGAAACTAATTTTCAAAAATCACTTCAAAATTGGGCCGTTGAAACTCATGTAACACACAATGCTTTTAACAAGCTATTAGAAATTTTAAAGGAAGTAAAATCAGTAGACGAATTAACCAATCTTCCTATAGATAGCAGGACTCTTTTAAAAACTAGTAAAACAAACAATATTTCTCAGACAGAATCTGGTCAATACTATCATTTTGGATTAGCTGTAAGTCTAAGTCATGCATTAAAAAATAAAACATCCGATCTGACAATCGATTTCGATATAAATATTGATGGTTTGCCATTGACTAAAAGTTCAGGCAGTCAATTTTGGCCAGTATTGGGAAGTCTTTGTTTAAATAAAACTCCTTTTGTGATAGGTGTTTGGCATGGTCTTCGTAAACCAAAGCATCCCAATGAGGTATTAGAGCCATTCATAGAAGAATACTTACATATTAAAGCAAATGGCTTTCATCATGAAAATAAAGTAAAAAATATTGTATTAAAAAAGATTATTTGTGATGCCCCAGCTAAATCTTTCATTCTTTGTGCTAAAGGCCATAATGCATATTTTGGTTGCACCAAATGTACAACCGAGGGAAATTATGTAAATAACAGAGTTTGTTACAATGATTTGCATTCAGAATTGCGAACAGACCAAGGTTTCCGTGACGGTCAGTATGGTGATGATTATCACATCCAGCCAAGCCCTTTATTACAATTGGACTTAGATTTAATAAAAGGCATCCCACTTGATTACATGCACCTTGTCTGTTTGGGTGTAATGAAAAGGTTGTTGCAATTTTGGATAAAGGGTAATATTTCGGTTAGAATGAACCAAAATGATTTACATAATTTTGACCAAACCACCTTCGATGTAAGAAATTGCATTAGCTCCAATGATTTTTCAAGATTACCTAGGTCATCTATTGAACTGGACCGATGGAAAGCTACAGAGTTTAGACAATTACTTCTCTACTGGGGCGTACAGAATTGAGTTTGTAGATGCACACACGCCAAGGGTGGTTTTTTGCGGTGCGCTTTCTAATTTCCCTTTTCAGAGATTAGCGCGTTGTTAATGAGTAGTGGACTGTATGTAGGTGTCCAACCGTGATCTATTGTCGTAGCTACTAGACGCGAAATTATGTAGGAAAGTCAGCTGCTTTGGAAATTGGAACAGGTCGATGAATCAGCTAACAGAAGGTAGCAAATAGGAACCATGCGCACTTACTTGTGATTTGGGTTAATTTCTCCTTCAGGCAAGCTCCTCATGACACAAGCACACGCCTTCATGGGACGCGCAGCGCAATCCCAAAATGTCCAAAAGCACTTTCAATCCACGAACACCTTTTAGCACTAAGCTGTCAGCACGTATAGTTTTCAACAATGAAAGTAGAATGCGTCGGATTTAATTCGATTTATTTTGTTAATCAGCGGGGAGCTGGTCTTTTCACGCACACGGGAGAGTATCTAACTCGCAACTCGCCAGGTGGCGTGAGCGATGCGCGTACGTCGTGTATGACAAAGATAGCGCGATATATCAGTGCGCATGGGTGAAAGGGATGATTGTATAGGAAATCGTGACTGTAGAAACGACAACAGATTAAAGTCCGACAGACAAACATACGAAATCCACCATCTCCCCCGGCTTGAAGGGTTCCCTTCAAAAAAAATAAAAAAAAGATTGTATACATATGTATGTATATAGGGAAAGATAAAAAAACGCACTATATAACTAAAGATAAGCGAAGTGTATTATACTACAAAATAACTTTTTGTGATAACATTAACAAAAAACTTGAAAAATATATATAGGTATATATTTGGTGGCAACCCTACTGCGTAGGCAGCGGGCACAGCCGAACGATCGGTCGCTCCAGCGTACCGTTGCGGGTCCGCACTTCGCAGCAACGCGGACAACACCGTCTCGCCCAGGGAATACCCGAGTTATTATTCCGAGCGGCCACTGCAAGGGTGGCGCGTTAGCAACGTTTATTAAAACTACTGTTCCCACCGTTATCGGCTTGTCCGGAGTATTCCATTTCTCTCTGCTTTGTAAGTTGTGAAGATACTCAACTCGGAACCGTTTCCAGAATGATTGAACAAGTGAGTCTAGCATTGAAAAACGAGTCAATAGATTCGGTCGCTCCTGGCTTAAGTCGGCGGCGGGCAAACGCGGCAACGGCGAGGTTGACATGAAATGAGCTGGCGTTAGTGCGGTGGGTTCTGACGGGTCAGAACTTAGTATGTAAAGAGGGCGGCTATTAAGAACCGCTTCGATCTGAGTAAGCACGGTGAGTAATTCTTCGTATGTCAGGATTTGATTGCCTATAACACGGTGAAGATGGGTTTTAAGGCATTTAATGTTGCCTTCCCAAATACCTCCAAAATGGGGCGCGTTTGGGGGGCTCATACGCCAAGTAATTCGACTTTTTGCAAGTTCTTCCTTGAAATGCGTGTAATACGGATCAGACTGAAGAAACGTGTGAAGCTCGTTCAGGTAAGCTTTAGAAGCTGTAAAGTTAGTGCCGTGGTCACTATATAAAAATTTACAATCCCCACGCCGAGAGATAAATCGCTTAAAATGCGTCGAGAAACGCCGCGGAGGAAAGAGAAGAAGCGAGCTCGGTGTGGACGGCCTTCGTCACCAGACAAACAAAGATACAAAGCCACGCCTTTTGGCTTCTCACGCCGCGTTTTCTAACTAACGTGATGTAGAAGGGTCCCGCGTAGTCAACGCCCGTGTGCGTAAAGCATTTACTAGGCTCGACACGACAGTCCGGGAGATCAGCCATTGCGGGAAAAGTATTAGTCGGTTTAGCGCGGAAGCAATCGTTACATTTATGAAATCGTTGCCGTACAATTCTACGTGCGGAAAGTATCCAATACTTTTGTCGCAAGATTGACAACAAAAGCTGGGGTCCAGCGTGTAAATTTTCTCGATGGCAAAAGTCAATTAACAGCTCCACAATGTGGCCTTTTTTGGGTAGTAGCGCCGGGTGTTTACTAGAAAAATCAAGGGACGAATTTCCTAAACGCCCTCCTACTCGTAGGACGTTATCGCGAATAAATGGAAATAATTTGCGTAAGGCGGGTGAGCAAACCCTGCCCTTTTGTATCTTACGTATGTCATCTGAGAATGACGTTTGCTGCATAACCTTCACAACGAGCAGCTCAGCTGCGTCCAGGTCGTTGGCGGTTATTTCTCGGTTGCGAGGAAGCCGTTTAAGAAATTTTAAAACTATAACGACTGTTCTGAGAAATCTATTCCATGAGGAAAACTTCTTGCTTAATTCCAAAAGCCAATGCTCATTGCTATTGGTATTTGCAACTAAAGCAGTTGTTTTTTCCTCTGGCAGCTTTGTAGATGACGCCGAGAAAGCAGTTATTGGCCAGTCACTAACTGGCGAAGATGCCCAAGACGGGCCATGGAACCACAGATTGTGGTCCTTTAAGCGGGAAGGCAGAAGGCCGCGCGAAAGGCAATCTGCGGAATTTTCAGATCCTGGTACATGATAAAAATGCTCCGAGGAAAAATTATTTTGACATTGAGCAATGCGATTCGCTACAAAGGTTGTGAATCGATGAGGTGAAGAATGGACCCAACATAGGGCAACTTCAGAGTCAGAAAAGGCAAACGTATCCGCAATTGGATGACGCTGAGACAAAACATCGTGAACAGTTCGAAGTAGTTTTGACATTAATACAATAGCACAAAGCTCCAATCTAGCAACCGTCACTGTTTTTACTGGTGCGACCTTTGATTTTGAACAAATCAGACGGATGACTGGGTCTTGATTCTCAACAACGACGTGCGCGTAAATCACACAGCCGTAAGCCTTTTCACTGGCATCGGCAAAGGCTAAAAGTGTCAATTTTGAGTTCTTTTCGACACCTAAATGACGCGGAAATTTAAGAGCAGAAATCAATGGCAGCTCACTGACGAACTGCTCCCATAAAAGAGATATGTGTGGCGGCGGTAAATCGTCCCAATCCATCTTTAAAAGCCATAGTTCTTTTATGAGAAGCTTGGAATAAAGTATGACAGGACCGACGAGCCCTAGCACGTCATACAAACGAGCAGTAGCTGAAAGAATAGCACGCTTCGTGCCATTGAGTCGCGGAGGCGAAACGTCAAAGACAAATTCATCCAAAGCGGGAAGCCATCGAAGACCAAGAATCTTCAAAGTGTCGCCGTCACCGAAAGAGACTTCTTCCGACTGGCGGTGAGAAATGGGAATGTACTCTAGCAACTGCGGAGAGTTGCTAGTCCATTTGACCAAATCAAACCCACCAGCCTTGAAGAGACTGATTAGTTGATTCGCTGTCGCAACTGCTTCCTCGGATGAAGAAGCAGAGGAAGCTAGATCATCCATGTAAACGTCCCTCTCGAGAACGGCGGCAGCCAGCGGGAACCTCTCGTGTTCATCACTAGCGAGCTGGCGGAGCGTGCGAAGCGCCAGGTATGGCGAAGACCGGAGGCCAAAGCAGACGCGGTTAAAATGATACATCTGCAAAGGTAATTCCGGCGCAAAGCGGTATAAAAATCGTTGAAAAGAGCGGTGGTGCGGATGTACTTCTATGCACAAGTACATTTGGCGGACGTCAGCAAAAAAAGCAACGCGGAATATGCGAACATTCAAAAGAATGTGGAAAATATCTGCTTGGAGATTGCAACCAGTATGAAGGATGTCGTTTAACGACAGCCCGCTGTCAGATTTGCAGCTACCGTCCAGAACTTGGCGGATTTTTGTTGTGGATTTGTCCATCCGGATGACCGGGTGATGAGGTAGACAAAACCCTGGCGTAGAGTACTCTTCGGGCGGAACCAAAGAAATAATCCCCTTCTCCAGGTAATCCCGAATAACGGCATCATATTTGTCGCGGAGTTGCGGGTTTTTTATGAATTTATTTTCGAGCATCGAAAATCTTCTTTTAGCGGTTGTGAAAGAATTGCCCAGATTATCTGGTGTTTGCTTGAAGGGAAGATCGACTGCGTAAGAACCATTATCGTTACGCGTGGTCGTTGCGGTAAATATTTCTTCACATTCCTTTTCATCGGGACTTAGAAATTTCTTTGAGGGCACTTCCTCCAAGTTCCAAAACTTTTCCAAAGTCTGGTTAAGCGGTTCGTGCGTAAACGCACAGAGAGCACGAGTCGCGCGCGGCGGTGACGTCACAGTGACGTCCCCCATTATGACGTAACCCAGGGTCGTTTCCAAAGCCGAAGGCAAGCCGGCACTTCGGACTTTGTCAGAAAGTAAGATTTCACAAAATAGATTTGCCCCTATAAGCATATCAATGGGCCCGGGCTCATTAAAACAATCATCCGCAAGAGGTATGTTCTTAAAACACTCAAACGACGATATGTCGAGCGGCGAGTCAGGCAAGTGTGACGTAATGGTTTCCACAACCAGAGGCTGAATAGTATAAGAGTTGTGCCCATTACTGTCGAATCGGGAACTAAATTGCACCATCGACATTCCAATTATTTTCTGGGAAGAACCCCCAATGCCCTGAACCCTTGCAAAACGATTTTGGTTCGAAATCGGTAGCGACAATCGATTACAACAATCGAGCGTTATATAATCCGACTGGCTTCCAGGATCCACTAGAATCCTTGCATAATAAACCTTACCGCTAGCGTCATAAAGTTTAATTTTCGCGGTCCCTAATAACGTCGTTTTAGGCATAAGCGTTCTTATGTTATCATCATTTGCACTCCGAGACGACAAATGATTCAATGTTGAGTCATGCCTCAAACCATTATCGACCCTATCGACTGGGTGATAAGACTGCAAATTGCTTGCCCTCGCGTTATTGCCACTCGAAGTTGCTGAGGAATTTGCGTCGTTGACAAAATTGTTGGATGCACCTGTTTGATGCGATTTAGGTAAATAAGATTCTTTATGCGGTGGATTAAATGTAACATCGTGTGATGTTTAGCATTACATAGGTTGCACGTTCTTTGTGACGTGCAAGCAGAAAATTTGTGTTTAAAACTAAGGCAGTTATTACACACGGCATTATTCTTTACAAAATTAAATCTTTCGTGCGGGGACAATTTTGTAAATGCGGCACACTGATATAAGTGTTCGTGTTTATTCGTTTTACACAACAAACAAGTATTCATCGCGGGCGTTTGCGTATTAACGAATGTTTTCGTCGAATTGGTTTTTGGTACCGGTATCTTTTTATTATTAGTACTAGGTTGCGGTTGTGAAAAGGTTTGTTTGGTTGTCGAATGCGCTGCAACCCTGGATTGTTCCTTGACGAAATCGATAAGATTTTCGTACGAAGGACATGTTTCCTTGCGATAAAACATCTCAAATAATTTTATCGATTCGGGATCTAGTTTTTGTAATGCGATATGCAAGAACAAAAAATCCGCTAAATCTTGTAAATTTAGCGCTTTGAACGCCTTAACGGAGGCGTCAAAATTACTCAGAAAAAACTCCAAATTAGAAGCGGACCCATTGGCTATGGGTTTAAAGTCCAACAGCTGATTGATATAGCCGGCCGCCATGGCGCGTTTATCCTCATATTTATCGACTAGCGCCTTCCAAATTATGGCATAGTTTTCACCTGTGGTCGGTAGCCCAGCGCATACCGATCTAGCTTTATCAGTTAGTTTACCTACTAGGAACTGAATTCGTTCGCTGTCAGATAAACTTGAGTTGTTATGAATCACACTTTTAAATTGTTCATAGAATAATGGCCAATTCCGAAGGTCGCCATTAAATTCCATTAGTTGTATAGTCGGCAAATTTTGCCTTAAAGCGGATTGCGAAGGCCGCTGAGGGCGCTCCGGCGATCCTTCGACTTCAGCCTGAATGCATTTGATTTCACAGTACATCTCCTCAAACGCGATCCAGGCCTGATAATTAACGGTTGCATTAGGCGTTACTTTTATAAGGCACTCATTGTACGAGTCTAAAACACGCTCAAAATCTGATCGCAATTGGTCTAGATTTGATACGTTATTTAAGAACGTTTTACGTCTAATTTCATCTTCGTGCGCCTTAACCGACAATTTGTATATGGTTTGTAAGCGATTGAAGAAAGCATTACGCTTAGCTTCCAAAATAACTAGCTCATTCGGGACGGGATCCTCGTCTTTAGGGTCATTTTTCGGTGGCATGATGATGTGCGTTGAGTGTGATTATAAAACTTAGACTACATAAATAAAATGTATATAAACACGATTTGCGGGAATAAAATGCGGTTAAATAAATGTCCGTAAACAGGACTCGCGAGAATAAAAGCGGTTAAAAATATACGTGAGTAAACACAAGTCGCGGAATTAAAGTGCGGTTAAAATAAATGTATGTAACTCAAGTCGCGGGAATAAAAAATATATAAAGGGAATATGTGTTACAAATCGGAAACAGTTTGTGAGAATAAAAGCGGTTTAGATAACTCTCCGTCTACAAAGTAGGTTAAGCGATGACCGTGTACCTATTAGCGGCACGGCGCGCGGCGCGGTAGTTCGCGAAAAGATTATAAACAAAATAAGCGGGTAGAAATGGACGAAACTTGCCAGCGCTCCCGAGCCGGTGAGAACAAGAGAATTGATTTGTAACGTGTACATCAATTGTACACTAAGAATATTAAATCGTTAATAGCGTTGCTGAATGCTAGTACCTATAGAATAATGATACGAAGATATGATGCGAAGTACATAGATTTTAAGTATCTATGGGTAAATTATATATAAAGTCAAGGAGCTACTTTTAATATATATAAATACTAGGTTGGAAATGAAATAATTTATCCGGTTCGAAGGACCAAAACTTGGGGCGTACAGAATTGAGTTTGTAGATGCACACACGCCAAGGGTGGTTTTTTGCGGTGCGCTTTCTAATTTCCCTTTTCAGAGATTAGCGCGTTGTTAATGAGTAGTGGACTGTATGTAGGTGTCCAACCGTGATCTATTGTCGTAGCTACTAGACGCGAAATTGTGTAGGAAAGTCAGCTGCTTTGGAAATTGGAACAGGTCGATGAATCAGCTAACAGAAGGTAGCAAATAGGAACCATGCGCACTTACTTGTGATTTGGGTTAATTTCTCCTTCAGGCAAGCTCCTCATGACACAAGCACACGCCTTCATGGGACGCGCAGCGCAATCCCAAAATGTCCAAAAGCACTTTCAATCCACGAACACCTTTTAGCACTAAGCTGTCAGCACGTATAGTTTTCAACAATGAAAGTAGAATGCGTCGGATTTAATTCGATTTATTTTGTTAATCAGCGGGGAGCTGGTCTTTTCACGCACACGGGAGAGTATCTAACTCGCAACTCGCCAGGTGGCGTGAGCGATGCGCGTACGTCGTGTATGACAAAGATAGCGCGATATATCAGTGCGCATGGGTGAAAGGGATGATTGTATAGGAAATCGTGACTGTAGAAACGACAACAGATTAAAGTCCGACAGACAAACATACGAAATCCACCATCTACACAGGTCCAATTATACTGGAAAATAGATTAAAACCTTCTCAATACACACACTTTTTAGCACTTAGTTGCGCAATTAGGATTTTATGCAGTACAGTATTGTGTATAGAATTTAATAATTATGCAAAGGATTTACTGATGTATTTTGTCAGGAATTATTCTAAACTGTATGGACAAGAGTATGTATCTTACAATGTTCACAATCTTATACATTTGTCGGATGATGTATTAAATTTTGGTTCACTAGATAACTTCTCTGCATTTCAATACGAAAACTATATGTTTGAAATAAAAAAATGTTTGAAATCTTGCAATATGCCTTTACAACAGCTAATAAACAGAATTAATGAAAAACGCTTCTATCAGAGTAATACTGCCTTAGTTAAAATTTCATCAAATTTTATTATTTCCTCTACTGAACCTCTTTTGACTGACACCACAGTTAAAATATATAAGTGGGTGAAATATTTGCATTCATTTCATTCATTTCATTTCATTTTCAAAGATATTTATCTTATGAAAACTTTTTCGAAATACCTTGTGAATCTAAGTTTACTCATGGTGGTTACATTTCACACTTGAGTGATGTGTGCGAGATAGTATACCTACTCTTCATGGTTTAGATCGACCCCTTACACTCTCGTTTTTATATTTTTATTTAACAAATGCCAAATAATAAAAAAATACATTCTGTAAGCTGCGCCAAAGAGACTCCGACCTACGACCCACAGGTTGAATGAAGTGGTAAATAGGTATAGACTTTAGAATCTTTAGATATAGGTTCTAGAGCCCTTCGAACTTCGTTTTTAGGAAATTCATTAATTAGTGCACTTGGTTTTCGTACTGTTGTCTTTAGGAATTTTGTACATGGAGACTATAATAATAATAATAACTTAAGAATGTATCCTATGTTACTATACAACGTGTTAATAAAATAACGCAAAACCTGAAAACCGTTTGTTCAGAATCGAGAGTAGAATGCGAAAAAAATAAAAAAATAAAATTTTGACGCGATTTATTTTTTACATTTATATGGAGCAGGTCGCCCCAGTCGGCCAACACTCCATACAAATGTAAAAAATAAATCTAGTCAAAAATTTTATTTTTTATTTTTTTCGCATTCTATGCTCGATTCTGAACAAACGGTTTTCAGGTTTTGCGTTATTTTATTAACACGTTGTATATGCAACAACCTGGCATATATCCGTACTGTCTTTTCAAAGATCTCACAGTTCTAAATACACTGATTTGCTATACGAGAAATACAGATACATACCAACAAAATGGAGAGAGGTAAAAGTAATATTCCTACCGAAACCAGGAAAGAGTGACTACTCAGACCCAAAATCCTTCAGACCCATAAGCCTAACCTCTTTCATGTTAAAGACCCTGGAGAGACTCTGCGACAGGGACTTAAAAGACACGGCCCTCAAAAACATAAAGATACACCCAAACCAACATGCCTACAGCCAAGGCAAGTCGACAGACTCAGCCCTCCATGCTGTAGTAACAAACATAGAAGACGCGCTCGCTAGAAAGAACTCCTGTCTAGGCACCTTCATTGATATAGAGGGTGCGTTCGACAGGACCAACTTTAGCAGCATAAAACAAGCACTAGAAAGACACAAAACCGAACAGCTACTCATAGAATGGATTATGAACATGCTAAAGAAAAGAATTATAAGACTATCCCAAAACCAAAGCCACCAGGCACTAGTCATAAGAGGATGCCCTCAAGGAGGCGGCCTCTCACCACTGCTGTGGAACCTGGTAGTAAACGACCTAATAACGAAACTAAACAATAACCGCTTTCTAACTATAGGATACGCGGATGACATAGTTATACTGGTCAGCGGCCTGATCATAAGCACACTATGTGAACTCACACAAACAGCACTAAAAATAATAGAGAAATGGTGCAAGGAGAATGACCTATCGGTAAACCCAAAGAAAACCGAGACAATTCTCTTCACAAATAAACGAAAACTGGGTACCTACGAAATGCCAACACTATTTGGCACAAAACTAACACTCGAAAGAGGTGAAATATCTAGGTATAACACTAGACGAAAAACTTAATTGGAGCAAACACCTAGACAGTAGACTAAACAAAGCGACAGTAGCCTTCTGGCAATGCAGAAGGATGATGGGGAAGAGATGGGGCCTGGCTCCCCACATCATACTGTGGCTATACCAAATGGTGATAGTACCAATGATAAGCTATGGTGCCATAGTATGGTGGCCCCGCACCCAAACCACGAGTGCAATTACCAAAATCCAGAAAACGCAAAGACTAGCATGTGTAGCGGCTACAGGTTGTATGAGAACAACCCCAACAGCAGCACTAGAAATAATGCTAGGACTCCTACCTTTACACATGCACATACAAAAGGAAGCGGCTGCGACGGCAATACGCCTAAAAAGCCTCAACCTATGGACGAAACTAAACACACCACACACGAAGATCCATAACAGACTGATCACAAGCCTCCCTGTCATGGAGGCTTCAATCGACAAAATACCAAGAACTGCAGTCTTCAGGAAAGACTACGGCATAGCACTAACAGAAGACTCAAGAGAGGGACTAAACCAAACAGGCTCGAAAACAAATACGGGAACGGGATGTGGAGTGTTCTCGGAGGACTTAAACATACACATATCCAAACCACTGGGTGAACAAAACACGGTATTCCAGGCTGAATGCGTAGGGATAATTGAAGCCTGCAATGCCATAAAGAGACGACAAGTTCAGAACACAAACATACGGATACTCTCAGACAGTAAATCGGTACTACAAGCATTGAACAGTGACAACATCACATCTAGCTTGATATACGAATGCCACCAAAACCTAACAGAGGTGTGCGCAGATAAAAACAACATTACCATACAATGGATCATGGGGCACAGTGGTTCAAGAGGTAACGATGCAGCGGACGAACTGGCCAGAAAAGGCTCAGAAACAACGGCATACGGACCAGAACCAATCTTACCCCTGCCACAAAGCTACATATAAATAAATAAATAAATAAATATTTGGGGACAATCCTACACAAATCGACCTAGTCCCAAACTAAGCAAAGCTTGTACTATGGGTACTAGACGACGATAAACATACTTATATAGATAAATAAATACTTAAATACATAGAAAACATCCATGACTCGGGAACAAATATTCGTGCTCATCACACAAATAAATGCCCTTACCGGGATTCGAACCCAGAACCTCTTGCTTCGTAGGCAGGGTCACTACCAACTAGGCTAAAGCGATCGTCAATATACAATCAACTTGACCTATACACCAAAGACTTACACCAAAGACACTGGGAGCAGATAGACACATGCAGACAGACCAAAGAGATTCTGTCAAAACGCGACGACAAACTCACAACAGCACTACTGAGGACACATAGAAACCAACTACGCAAGATAGTAGGAATAATAACAGGACACAATACCTTGAACAGACACCTCTACAACATGGGTATCACAGATAGCCCCATGTGCAGAGCGTGCATGGAGGCGGAAGAAACGACCAAACACATTCTACTGGACTGCAAGCAGGTAGAAGTATACAGGAAAAAGCACCTAGGGTGTCCAGACACACTACGGGACGCAATCATAAACACAAAGGCACTCACCAACTTTCTGGAGGAGCTGGGGTGGTTAGAGTAGCGCTACCCCACAAATTCACGCAAAATAGGCACACTGGATGTCGATTTGCGGAAAAGAGCCCAGGATAACTAACTAACTATACGAGAAATAAATAAATGTATAATTATTATCTTTGTAAGTACTGTGGTAAAAGTATCTCGCTAAAGAATTATTCGTAAACGTCCAACAACCCAATTTTAACTAAAATTCCGTTAAAATTAGTTAGGCGCTATCCCCCACTTTGTTTTTGTGTTTAACAAAACACATTTTATAGTCCGACCGCTTAAATGAGTCCTCGGGGGGCCGCCGGGGTATGCGACAAAAAGGAATGAATGAGGTGCGGGCGGCAGGCGAATTCGCAGACACAACACATTTCGTTCGCTACGCTACGCAGTTAGCGATCGCACGTGCAGACAGTTGCGGACGCTTTGTGAGAGTTATACATGAGATGACATTGTCAAGATGAGGAGTCGAAATATCTTCGGACATAAAATGAATAGTCACTGCAAACAAATGGCTTTTACAGTGTGACGGTTTTGCGTCGCCAGAAGGTAGGTAGATTGCAGCCGGTCGAAATTAAAATACCGGGAATTAAATTTACAATTATTTATTAATGTGAGAAGTAGAACCGACTAGGTCGCGGGTTTATTATGAGCTGGCAATTAGAGCAGAAACCATGTCCTTGTAATTGGGGTCACTTCCCTGCACCGGCTAACGCCACGTAGTCCACGCAGATCTTGGAGCAGGAGTTCGAGGTTCCGGGATTCGGGTCTGCAACGCAGGTCTACCGGATACGCGCAGAAGCATGCGCAAGAAGGTGGGTGAACTCCAAACTGAACCCCAGACTTGGTCCCTGGAATTCCCGGAAAATAGGCGTTTCACAAAAAGTCCAAATTTGTGTAAGTGACTGCGACATCGGGATTTTTAATGAATAAATGTGCTCTTATTTTAGGTGGCTATATAAGTGAACCCCAAAGCATTTAATGGTGATCAAAGGATGTGGCAGTCACAAACAAAATCAACAGTTTTATGATAAAGCAAATTAAATGAAGTGAAATTATCAAAACATTAAGATGAAATGTACTAACTAATTACAATATGATCAAAACCTTATTGTTGCATTATACGACGATTGTCTATGAAACTACAATTTAATTAACTAGAATAAAGTGTGCGTTAGCTAATATTACATGAGGTTTTTATGAAGTGGGTAGATGATTATTTCTAGAAGCACCTAGAAGCGTGATGTTCCCAGCATTATTCGAATTGGCAAATAATGTTATAACATGATTTCGACTAATGTACAGTGAGAACTACTTTTATTTTTAATATTTGCTACACGAAAAGTGGTTTATTTCTATCTATGTTAACTTAATCTAAGTAGAATAATATTCACAACACTTACCCGATTCGGGGAAACACTAGAACTTAACTTTAGCACAGGTGATAGGTATTTATGGTTCACTCCAAAACTGAGTATCTGTCACACCATATTATTTAGAAAATATATATAATCCATCTTATGGTTATTAAAGTGGTTGACCTGTCGCGGTCCTCGCCGTAATGCAAATGTCAAGTGACGTGTGTATCTCCTTCACTGGTCGCGGCCGCGTCGCTTATCGCGAGTCGGTGACGTCGCTCATTGTATTCCTAACTTGTTTATCTAATAGTAAAAGTGCGTAGTCGATTCTGTCTGTGTGTAAATGATTTTTATTTGTTACAGTTAAAATATGTGGATTAGTGATTTTTGAGTTGTAATTATATCTTTATGTATAGTTTAGTTGTTTTTTTTTATATTTATAGTTTAGCAGTCATAATTTAGTACAAAAAAATAGGAAAACCGTTACATACCCCCTTTTTTAGGTTAGGATTTTTGCTGGAAAAAATCCGCTATCTCTCTTGCTGCTCAATAGATATACTAGTTATTATTCAGGCCTCTCTCTCAACATTCCTCCCCTTATCATACATACATCACGCTAGTAAACGGGCAATAGACACGTAGAATGTGTGTTATTGCTTCCATACAGATTGAGTATTTTGCTGTTCTGAGTAAAATACTCTTATATAACTATTGATGGATGTAAGGTTAGTCTAATTATTACCCACAGTATCAAGGCCGTATATGCTGTCATTCTTTTGATTATAGTAGACGTAGAATCCTACTTACAGAGTTTCCGTACACATAAAGGTACCTACAGTATAGGAAAATACTTCGTCATCCGGTAGAGGACACGATTCATTTTTAGACACAGTGTTTTTATACATTTAGTGTATAATACAGCAACCTTGTAAAAAATATATTATCAGTGGGCTTGTGGATTAAATCAGAACATGGGCTTAGAGATAGTAACACAAGTTACATGTGGTACTTACATATTCTATTATTGCTTATAGTTAATTAATTTGAAATCTTTGACATGCCAGTCTCCAATATTATTTCCGGTCATGTCTTCGAGTTCGTATACTAAATTAGACTTTTTTTAACGACTTTGCACTTTGTAAACTTTGGAGCAAGCTTTTTACAAAACATTTTGTTTTTGTTGCTAAGGAAAAATGTCTTTTTCCAAATGATGTCACCTATATTAAAGTTGACATCTTTACGGCGCAGGTTATAGTAACCACTATTTCTTGTATGAGCCTTAGTTAGGCACGATTGCACTTTATCGAATATAGTTCTTAAATTTCCTAAATTTTCAGCGTATTCGTCCCTAGGTGTGAAAATTATGTCATCGCTGAGCTCCGTATCGATATAGTGCAAGCCAGTAGTAACTAATTCACGCCCATATACCAAAAATGCCGGAGTATAACTAGTCACCTCATTTACAGATGAATTCATGGCGAATTGGATTTTTGATAGGTTACAGTCCCAAGATCTATGGTCGTTTTCAATGTAGGTAGATACCGCTGTTAATAGAGTCTTGTTGTACCGTTCAACGCAGTTAACCTGGGCAGTGTATTTAGGTGTGAACTTGACGTTAGGAATATTGTACTTGTTATATAGTTGCTTTAGAGTATTACCCACAAATTGTTTTCCGTTGTCCATTAATACAGTACTCGGTACACCGTGAACAAGGAAAACTTCTTCCTCCAGTAACTTAGCTATTGTCTCGGAAGTTGCGCGACGAATAGGGAACAATAAACAATATTTTGAAAAACAACATTGTACTACAAAAATAAATGTGTTTTGTTTCCGTGACGGTGGTAGGGGACCTATTAGATCCATACTCAGCATCTGAAAGGGTCGTGAACAGTCTTTAGGACGGCCCATGATGCCAAGTGTAGCATGTGCAGGATATTTGTGAGCACAACATGTGTCGCAAGTAGTTACAAATTTGGAAACATCGCGGTGCATATCAGGCCAAAAATAATTTAAGGAAAGACGTTTGTGAGTTTTATATATGCCAAAGTGGCCTGAAGTAGGATCAGTGTGGTTATTGACAATAATGTCCGATCTGTACTCGAAAGGAATGACTTCTTTCCACTCAAACTCACGAGTTAAGGGATTCAAACTCTTTTTATATCGAAAAAGTTTACCATTTGTTACTTTATAGTTAAGAAACGACGTAGGTGCGTTTTGGCAACCGTGGTATATGTTAAGATACCAAGTGTCATCGGTAGAGTAGAACATGTCTTGATTCGAAGAGTCCTGATCAATTGCAGCTATTGGCACTGAACGGGAAAGACTGTCAGGGACTACATTCTCTGAGCCACGACGATGTTTGATGTCGAAGTCGAATGAGGACATGCGAACACCCCAACGAGCTAAACGACCAGTGGGATTATTTAAATTCAAAAACCATTTTAAGGAAGAGTGATCAGTGTAGACAATGAACATTTTGCCGTTTTCCAAGTAGCATCGCCAGTGTTCGATAGCTGTTAAAACTGCTAGGGCCTCTCTTTCAGTAGCACTGTAATTGCGCTGTTTGCTGGATAGAGCCTTGCTCATGTAGGCAATGACCTTCTCCTCACCTTCTAAAATCTGTGTCAGAACCGCACCAACACCGAAATCACTTGCATCCGTATGCACTTGGAATGCTTGCGAAAAGTCCGGGCATGATAATACTGGTGAAGATATTAGAGCTTCTTTTAACGTGCGGAAGGCTTTTTCAGCGTCAGAAGACCAATTGAATGGAGGAGAGTTTTTAGCAAGGGTGGTTAGTTTATTAAGTGGTGAAGCTATTGTACTGAAATTAGGTATAAATCGACGATACCATGATGCTGTGCCTATGAATCGACGTACCTCCTTGCGATTCGTAGGGGTAGGGTAGTTTATAATAGCTTCTACCTTTTCAGGATCTGGATGTAGTCCATTCTGATCCACCACATAACCTAAATATTTTAGTTTATTTCTGAAAAATTGACACTTTTTATAACTTATAGTCAAATTCGCCATTCTTAGTTTTTCCAGAACACGGACTAGTAGGGAGATATGTTGCTCGAAGGTCGGCGAAACGATGATAATGTCGTCTATGTATACAAATACTTTATTTTCGAACTCTGGCCCATAGAACAACATGTCAACCAATCGCTGCTGCGTGGCAGGGGCATTAGTAAGACCGAACGCCATTGAGGTAAATTGAAAGGTACCTTTAGAAGGAATATAAAATGCCGTCTTACACCGGTCTTCTTCCGTTATAGGAATCTGCCAGAAGCTTTTTGAAAGGTCTAAACTAGAGAGATACTTTGCGTCTCGTAGATTGTCAAGTATTTCAGAAATGTACGGTATACTGTAGGCATCTTTCACAGTAACGGCGTTAAGCTTGCGGCTGTCTAAGCATAACCGTAGTTCACCATTCTTTTTAGGGGTCAGTAGTACTGGAGATGACCAAGGGCTTTCGCAAGGTTCTACCACGTTTTCTCGCAACATTTCGTCAAGTTGAGTAACTAATAATCGCTGTTTTTCAGGTGACATTCTGTAGTACCTTTGACGTATAGGAGGAGCATTCCCAGTGTTGATACTGTGAGTAATTAGACTTGTGCGACCAAGGCCACGTTCTTCATATGAGATGTCACGAAACTGTGCTGTGATATGATCAGCCGTAACTTTTTGTTCAGTTGAAAGGTGGTCGTAATCGCATATGTGTGTAGGGGTATTAATTGATAAAATATCTGGAGTAACAGCCTCTTTACCTATCATGACAGAGTCCAGATGTTCAGGGAACAAATTAAAAAGCCTCCAGAAATCCATGCCTAAAATCAAGGGATTTTGAATCTCTGGAACTACGTAAACTTTAAGAATGTGTAGTTGGTCCAGAAACGAAACAGGTAAATTTATGACTCCCAAATTATTCAGCTTTTGCCCTCCTGCAGCGACAAAATTTAAATATTCAGTGTTGTCGAGTTTAAAACCAGCATCTACGAAATTTGCATGATAATTTTGTCCAAGAATTGTGACACTACTACCTGTGTCCAATAAACCATTGATGTTAATCCCGTTTATATTAACGGCGACGTATGGTCTGCTGTTTACATATTCTGTAGTATTATGTGAATCGTGGATTGAAGTGACAGAATAACAAGAGAAAAATTTGGATATAAAATCCAACCAAGATTTCCACTCCGCTTTATCAAAGTTTTCATTAGTTTTACTGTCAGTTTCACGTTCACTGCAATCCACTAAATTCAGTTTTTTGAATGACTAGGTTTAGGATTGCAGGTTGTACAATCAGGGTAGCGAATGCCTTTGTTTCCACACTTAAAACATATGTCGAAATGTGGCTGCTTGCACTCTTTTAGAGAATGAGTATCACTGCGACACCTTGGGCAGTATTTTCGGGTTGTATTGACATACTTAGAGCTGCTCGGTGTCACTTGTACAGCATTAGTACTTGTAGGTCTTTCTTGTGTAATTTTAGGTTTATTGTAAGTATTTGTGTAGTTATATGTGTTAGGTGTAGTAAAACTCTTATAGTTTGCATTATAGTTTGCATTTTGGTAGCCTTTATTAGGATAGTAGGTGTTAGTTTTTTGTTGTTTAGTGTAGGCGAACTCCGGTGCTACAGTTTCCGAAGTTACGCGGGGAGGCTCATGAAATAGGGACATACGCGAATGTATATTCTCATAGTTAGCACACACACTTTTCAAAGACTTCAGGTCCTTGATCTCGGGAGAAGCTGTTAAAGTGCTAGCATAGCATGGTCTGATATTATGTAGAATAATTTCTAATTTATCATCTTCAGACAGTGGTTTGCTAAGCCTCGAAAACATGCCATGCATAATAGATAGGTAGATTGAGATGTTTTCGAGCTCGCCCTGCGTACGAGACCGTATTTCAGCCAAAAGGCGGTAGTCATAATCCTTTTGACTAAAATCTTGTTTTAGTTGTACGACAACGTCGTCCCAAGTTTGCACACTTTGTCTAATACAACGGAACCAGTGTAGTGCGTCCTCCGTGAAAATCTCGTACGCAAACTTCAGTAACCGGTCTTTCGAGATGTTCCTAGCGTCTACAAATTCATCCACTCTTTGTATGAAAGAGAAAACACAGGATTTGCCAGAATATTTTAGTTTTGCCAAATCAGAGGTCATATTACGATCGCAGGTAACCATTGTAGGTTCAAGTTCTGAGCTTGATCCTGCACTAGAATTTGAAGCTGGTCTTAATCCTGTGATTTCTTTGTACTGGTTGTTGAATACAGTGCAATTCAATTTATGCTGATCGGCTAGCTGGACACTGACATTTGTGATGCGTCTAAGTCTGTGGTAAATGTGATGCAGTAAATTTTCAGTGCGCAAGAATAACGTTTTGTCAAATTTACTTTTTAGAGACAACAGCATATTTTGAGACTTTGTTAGACTTTCTTTGACCGCGTCCAGGTCAACCGCAGGCTCTAAGTGAGATTCCAAAATGTCCTCAGGGGGTATGGCTAATTTAACAATCTGACTACGGAGGTCTTGTACAGAGCCGCCTGTACCACCTCTAAGAATGACTTCATATTCGAGTTCAGCTTTTTGGAGTGACAGATACTTAATCGGATACGACATGTTTACTTTTTCACAGAATGAGGTATGCGTTGTGATTACAAATGATTGCAAAGCAGATATTGTATAGTTGCTAAGTAAGTGGTACAATTAATATGTAGCTAGAATATTGTAAGTGATAATTTAAAGTATAATTGGTAGACACGTATTTGATACTTTGTACTATTGTAAATATAAGTATTTAGAATTTAGGCAACCACGTACCAAGCAACTGCTCAAATTCAACCTTAAAATTAGGTTTAATAACAAGACAACATAAATATAGAAGTGTAGTTACAAGTGATGATTAATAAAGCCACCAACACCCAAGAAAACCAAAAAAACAAATGCCAAGGACCCGTTTCATATGCTCAGCTCAGATAATACCTAGATTGGGCGCCATTGTGTCGGTTTTGCGTCGCCAGAAGGTAGGTAGATTGCAGCCGGTCGAAATTAAAATACCGGGAATTAAATTTACAATTATTTATTAATGTGAGAAGTAGAACCGACTAGGTCGCGGGTTTATTATGAGCTGGCAATTAGAGCAGAAACCATGTCCTTGTAATTGGGGTCACTTCCCTGCACCGGCTAACGCCACGTAGTCCACGCAGATCTTGGAGCAGGAGTTCGAGGTTCCGGGATTCGGGTCTGCAACGCAGGTCTACCGGATACGCGCAGAAGCATGCGCAAGAAGGTGGGTGAACTCCAAACTGAACCCCAGACTTGGTCCCTGGAATTCCCGGAAAATAGGCGTTTCACAAAAAGTCCAAATTTGTGTAAGTGACTGCGACATCGGGATTTTTAATGAATAAATGTGCTCTTATTTTAGGTGGCTATATAAGTGAACCCCAAAGCATTTAATGGTGATCAAAGGATGTGGCAGTCACAAACAAAATCAACAGTTTTATGATAAAGCAAATTAAATGAAGTGAAATTATCAAAACATTAAGATGAAATGTACTAACTAATTACAATATGATCAAAACCTTATTGTTGCATTATACGACGATTGTCTATGAAACTACAATTTAATTAACTAGAATAAAGTGTGCGTTAGCTAATATTACATGAGGTTTTTATGAAGTGGGTAGATGATTATTTCTAGAAGCACCTAGAAGCGTGATGTTCCCAGCATTATTCGAATTGGCAAATAATGTTATAACATGATTTCGACTAATGTACAGTGAGAACTACTTTTATTTTTAATATTTGCTACACGAAAAGTGGTTTATTTCTATCTATGTTAACTTAATCTAAGTAGAATAATATTCACAACACTTACCCGATTCGGGGAAACACTAGAACTTAACTTTAGCACAGGTGATAGGTATTTATGGTTCACTCCAAAACTGAGTATCTGTCACACCATATTATTTAGAAAATATATATAATCCATCTTATGGTTATTAAAGTGGTTGACCTGTCGCGGTCCTCGCCGTAATGCAAATGTCAAGTGACGTGTGTATCTCCTTCACTGGTCGCGGCCGCGTCGCTTATCGCGAGTCGGTGACGTCGCTCATTGTATTCCTAACTTGTTTATCTAATAGTAAAAGTGCGTAGTCGATTCTGTCTGTGTGTAAATGATTTTTATTTGTTACAGTTAAAATATGTGGATTAGTGATTTTTGAGTTGTAATTATATCTTTATGTATAGTTTAGTTGTTTTTTTTTATATTTATAGTTTAGCAGTCATAATTTAGTACAAAAAAATAGGAAAACCGTTACAACAGTACATATGGTGCTACTTTCCCGCACTAGTGCGGAAAAGTGCACTTTCCGTGCATATGTCGAAACTTTAAAGAGCCATATGTACAGTAAAACGTTGTACGATACACGTGCGAATAGGTAATTCGCAACTCGTGTAGATTTAAAACACTCCCTTCGGTCGTGTTTTAATTTATCACCACTCGTTGCGAATTTGCTATTTTCGGCACTTGTATCGTAAATAACTATTACAGTACATATGGTGCTACTTTCCCGCACTAGTGCGGAAAAGTGCACTTTCCGTGCATATGTCGAAACTTTAAAGAGCCATATGTACAGTAAAACGTTGTACGATACACGTGCGAATAGGTAATTCGCAACTCGTGTCGATTTAAAACACTCCCTTCGGTCGTGTTTTAATTTATCGCCACTCGTTCCGAATTTCCTATTTTCGGCACTTGTATCGTAAATAACTATTAACGTACACGAATACTTTAGAAAATCCTCCGTATTTGCAGTGCAAACGACACTGAATTATTCTAAGACGCAGCTCCCTCACCCCTGCCGGAGAACGGGGCAATGCGAACTTATATCCGCAGCGTGATTTTATCCCCAATGACACTACATGTACCTAAACATACATAGTAGCCCTTAGTGTTGGTAAAGACTTGAAAGTTCTTGAAGTCTTAATTGCAAGAACTCGACTCATATTTACGGGACTCTCGAGCTTAACCCCCCGTTCCCACTATGTCGTCTATCGGGACGATTTTTTATCGTGTGTCGTAGTGGCAGAACATTTTATATGAAGCTGTTCACACTTGTCGGACACCAATTTGTATGAGGCGACGACACAAGATAAAAAATCGTCCCGACAGACGACAAGTGAGAACGGGGGGTAAAAGACTTCAGATCAGAGTCTTTTGAGTCGTAAATCGAGTCCTTTCTCTAGTCTAAATCGAGTCCTGTAGTCACAACTCAAGCTTTAGAAAAGCCTCAAGCCATCATGTTTTATACTCGTAGTCCTTTTTAACTATTCCTTTGTCAAAAAGACTCGAGTCCTATAATGAAGACGCAGTTTTGAAGTTTATATCACCACATAGTATAAATAAAACAAAGTCGCATCCCGCTGTCTGTACCTATGTACCTATGCTTAGATCTTTAAAACTACGCAACGGATTTTGATGCGGTTTTTTTAATAGATAGAATGATTCAAGAGGAAGGTGTATAATATAGTACCTACCCGTGCGAAGCCGGGGCGGGTCGCTATAGTACTAAATAATAGATGAATATGACACAATGATATCAGGTTTCAGAAAAGGTTTGAAGGCTCGAAAGAAGTGGATACTTACTTACGTCATGATGTATTGTACCTTCTTCCTCTTCACTTTTACTGTCTTTTATAAACTTCAAAAGTGAGTCATTACATGTAGATTAAGTTTTCTTAATGAATTTTAAGCACAATCGGATAAAGCAAAAAATGATTTTTTTTTATACGACGGTGGAAAACGCCCCTCCTGATGGTAAGCGGACACCGCAGCCTATAGACGCATGCAACTCCAAAGGAGTAACATGGGCGTTGCCAACCCTTGATATGTTTGAGGATTCGCCGTATTGACAGCTGAAGAAACAAATTTCCTCGCTCTCAACACAACGCGTCCTCGGGAGCTCTGGCGACCTTGCTCACCTCCAGGAACACAATACTACTACAGAGCAAGTAGTAGTGATATGTTAACATTTTCCATAAGTTACATGTCAAAAAGGAAATTACACTGTATAATCTCGTTCTGCATCAAATAGTTAAGTTCTTATAGTTCCTACATTTATTTTAGGCATTTACAACCCATATTATGTGTTAGTAATATACAAAATAAATACTAATGTTAAGACATAAACACTCATAAACAGATATAATTAAAAACAAAAAAAAAATACTGATTACTACACTACTTTACTAAGTAGGTCGCGTAATCTCAAGACTCCTATAGGCCTAGTTGAATTGAGTTCTAATAATAACTTAGTTGTTCCAAAGGCCTTAAGCGTAACAAAACACTCGTCGAGTACAGAAGACTCGAGTCTCTATAGAAAACTCAAGTCCCCCCCAAGTTAAAAAGAACTCAAGCTTTGATTCAATGACTAGTCTTAAAAACTAAGTCGGGTCTTAGAAATGGAGACTCGAAGGACTTGAGTCTTTACCAACACTAGTAGGTAGCCCTCCTTCCAGTTGCAGTCATGTAAAAAGCCATCTGTTCACCGTTAACCACCATGACGTCACATATCTTAAGAACTGTCTAGTGCACATTTCGCCTCTTGTGTAAAACACACTTTCCCAGAATGTGCACTTTCGCAGAAGGTATATTTTCCCGGAAAGTACACTTTAGGGTTAGGGGTGTCCCTGTTTATATTACTAAGGGTACATACAACAAGGGTACATATGACAAAGTGTACATATAGGGAAGTGCACTTTTAGAGACAGTGTACTTTCCGGGAAATTGATCATTCTAAAAAAATGCATAATGCACCTTTACAGAAAGTGTGTTTTACGAGCCTAACCCCTAAACCTTGTCACGCCCGCCGGCCGCCCCTCCTTTGTTCCCCTTTGTCACCATAACCATACCCCGCGCAGGCGAGGACTCATTAAAGCGGTCGGGCTATAGTTAACACTGTTTTTTTATAATCATAGTCGTCTGGACTTGCAATTACCGAAAACAGTCCAACAGGGTTGTTAAGTTTTATTAATGACGACCACTTTGGCCTAGTTCGAATCCCGGTAAGGGCATTTATTTGTGTGATGTGCACGAATATTTGTTCCTGACTCATTGATGTTTTCTATGTATTTAAGTATATGTTTATAGGTGTCTAGTACCCATAGTACAAGCTGTGCTCAGTTTGGGACTAGGTCGATTTGTGTAAGATTGTCCCCTAATATTTATTTAATTTAATTTTAATTTAATAAATGTGTCTTTTCAGATAACAGAAACATAATTCTGGTGCCCATGGATGAAGAAAAAAGAAGTTCAGTAAAGATGTTATAATTGCATAAAATCAGAAAATGTCCATACATTCACTATCTCCAATTCTCCATATACCATAACATAACCATAAAATCACTGAGTTAAAAATAAAGTCTAAAATAAATTAATTAAAAAATGTGTAAATGTAAAAAAAGAAGTTCAGTAAAGATGTTATAATTGCATAAAATGAGAAAATGTCTATACATTCACTATCTCCAATTCTCCATATACCATAACATAACCATAAAATCACTGAGTTAAAAATAAAGTCTAAAATAAATTAATTAAAAAATGTGTAAATGTAAAAAAAGAAGTTCAGTAAAGATGTTATAATTGCATAAAATGAGAAAATGTCTATACATTCACTATCTCCAATTCTCCATATACCATAACATAACCATAAAATCACTGAGTTAAAAATAAAGTCTAAAATAAATAAATTAAAAAATGTGTAAAAAAAGAAGTTCAGTAAAGATGTTATAATTGCATAAAATGAGAAAATGTCTATACATTCACTATCTCCAATTCTCCATATACCATAACATAACCATAAAATCACTGAGTTAAAAATAAAGTCTAAAATAAATTAATTAAAAAATGTGTAAAAAAAGAAGTTCAGTAAAGATGTTATAATTGCATAAAATGAGAAAATGTCTATACATTCACTATCTCCAATTCTCCATATACCATAACATAACCATAAAATCACTGAGTTAAAAATAAAGTCTAAAATAAATAAATTAAAAAATGTGTAAAAAAAGAAGTTCAGTAAAGATGTTATAATTGCATAAAATGAGAAAATGTCTATACATTCACTATCTCCAATTCTCCATATACCATAACATAACCATAAAATCACTGAGTTAAAAATAAAGTCTAAAATAAATAAATTAAAAAATGTGTAAAAAAAGAAGTTCAGTAAAGATGTTATAATTGCATAAAATGAGAAAATGTCTATACATTCACTATCTCCAATTCTCCATATACCATAACATAACCATAAAATCACTGAGTTAAAAATAAAGTCTAAAATAAATTAATTAAAAAATGTGTAAATGCCGTAAATTTGATTCAAAACCTATACATGTACAGTCACTTGCAATATATATTATGACAGGGCACGGAAAAATATTTGACACAACACTATTCGTAAAGCTATTACAGTGTCAGATTTTTTTTCTTGCATTTTGAGATATTCTTGTAAGTGACTACTCATACCAAATGCTTGGAAACAATGGAATGGGATGAAACCATAGGAATGTTCTAAAAATGAAACATACTTTCATTCTCTTGCAAAGCAATAGGGTTATCGCTTTAGCCATCCACATTAATCATTTACAACACTCACAGGATCTCTATACATAGGTTGTTACAGTCAATCTAGTATTCACTACTACATATTCTAATTACATTGTTAGATAAGGCTCAAGACATTGCTTTCCTTTGCTTCAAAGTAGGGAATGAAATAGGTATAGAGAGAAAGTAAGAAAGATTAGTTATGTACAGTTACCAGCATTAAGATCTGCCATAATGGGTGTTTTCTGTTCATCCGATCAGTTGATCAGTCAATCGGCCCAGTGGGATTTCTTTGACACCCTTACCCAGAGGAACAAAAGTCTCACTGGACCAATTGATCAGTCAAACACAAAAATATCTGACACATTCTATTGGCCAGAAAGACAGTAAATAAATAAATATTAATGTGAGCTTTGTTGTGGATATTGATGCTGGTGACTGTACAATAAGAAGGACGCTATCAATGAATGTAATCAATAAATGTTTTACTGTTAGTACCATAGAAGACAGAGGCGTCTTTACCTATAGAGCAGGGTGTACATTGCACACAGGCGCAGCGGTCCTAGGGGGCGCCGAGCGCCGCCCCCTACGGAGCCCCGCTCGGCGCACGCGCTTACTAGGGGGCGCTAGAGTAATGTTTGCACACGGGCGCTACATGACCTAGAGACGCCTCTGACAGAAGAGCAGCAACGGACAAAGCATAAAGTTTGTCATCATTTTAAAAACTTTGGCATCAAGCTAGAATAAACTCTAAGGAACCCCTCTATTACTAACAATTCTGGTTCAAAATATGTACAAAAAAAAACCCAACAAGAAAAACAATTAGTCAATATATTGACTATCAAATTCATTACTATGTTGTGTTTGTGCATTGCCATAGTACTTGATTGACCTATTATTCTGAGGGGGAGGATGACTTGGCTTGAAGAGCATTGCCAGAAGAATATAAAACCCAGCAACAATTTTGCTCAAGAAATCTAGGAATCCCAAAAACATTGGAGTGGAGTTTTTGACAAAGATTGACATTTCTCTCAATAAAGCTAAGATAAAGTTGCCGAGGAAATTTACAAATGCTGTGCTCCCCGTGAAAACGGCTATAACCAGTGCAAATATGAAAGTAAAGAATTCTTTCACATTAGTAATGGATAGAGCACTTTGTAAATTAGCCTTTATCTCTTGAACAGTGTCACCAACAGCTTCAATAGGCTTTTCAATTTTGCGTTCACATTTTTCACTTTTGCTAGTACCTCCCGACAATATGGGCTCAATCTCCAGAAATGCATCTGAAATGTGCCGCAAACACTTCACAGTCACCATAACTTCTTCGTCTCTGAATTTGAGGCTCTTCACTTGCAACCAGAACGGTCCGAACGGCTGGTTGTCGATTTCAGTCCACAGGCAGACGCCAGACGTATAGCCAAGTGCTTCAGTGTCCGTTATGCCCACCCAATGAGTACTCGGGCAAATACTACGCAGTCTAGTCTGTACCTCGATCAAATCTTTCTTCAAGTCGACTTCGGCCGGACTAACGACGACAATATCTCTATAGCCAATCCGTTGGTTAATTAGCCGTCTTTCCAAGTAGCGGGCCAAGAAAATTCGAGATTTCAACAAGTCTTTCACGTAGTTTTTCTGCTTCAATATGTTTATGTCGTCGTGGTCGTGGCTTTCTTGCAAAGATCCTGTTGTATCAAATTGCGTGCCTCTTCGTATAACACTCATCTTGCCGTTATAACAAAACAAACTGGGAATTTGGCTATCTTGATTTAATTAGAGAAATAATTCTGCAATGACGCGACTGGTACTGGTAGTGGTACACAACATTAATGACATGACATTGACCGTTGACGTGACGTTTGGAAAGTAAATAAACGGCATGGTACTATTTCAGTCGCATTTAAAAACGTTACGCTGTCAATATAATCTGAGGCCCGACCGTGAAACGAAGTTCGTTCGTGTATCTCCCTCTCTGTCGCTCGAATACGCAAGTGTGACAAACACGGACATCGAATTTCGTTTTCGTTTCACGGTAGAGCCTGGCGCTTTTGTACACATTTTCACTGTACGATGTACATATTTACCACTGGCAATTTTTTATGAAACAAAATCAAAAATCCCATTTTTTATTCAAACAGCAGCGCACGGCGTTTATGAAAAATAAAACATTTGAATTATGGGGGTCAGGACATTGAGGCTACAGATTTTTTTATATTCGCGGACTTGGATTCGGTCAGTAGTGTTATCGTGATTTTATTGCTACGAAACGCTACCTACCAACGCTAACTCGCTGTCAAAGACAGACGGCGGTCGTGGGTTCGAATCCCGGCTCGTACCAATGAGTTTTTCGGAACTTATGTACGGAATATTTACCGTTAGCTTTTCGGTGAAGGAAAACATCGTGAGGAAACCGGTCTAATCCCAATAAGGTCTAGTTTTCCCTCTGGGTTGGAAGGTCAGATGGCAGTCGCTTTTGTAAAACTAGTGCCTATGCCAAATCTTGGGTTTAGGTGTCAAAGCGGACCCCGGGCTCCTTTAGGGGCATTACCGGGAATAACGCTAGAAGGATGATGAGGATGATGTCCGCTAACGAAATTCCAAATGTCGATCATGGTGGAAAATTGAAAAATTATTCGCTACGAGCGGGATTTGAACCCACAACCTCTGGAATCCGTCCATCGCTCTGCCAATTGAGTTACCGTGGGTCCGCTAATGGCGACGAATCTTTCAATCCCTTCCACTATTGTATTTTACACACAGAACTATATCAAGATAGAAGGAAAGAGTGTATGTACTTCGCGTGGCAAAAGTAAGTCCGATGGACTTCCTTGCTCGCCGCGAACTTCAGTCCGCTCCCGACCTCGGAACGCGTGCGACGTCAAGTTATAATCACAAAACTCGTTGTTCGATACTGAGCTGTTCAAACACCACCAAAAAAGGTGAAGCTGTTAATCGTGGTATTCCCTATCATAGGTAAGTACTATTTGTCCTAAAATACCTGTTATTATTAAAAAAAACAATTAATATATAGCTCTGTGTTATTTTCATCTAAATAGATTATGTCCAACTCTAGTTTTCCATTGCGGCTTTAGTTTGACGAGACAAACTTGACGTGCGTTCAAAACCAGCGATGTATAAATAGGCTATTCAAATTGTCGAGTCGCTTCATGGTCGATTTATTCATTTTTCTGTCACTAGTGCTGTACCAGTGTGCTGTACACTGTGATTTTCTTACTCGGTTAAATCGATTATAAAAGCAGAGAAATGAAAATTACGATTTTATATTATTATCTACTCTTGCGTTCCTGACCGATTGACAGACAGCGCACGGCCTAAACCGCTAAAAAAATAAGCATGAAATTTGGAACATATATTCTTTACAGTACGTGGACGTGTACTAAGAACGGATTTTTCGAAATTCAACCCTTAAGGGGGTGAAATAGGGGTCGAACCGTTGTATGGAAATCGTTCATTTGGAAAGTTAAAGACTCGAATCTTTGTATGGAGGTTTCTTACTAAAAAACAAAACAAATGATTTAGCGTTGTTATAAAAATTCATCCACTGAGGGGGTCAAATAAGGGTGCAAAGTTTTTGTGCTAGAGACTTGAAACTTTGCAGAAATATTACATAATAAAATACAAAAATAAGAATTTTCAGTGTTTTAGGAAATACCACCCCTAAGGGGGTTAAACAGGGGTGCAAAGTTATTATAGGAGAAATTTCATTTTTTGAGCTAGAAGCTTGAAACTTTGTAGAAAGATTACTTATTTAAATACAAAATAAAAACCTTAAAGGGTTTTGGAAAAATCCACCCCCACGGGGGTAAAAAAGATGTGAAAAGTTTGTATGGGGGAAACTAATTTTATAAGCTAGAGACTTGTAGCGGTGCACATCATCGGTGTGAATCGGTGTGCCGTGTTCTAATCGGGCCTTTACACATAAAGTTCGGACCGCGGGAAACGCCTTGCGCCATTCCCACCCTCGTTCCGAAGCGAGCAGGAACGTAAGCAATCCCTTCAGAAATTTGTTCAAGATGCTTAGGGAGTGAACATACTAAAAGTCTCGACGAGTTCTTTCCTTCTAAAAATACTGTAAAAAAAACTAAGACTTTTTTAAGACTATTTTTCATTTCTCTGTCGGTTCTTATCGATATTTTGAATCGATACAAAATTATTACAACTGCCGCGTGCTAGTCGATGTTGACGAATCGATTTCGCGCGGATTATGTTTCTCGTCACTAAATTACGCTTGTGACGTCAAATTACCTACGCAAAATGTTACACGCTCGGTTCCCATACTAGTCGGCGCGCACTTTCCTTCTATCTTGATATAGTTCTGTGATTTTACACCTTATTAGGGCGAGGCTCGTAGCGACATCTACCGCGAAGTTATTACAACTTCTGAAACGGCACCAACACTTTACTGACTTTACTTTTACTGATATATAAGGTGCTAACAAATTAGGTACCAATACTTTTAGAGCTGATAGTACTAGTCTCTAGGAGTAGATTCAAGTATGAAACATTTAAAAGTGTGTATCACTTTTTGGAGATAATTAGGGATATATTACTGAAATCATCACAAAATGTATTCATTATAAAAATTATGCAATATTTTTTGTTACCTAACTTATTAATGTATAATTGTAGAAGTATAATAAAATAACTTAACCCTTTTAACTGACATCGGCAATGTAGTTGCCTTCATAATTGTAAAAAAAGTATAATTTGTTTAAAAGTCATTAGTGAAATTTTTGATTGTCATTTCGATTGACAGCAAACAGGGTTTAGTACTGCTTAAGTAATGCTTGCTTAGTTTTATTATTTAATTACCAGCATGCAGCATATGTTGTCATCATCAGGTGAGTCTTATTAACTATATAAATTCAAAATTAATAATATGATGAATATCATCTATCAGCCCTCTATAAAAAAACAGTTACAAACAGGATTTTGAATTTGCTTCTGGTATTAATCAAAGGCATACTTAATGTCAAACATGTTAAATAACAGTAAGAACAGAATAACTAATTTGGTTTTATATATATTTCAGCTTATTTATGCGGTGATCATATTTATATGCGATAATGAGGAATATATATCGGCCGCTCCTAAAAAATGGATCGATGAAAATGAAATAAGCTGTACATGGCCAAAAAAGTCTTTGGAAAGAAAGGCTATAAATTTACAAATGAAGCCTGAAAATGATTGGATAAAATATACAATTGTAAAAGTAGTCGGATATTATGGTAAGATTTTCAATAATTTATTGTATCAGATTTTCAGTGTTCGTTATTTAATACAAGTTAATACCATACTCATTCATACAATTTTTTTAACCCTTGATTTCAGCAACCCTGCAAGAAGCTGTTGCAGTTGAAAAGGCCAAGCAGTGTAGTAGTTCTTCGGAACCTGAAGAGGCAACATTAAAGAGAAAAATAACCTTTAACAGAAGATACCACGATGATTCTTTATCACCTCCACCCACTCCTCAAACAATTCAGAAGGGTATGCAGTCTAACTATAAGTATTTGTATTGTCTGTGTACATTTGCATATTAGGCTCAACATTTTGTGTAAATCTAGTTGCGTTAAGGCCTGCGCAAACTGGCGAACGGCAGTGCAGAATATATTAAATTTGTCAATGTATATTTTTGGTTATTTCAGTAAGGTATAAATTTTAATGCTCTGAAACCAACCTCTCCGCGGCATTGAAGAGGATACCGCTGCGGTAGGCCCCGGTGTGTTACGGCATCCACCAGAATGCGCCGGAGTCCACCAATGTGCGCCGGGGTAGCGGGGCCACGGGAGAGGAATGCTTTAGCGCAAACCAGCGGACGGCGGGGAGCGTACCGAAAAGGATTTTACGGTCGCCGCTAGCTATTCCCCTCACCCTCCTTCCGTTTGCCACTACCCCGGCGCACAATGGCGGACGTCGTCGCATACCGCTGGATGCCGCGGCATGCCGGTGCCTACTGCCGCGGTATCCTCAACGCGCTCTTCAATGCCTCGGTGAGTCAGCCTCAGAGATGCTCTGCCTTCCCCTCCACCGGCTTGCGCTGGGTCGGAGCATAAACAAGGGCGCATTCTGCATTCCCGGCCGCCGGCATCGCGAGGGATTTTCCCTTGTCAGTGTGCGCTGCGACGGAGCAAATACTTTTCGATGCTCTGCTCCGCCGTCCGCCGCTTTGCTCAAGCCTTTTAATTAATTTACCATTTCAGCAACCGTCAAGAAAGCTGCCGCAGCCGACAATGAGAAGCAAGTTGGCAATGGCTCGGAATCCTCAGACCACACAGACACGAGTAAGTATTTTATTTTTTACAGTTACGCCCCAAGTAATGCATAAATTTAATCACACGCCAAGCACGTCTGCAAAAAAAAACGAATTTCAAAGCATCTAATGTATGTGCTCAGATGTTTGCCCTCACAAATTTATATTGGTGGCGTTATGAGCACTTTTGAAGGAAGATTAATTTTGATAGGTCGTGTGTGGACTTACCTCTGGGCTCTAGATTTTGTTTAAATTTCTTTTACTGTTTAATACTTTTGTTATGTTAATGAATGACCATTTCAGCAACCGTCAATAAAGCTGCCGCAGCCGGCAATGAGAAGCAAGTTAGCAGTGACTCGGAATCCTCAGACACGAGTAAGTAGGCATTTTATTTTTTACAGTTACGCCCTACGTAATGCAAAACCATTCACTCGCACGCCAAGCGCGTGAAAAGAAACCAACTTTTGTATTTGACGGGTAAATAGCTTAGTAATGGACAGTTGAAAAGCTCGAAATGATTACACACGATTCTATTCTCAAGAGAGGCTTAAGATACTTCGACTGTCCACCTATTTCTGCTGCTGAACTAAAACATCACTACATAGTATAAAACAAAGTCGCTTTCCGCTGTCGGTCTGTCCCTATGTATACTTAGATCTTTAAAACTACGCAACGGATTTTGATGCGGTTTTTTAATAGATTCAAGAGGAATGTTTATATGTATAATACATGCATAATATAGTAGAGAAACACTGATAATTTTAGAGTTTTCTAATGTGATGTCGTAAATAAACACATTTTTTTGCGCATTTCCGTGCAACGCCGGAACGGGTCGCTAGTTACATATAAAAAGCAATCTTGGCTGATACCTATAGGAGTATAGTTCAAGTTACGAAATATAATCTTTTAGAATGACCTCATTGTATTTCATTATTATCATAGATCATAGTTTGGACAGAGCAGATAATCGGGACTTCGATCTAACCTTAACACCAGAAGATATTCAACGAGCAGATGTGGTTTTTCAAGATGACTTCCAATTTATTCCACTGAAATGCAACAGTAACCAGCGAAGTATTAGTAGAGAAAGCAATACTGCTTCAGAGTATGGTAAGGGTATTTTTGATTTATTTTATGTATTTCACCTGAGTCCCGGGATAAAAACTGCTATGTCTTTCCCCAGGGCTCAAAATATCTCTATACCAAATTTCATCTAAATCGGTTCAGTGGTTTAATTGTGAAAAAGTAACAGACAGACACTTTCGCATTCATAATATTAGTATGGATAAGTATATCTCTATCGCACATCATTTAGTTCTATACTATATATAACCAAAGGACGTGCGAATTGATCAGAAAATTTGTATGAAGATTGTCATTCAACATACAAATATTCCGTTTGGGGCTGTGAACATTTGAAATCCTTAAAAATACATGCTTTAAAGGATTTCAATTTTTTAGCAGCACCCCCATCACTGTTAGGAGGATAAAACGGCGCGCGAGCTCTCTCGCACTAATCCGTCTCTCTCTTATTAGAAAACTTGAAAGAGACGGATAGTGCGAGAGCTCGCGCGCCATCTTGTGCTAGTGCTAGACGTGTAGGACTTCGCTTTACTTATCATTGTTAAGTGTTTATTTCTTATTGCAGGTGATATAATGGCTGAATTAAAGGAAATACGGACCCTAGTTACATTTACAATTCACCGGGTTCGCAAGATCGAACAATTACTACAAATCGGGCGTCAGTCTGAGATAAAGAAAAGCCTTTTACCAACTTTGCCTCTAATGGAATTAACCCAACTTAAGACATTTGAAGAAAATTTGGCTGATGAAAATATTAAGCAACAATTGGTATGTCATCTTGAGTTTTATTACGTCGGGTGACAATCAAAAGTCACTAAGTAACAAATACCTACTTACATTAAAGGTCGTATCTCGAAATCGACTACGTACCGAGATACGAGGTTTTGAAGAGCTGTGGCAGTTTTGGTAGTGACTTTTGGTTGTCACCCGACGAATTTAGTAGTTTATGCCTCTGTACATAAAGGCATTTAAACCATGAGTGTGATTTTATTTTAAAGCCGAATTATGTGCAGATGCATACCTACAGTCAAGTGTAAAAATATGGGTGAATACAACTTGCTCATCATCATCATCGGATTAAGGTATTGGTACATACTTATGAGAGGATTAAATCGATACATATTTTTGCACTTGACTGTACATTAGTTTTTCTAGACACGATTTTTATATCTGGAAACTACTTATAAAGATATCGGTGTACCTACTTAAGTAGATAAATGTGACGGTTTTTGGGAAAACGTCCCACTTCGTCGATATGGAGTTAAGAGTACTAATACTTCAGATCATACGCTATCTTTTGGTGAAAGATTCATGTCTCTAGGTGCAATAGTTTTTTTTTAAAAATTCTGCAAAGTTGCAGAAGTGAAAAAGCGACAATTGAGAAAACGTTGGTTAAAGTTTGGGATGGCAGAAAACACACTTCTACTTTGAAGTTATGGAGTGGTTGGTATTAAATGAATGGGCATACTTTAGGGATTTTAAATTAGTTAAAATCATGTATGTAACCTTAGTATTTTGAATGTTATGGAGGCTTGAACATAAAAACAGGACGAAAATACACTCAGAGGCAATGAGAACGGGTCACTTGCCATGGATTACTTTACAAAGTGACCCGTTTTCATTGCCTCTGAGGTAGCGTACCTTCATAGTTCACATTGGGAATTACACTCAGAGGCAATGAAAACGGGTCACTTTGTAAAGTAATCCATGGAAAGCGACCCGTTTTCATTGCCTCTGAGTGTATGTAAATCCTGAATATGGGTTTATTTCTCTATTCTATTATACGGCACGCAGATTTATCATTAAAGTTGTATTTATAAATGGTTTCCCATGCTAAAAAAGAAATAATTCTGTGGATCCTTTTATTTAGTTATTATGTCATAAAGTTATTAACAAATGATTTGAAGAGTGCCATGCATAAAAATTAAAATACATGTGTCTCTTAATATATAACATGAGATTACTTAAAAAACATACTTATCAAGCATAGAAGGTATGTAAAATATCAAATTATAAGTACTTTTTGTGTGTATAAAGTTTAGTGATTTTATATAGGGAGCGTCCCACTTGGTCGGTTTACTAAACTTTAGTGCTGCTTCATTGAAAGTGTTTGTGTTTGGTATATTTTTCAGTTTTATGTATGAGATAATGGTTTGTTATTGTTAATCTAAGAGTCTTTGATACTAACGTCGTTTGTTTAAACTTATTTAACGCAATTGAATGAAATTTCTTTTCAACTCAAGTTAAGTGACCCACTTTGACGGTTTGGTGGATCATACGCTAAAAAATTACTACAAGTATAAAATCATAATTTATAAACATAGGTGTAATTTGCTGAACCAAAAACAGTATAATTACAAACCAGCGACTTAACTTTTATATAAACTGTTTTAAAAATGCTCTTATAACATTCTTTCACATTTAAATGACACCGAAAATCATAGAAATCATTGAGCGAAAATTTTCTCGTGTTTAATTCATGCTGACGTGACAAAGCCAATTATCAATTTTAAAAATATACTCAGTTATAATGGGAGAGTTATATTTGCAAAATTGAACTTACTTTTTTATTAAATCATTTACAAATGGCCAGTTTTAAAAACTTTCAGTGCCACCCTCGTATGGCAAATAATTTTATACCAACCCCTCCATAACTGCAAACAACAAAATGTGTTTTTTGCGGCCCCAAATTGTAATCAACGTCTTCTCAATAGTCGCTTTTCACTATTGCAAGTTTAAAGAATTTTCAATAAATAACTATAGCTCTAAGAGACTGTGTTATATGTGATAATCCAAAACGAAAGGAACCTTCTGCAGCTTCGGCAGGTGCTTACGAAGTTAATGCCTTATCTTTAATGCAGAAATTGAATGAAATTGCGTGTGTGTCTGCGGCCAGAAGGTCCCTTTCATTTTGGATGACCACATATTACAAATTACTCATAACACCATATCGGCAAAGTAGAAATTGTTCTCTAATAACAGGTACAAATATGATATCGACGATTTTTTCTGTATGCGACAAAGTGGGTCGCTGGGCATTAAACTTTGAGGCCCTAAAAAGGTGCTTAAAATGAAGATTTATGCGTCGTCATCAAAATCATAGGTTTATTACAGTATGTTCTATCAGTTTTCATCGAAAGTTGATTTTCGGTAAGTTTTGCCATATTTCACTAAACTGCCCGTAACTCCGTAACTAGAATCGACAAAGTGCGACGTTTTACTAAAAACCGTCACAAATTTAATTATAACATCATCATTGACGTTGTAGTTATTGTTTCGCCTTATGCATAGACACTAAAAGCAGATATGTTTTAATCGCTGAAATTTAGAGATTTTGTAACAAACAACCCTCACTTTACTCCAGATATTTAAAAATCCGAATGAATACGTTAATTGATTGATAAATTGTAATTTTATTGCAGTTTGACCTTCTTAGATTCACTGGTGGAAGTAGAGAAAGAGATTGTGTGAATCGTACCTTGGAAAAGATATTTTCAAATTACCTCGCACAATTTTGTTCCTGGACTGGCAAGAAAAATAACTTCAAATTGTCCACTTTGAAATTAATGGCTACATTAAAACGTAAGTTTTTTGATATCCTTAACTTTTCGCCACTGGCCTATCATGGGTGCGCCAAAGTTCATATAAAATTGCAACTTCGATTATTGGATTTCCGAAATTTTTTCTCATACAATTTTATGTCATAATGATCACTATTCATAATTATTTGTGCTAATAACTATCGTTACTCCGAATTGTCAATATTCATAATGTTATTTAACATAAGTGTCTCTGTTACTACTATCTATGTTTATATACTTTTATATCATAACGATTTTTAGCAATATAGTTTAATATCATATTTATTTTTATACGTACTAGTAGCTATTGCTAAATTTTGTATGAATAAAGAGCATGATCCTTGCAGACGTAACGTGTTTGTTTTTGTCGCAAGGCGCGAGGCGAGGCCACAAGGCTCTATAGGCGGACGTAGCCTAAGGCAGGTCCGTGTAGGTACGACGACGAGCGAAGCGAGGAGGAGTGTTAGGTGTACCGTGACCCTACGCGCCAGAACCGATTTTCATTTTTATTTACTTAGCGAAAGGAATGTTCCGTTCCTATTCATTAGGAAAAACAAAATTATGAAGGAAACGGTTATGAAAAACCAAATTATGAGTTCAAGTTTGTTCTTAGTAATGACATTATGAAGAAACATTTTATAAAAACTGTTCGTGTTGAGTTCCGATGATAGTTACAGAAATTTAGGAACATAAAAACTATGAAGAAAAAAATTATGGAAAGTGATGATTATGATTAAAAAGCGGTAATAATAAAAAAAAACGAACTATCAAGTTTATATGAGCCAATATGGACCCGCCTATCATAGGTGAAATATATATTTGTGGCGTTAGTCGGAAAAGCGGAGTACGGATAGTGCCATCTCTTTCACTCGATTCTATCACGACTAGAGTGCGGTAGAGATGACACTATCCAAACTTCAATTTTTGGGGTATCGCCACTGGGTTTGATGATGCAATAAATAGTAGTAGTTTACGAGTTATGGCTCACAACACAATGTACATTCTGCCGTCATGACAGTGTGATTAGTGATTACGTTGCCGGGAATAATTTATATACATATGTCAAAAAATAGTATCATCTGCCTGCCAAATCTCTTTTTTTTGTTGAATATAGATGCTGAGATCTAGGCATTCCTTAAATTGGATACTATTTATTATCCTGGCTATCATCAAAACCAGTTTTTTTGTGTCCGTTGTAAAGACGCTCAGCCTCATATTATGATCAAACACTCATTCTCAGTGTAGGAATCATTTGACAAAGAGTAGAAATAATAACAGACAATTTGAATGTATAGCTATAGATAGCTGTGGCGCTCACGGCATTGTTTAGAAATAGACCATGTCAGAATGTCGGTTGTGTTTGATTTCTCTGTCCCTACTTACCTATTCTATTATTTCAGTTGCAGTGAAGGAGAGTTTCCCGAATATGACCGATGAAAGTTTTGAACGGCACGTTATGAGCTGGTTCCAACACGCAACTACTAGACTTAAGCGACAAAATATAGAGTAGGCATATAATATAGGCAGAAGCATGTAAAAATATCTTACATTCTTGTTAATTTTGTTACACTTTATTTTAATAAATCGGGACTTACTCGCATATACAGACGTGGTCCGATATTTAAAAACGCTCTATTTTTTCTCAATAAATCAAGCAGTCCTAATTGGGAATGGATGAAAATTTCAGAAGTGCCAGATTTATTTGTTGCTTATTATTTTCATCAGCCAAAATTTCTTCAAATGTCGCTAGTTTATCTCAAACTGACGCCCGATTTGCAGTAATTGTACATCTTGCGAACTCGGTGAATTGTAAATCAATCAATCAATTCAAATGAGAACATTAAGTAAGTTGATGATAAATGTATTTCTTTAAATGTGACAGTTTTTAAGTTGTAAATATAATTTGTTGTAAGTTATTGCTGTAGACCGCCAAACAGTGTCTAGTATACTGGCCACGGAGACATGTATAGCGGTGTACGCAAAGTTCCACGGGTCTCAAATATCAATTTAATTCTTACAGATGTAGTGCATAATTGTATTCCATCTTATTTCCTCGGAAACGTTCGTATTTGTCATGCTACTTCAGTCAACCTTAATACTTTTTGTAGCGAGACTGACAGAAATAGCAAGACGTTCGTACGTTTCCGTAAAAATACGATGGAAAATAATGAAGCACTACATTGTACGTGTTATCTTGGAAGTTATGCAACTCTTAAGACCCTAACAAAGTACTTTGTTAGTCGATTATTTTGATTTTCCGTAAGTTCCATAGGGCTTTCTTGTTGACGCGTAGGACATAAATTTATATTTGAAACCTGTGGAGCTTTCCCTGCACCGCTATTTATATGCGTCTCCGTCCGGGGTCATTATCCCACACTTTGTACATCTCAGATGGCGGTCTGAAAATACTTACAACAAATGAGATTTACAAACTTCGCACGCAAGGTTGGCTCAACCTTATTAGGTGGTAGGGTGGTGGTGTTCATACGTTTTTCTTCTTTTTTTGTTTTACGTTTACGCCATTTTAATCTCACAATCGTGCAGGTAAAATAAGAACAATTTTCTAATAAAGACAAAAGTACTTTAATTTCACTCAGTTTTTTAAGTTTAGTAGTTGAGGCTATGTAATTATTATTATAGTACTTAAATGGGTGATTGCTTTTAAGTTTTTAAATTTAATTTGTTGTAAGTTATTGCTGTAGACCGCTAAGGTGTCTAGCTTATAATTAGCATTCAAATGAGAATGTTAAGTATATTGATGATAAATAGCTTTCTTTAAATGTGACAGTTTTTTAAGTTTGTATATGTAATTCGTTGTAGGTTATTGCTGAAGACCGCCAAACAGTGGCTAGTAAGTGTACTTGACACTATTTGGCGGTCTACAGCAATAACTCACAACAAATTACATATACAAACTTAGTGCATCATTATTTTCCATAGTATTTTCACGGAAACGTACGAACGTGTCTTGCTATTTCAGTCAGTCTCGGTACAAAAAGTACTGAGGTTGACTGAAGTAGCATGACAATTACGAACGTTTCCGAGAAAATACGATGGAAAACAATTATGCGCTACATCTGTATGTAAAGTTCGCTCTCAAGGTTGGCTCAACCTTATTAGGTGGTAGACAATTATGTTGACATATGTTTTGCTTCTTTTTTGTTTTATTACGTTTACGCCATTTTAATCGCACAATTGTGCAGTTGTGCTGTTAAATAAAAATAAAAACCAATTTGTAATAACCATAAAAGTACTTTAATTTCACTCACTTTTTAATATTAGTAGTTGAGGCTATGTATTTTTTATTATAATACTTAATTAATTGTGTGATTGTTTTTAAGTTTGTAAATGGAATTTGTTGTAAGTGATTGCTGTAGACCGCTTAACAATGTGTAGTATACTGACCACGGAGACATTGTACGCAAAGTTCCACGGGTCTCAAAATATCAATTTATTTCTTACGCGTTATCTAGGAAGCACTTGGAAGTTATGGACAACTCTATGACCAAAGTACTTTGTTAGTCAGTTTATTTTGGTTTTCCATAAGTTTCAAGTGCTTTCCAGTTGACCCATAGGAAATAAATTTATATTTGAAACCTGTGGAGCTTTCCCTGCACCGCTATTTATACGTGTCTCCGTGGCCTGTATTACACACTTTTTACATCTCACATGGCGGTCTGAAGCAACTTACAACAAATGACATTTACAAACTTGCATGTAAAGTTCGCACGCAAGGTTGGCTCAACTGTTAATATTAAACAACCCCACAACCATACATTGGTAAGTTACAATAAGTTGAAAGTGGATATGTACTAGTAACGTTACATTTACTACCATGCAGGTACATTACATTTCTAATATTATTTATGCAAGTTGCACAAAAGTTTCCCACGTAAAGTCTCTACAAAGTAACGATAGTGACTTGACAGAACCTTTCAAAATGTTCATTCTAGCAATGTGCCGTATGAGACTTGCACAAAACTTTCAAACGTAATGTGTCTACAAAATACAGATAGTAACTTGACAGAACATTTCAACATGTTCATTCTCGCAATGTGCCGTATGCAACTTGCACAAAACTTTCAAAGGTTATGTCTCTACAAAGTACCCACGGTGTTTTCACTTTAGAACATTGTGTAAAATTGCTTTTCTTTTGTTTCTTTTCTTTGAGTCGGATGATATTGGTTCCTGCGACTATAGATGTCGCTAAATTAAATTTAGTACTTAGGGCAGGCGCAAGCCCATCGGCACCCGTCGGATGACGGGAAGCGACCACAGGTCCGGTCGCGTGCGCCAGCACTAGCTGTTTAAATTTTCTTTTTTTTGTTCTAGCAACATTCATTAATAAAGAACTGTGCGATTATTTTCACGCAGCTTTATTATTGTACAATTATTTATATGATAATTTCACTGCCCCTAATGTGTACGCTGCTAAACGAATATATGAAAAATGCAAAAAGAGCATTACTTTTCAATCGTGTTTCAATTTAAAAGGACAGAAATCTATTATTCCGACATGAGTTTTCTCAACAGCTTTTTTTAAAACGAAACGGAAAGATGACATATGTCAGCCGCGGCATTTGAAATTCTTTCACTCCGTGACTTTTGTTATATACGTGAATGCGATTTGAATTGTGTTTTCATCAACGACTTTTGCTGTTTCTGGGCTTTGACGAAACCCGTAGGGGTTACATGCATTACACTACACTCATTGGACCCCCTGTTTTATCTTACCGGACTACTAAGATCGACGAATCTACCCCGCTTTCGACCCCCTGCTTTATCATACTTGACTACGTCGAACCTGATTTACTCTTTGGAACCCCTGCTTATCTTACCGGACTTGAAGTAGCTTGTGGCATGGAATCTAGGATATGTCTTCGGGCAATGAAAAAAAGTGTTGCGTGCCCAATTGCGGTAAACTTGTAAGTACCTATAACTAATATAATTATTCAAGATTTTTAATTCTATTTTTGTTTGTTCATTCACTGTTTAGAATAAAATAATAAGAAAACGCAGTCTGGTGTGCTGTAGGATAGGAATATGTATCTTGGCAGGCGTTTCCAGAGTTGAAATGCTTTTAGTTTAGTAGATATTTCTGACTTTCGACTTAACCCCTGCATTTTCGAGATTACCCCAATGCACCTTATGTAGGCAATAAACAGCAAGATTCTTGCTTAACATACTTTTTTTCGTATATTCATCGGCACCTGACACATATTTATCTTATTTTCAGAGAAAGGAATACTACCGAAGGAATGTGAAGGTACAGCGGATTAGGACGATGTATTGAAGAACATTTAAAAAATAAGAAATGTTGGACTTACCCATCAGAAAGAAATAAAGAAAGAAAGAAAGAATATAATTTATCAGTGCAAAAACTATACCTACATAAATAAAAGTGTAACAATTTTATTAGTCTGTTTTCAGACATATAAGATGTTGTGACGTAGGTACATTATAAAGTAGGAAAGCTAGTATGAATAATAAAAAAAATACATAAAAACTTTACTGTACATTATAGTATAGGTAGATATCAATGTCGTGAAGAAAGAACGAAAGAACTGATTACATATTTTGATTTAACTTGTCGGGCAAAATGGTGCAGAGACATTAACAAAATATTAAGTGGTTAGCGGACTGATTAAGATAACTCAGATATAGTACAAGACATGGCTTACGAGGATAGGTGTAAGAGGCGGACATCAATAATAATTATATTTACAGGGTGAAATCGGTAAGTATGTGTACTTGCACAGTTGATTATCCTGCACGGCTATCACAAGACGGCGCGTGAGCTCTCTCGATCTTTCTCGTACTATCCGTCTCTCTCTTATTAGAAAACTTAAAAAGAGACTTATAGTGCGCGAAAAATCGAGAGAGCTCGCTCGCCGTCTTGTGTTAGCCGCGCTGTTATTATAAGAGGCTAGCTAATGCACGGCTGTGTCGATTCTGAAGGTCCTAATACTTTACTAATATTATAAAATCCTTGGTGAAGTTTACCTCTAGTTTTTTTAAGCTTTATTTTCTGTACCGTGTTATTTTTAGAGGTGTGCAAAAAGTGTATTTGCATTGTATTGTATAAATACGAAAGTAACTGTCCGTATGTCTGTCTATTACTTTTGCACGCTTAAACCAAGCATGCAACTATATAGTTTGAGACCCTGAGACAAGGTCTAGACATCCCGGAAATGATCCCTTAACGCACTTGCTGCCAGGAACCCGCCTAGCGGGCGCCCGCTCCGTAGGGAGTTAGTAAGTATGTAAGTAATCTCCGGAACCGCTTATCCTATTTCAAAAATTCCTTCACCTTTGTATAAAATGAACTTTTTGAATGGGCATAATCTTTATTTTAGTGTGTATGCCTGAGTTCTTTGCAATATGTGGGTGAATTTTAACACGTTTCCTGTCCATGGATATATGGACATTGGACAGGCAACATGTTAAGCAGGCCAACAATTTCGGTACACGTCTTTGTTAATGTAAGAATAAGGGTGTGTTACGATGTATTTGGCTACTCTGATTGCTACTAACTGTATGATGTTGGCTGTACTGATATCACTTAATGCTACCATTGTAAGTGGATTTTGTTAGTATGCTCTGACATGTTAAATAGCCCGTGAGTCCTAGGTACTTGCAAAATAAATATTTGATTTTTGAATTATATTCCAATCTTTTATTAAAACTTTTTTTACAATGAAATCTATCAACTTTGGACAATTAGCAGAGTGAGCAATAATTACACAAAACTACTCTGGTAGTGTTCCAAATTGATGGATTTCTAATTCCCTGAGAATCGAATTCTTCCTACATCCATCCCACAAATATACGTATGTATGCGTGAAATGCAATTATACTCATGCCAATGTATGTGTGATGTCAAATCGGAGGGTGTTTGTTATTCCCGCAAGTCTAGATGGCTCTACTAGCAATAATGTTGACTGACAACTCTATACTATATATATTCAATATTCTCTTTGAAAGTACCGATGGTAACTTGACAGAACATTTCAAAATGTTCATTCTAGCTATGTGCCATATGCAACTTGCACAAAACTTTCAAACGTAATGTCACTCCGAAGTACCGACAGTAACTTGACAGAACCTTTCAAAATGTTCATTCTAGCAATGAACCGTTTGCAACTTGCACAAAACTTTCACACGTAATTTCTCTGCAAAGTACAGATAGTAACTTAACAAAAATTACAATAATACAGTTCTGCTCATGTTGTATTTGGAACTTGTGGGAAACTTGTATTCGTAAGTTTTAACAACTTACATTTGAGCTAAATGGGCAAGTTGCAAATGACATGAAAAGTTTGGCCGTTAGAGCTTTGCCTCGAGCTTACTCGCACCTTGCCATAACATTGCAATCTTGCATTTGTAACTTACAGCCTCCCAAATGTTAATTTCGGGAATGTTATAGCAACTTTCGCTTGCTCAGTGGGGCGTTTCGAAGCACGCTATAATTTCCAATGCACCCCCTTAAGGCCTCTGATTATGTATCAGTTGCATAAACTACTATAATAATACGACAATAATGTGTTCACCTATAATTGGGGTACATAAAATCCCAAATAATAATTGTGCTACAGATAAATTTATATACTCAGCTTATGTACTCTGTGGGTGTCCCGTATAATTTAATAAATAAAATAATACTTTATAACAGACAAACGGTAGACTTGTCGAGGTAGAAAAAAAGCTCGGTACCTCTGCGGGCGTGTACCACTGTTGCTTCGTGTATATCATATTTGAGTCGACTGTGTAAAGTATGTAGTACAAAAACACTTCTTTATTAATTACAAAATAATTTCTAAGATCTTAAAATTCACTGATTGTGGTTTGTGATTGTTGTTGGGCAGTTGATCGCTGTCAGGGTACACAATCTCCATACCTAGCAACGGGTAACAAATAAGCCGGACGGCTTTTTCCGATATATAATTTAAGGAGCACACTGCGTTCCAAACAGTTGCATGGAAATAAGAGATTTTCGATTTGGCCGTATTACTTTCCCGTGTATGGAATTTCACACTAGATAGCGTTCTACGGCCTTTTGTTGGTTTTGTCGCTACGGAGTCAATTAGAAATGCGTGAGATGGCACTGTCATTAATACGGTTCACAAAGTTGCCAGCCTTACCAGCTATCAGTTATACTTTTCTATGTGTTAGTATTTACAAATATTGTTTTGAAGTAAATTGTCAGTTGTAATATTTTTAATTAATTATTATTAAATAAAACCAGAATGAAATTGGCGTTATGGCTTACATTATTCATTTGTATACTACTTATTAGGTCGCATATTTTAAAGCAGTCATGTCAGTCGTTGACAGACGCCAAATTTCTACAAATGTTCCCGGAAAAATGTCGAACAAGAAATGCTGTGTCCCAGGATGCTTAAATAGTTCAGGCGGTTAGTGGCAAACACTTGTGTCGCACACAAAAACAACAGTATTGCATAATTTATTGCAGTTTGCATGATCTGCGCCAACTCGAGCAAAACGGCGGAACGGCCGTACCATCCTTTTCTCGAAGGAGTTCAGGCAATTTTCTACCCCTCCATAACTTAGTTGTGGATAAAACTAGAAGCCTGAATTTTCAGTAACGTAAAGCACGCATCGTATAAACACGATATATTTCAAATTTCATTCAATTTGAATCAGTAGTTTAAGAATTAGGTATAACTGGTCAAAGTTGATCATCAAAAGTCTAAGGCAAGTCTAGCTGACATAATAGAAGCTTCAGAATACAATTAGTGTTTAGTGTATAAATCAAGGGAAAACTAAAAAAAAAGGAAATTTCAGTCCAGTTTTCTAAATACACCAACTGCATAAAGGCCTCCACACATCGAACGCGGGTCGTGCTCGTCGCGGGGCGTGCACGATTTTTTGTATAACTTTTTAATAAATTTAAATAGATGTGTCATGTTGTATAGATTGAGGGAAAAATAAAGAAAAAAATCATAGTTTTTATTAAAACATATACAATATACGATGCATATATACATCATTATGCATTTAAGGGTTAAGCGGTTATGTTCACACCGCCGGCGAGCGGCGTCTCTATCGCACAGTACGTAGCGCGCCGCGGCAGCAACGCGGGCCCGCGCTACTGTGTGATAGAGATATTAAATGCGTTGGTAGTGAGAGAGATATCAATCGCCCGACCCGCGCCCGACCCGCGGCCGCGCTGTCCGAGTTGTAACTTAGCGCGTTTGATGTGTGTTTTAGTTTCAATGTTTTATAACTTGCGCGGGCGTGAAAGGTGTGTGGAGGCCTTTAATAACATATCGGATTAAGGACCCATATAAACATATAGGATTACAAAGTTATATTTGCTGTGAATAGGTGAAAAAAATAAAAAGCAAGAATGGGACTGCATTCATAATTTGTATGTATTGATAACACAATAATCTACAAAAATAAGTGAGATACACAATACATAGTTTTAGGTATGCAAAAATCCATAAATGCAGTAAAGTTGTGTTGTGTGATTGCCAAGCTGCAGAATTTTATTTTTAGTAAGAATGAATGTTTAGGAGAATGTTTTTTTATGGTAAGACTTTTGCCCAGTCCCCAGTGGAACTTGTCGCACATCTAGACCATTAGTACCACTACACAGCTTAGGGAATTCACAAAATCATTGACCATATTAACGTATCTACGTGTACTGTGCGTTATCCCGGTTCTAAAGGGTCCGCAACGCGCCTGTGACACATCTGGGCTTTTATTCGGAACACGCAAATGCGCCTCACATCGCGCCTATCGGAACTAGGTAGACATCTAATTACCCTTAGTTATACATATTTATTAGTGAACGGTGAGGTGAGCTTAAAACAAGTTACAGAATATCGGGGCTGGAGTGGTAAGCTGCGCATAGGCTACGGTGACCGCTTACCATCAGGCGTGCCGTGGGCTTGATTGCCACCGGCATGGCATTAAAAAAAACATGTTTTAACATGTAAGTAGTGTCTCTACGTGGGGACGTAGGGGTTTGTAATGCCGGCTGTACACAACACATTGGGCCAACGTTGGCGTGTGAGCAGGAGGCAGCTATGTAAACGAAAGAGATCGAGTTATAGCCCTCTCTCTTTAACGCATAGCTGCCTTCTGCTCACGCGCCAATGTTGGCCCAGTGTGTACAGCAGGCTTTAAACAAGCTCTTGTAACTATTAATATAAGTAAGCGAGTCTTTTTAAAATAAAATAAGTTGAAAAGAGGGTTACGCTTGAAGCACAAGTTATAATACAAGCCTTTGTGAAATGGGCCCCATGGTACTTACTGGGTTGCGTCAAATCTTTTTTCAGGATCCAAGGACATTCTACATAAGTTGCCTAATCCGGCAAAAGAGAAGGAGCGTTTTAATTCGTGGGTGTACGCTGTCGGCGGCGATATTTTGAGCCTTCCAGACGACCACATATTTAAATACCGACGTGTCTGTCACAGACACTTTGACGAAAGATACTGGTGTTCTGGGAAACACCTGAGTGTTCTTGCAATACCTACAAAGCATTTAGCAGGTCTGTATCTAGTCATTATATTCTCTTTCCAATTGTGCCTGCTGTGTCATCAGTGGTTGGGGTGGGTATCCACAAGACCGGTGAGAGGTTGCTAAGCGGTGTGTTTGAAGGTATATGTTTTCTCGGGCTGTGTTTCTGCAACTCGATGTCGTTTGTGCCCCTATTGTGCGTGTTACACTGTTGGCACTACTGCAAACCCCGATCTCTCAGAAAACCTAGCAAACTCTTGAGTTATCGACGACCTCTGGTAGCGACCGATGTTGCGATGTATAGGTACGTAAATATGTTTAAGAGCAATATTGTAGGAATAGGTTTCAACTATTATCTTTATAGTTATATAATTTGATTCGTAAATGAGTTGTACGATTTTGATTCCTTTACGTTGTCATTTGGCTGGCCGCCGAGGAATCTCGTGGGGGTCGGGACCTATTTAGGAGGAGGTTCTCAATTCGGCGGTATTGGGTTTACTAGGTAATATTTTTAACGGTTGTAACGTAATACCTCAGAACTCCATTTATGAACCAATTGGTAATTTATATTTTTATTAAAAAGTAATATATATATGCTTACATTGCTTACGGGTTGGCCCCACTGTTATCATTATGAATAATAATCCAACTACATGGATGATTGTGATCCATAAGGGATTGAGAGAACTCCTTAAATTGGATTAGGCACGCATGTAGTGATTTCAGTAATTTCTATGGTGTAGGTACCTACTATATAATACTCGTAGTTATAGTACCTACTCGTTTACTCCCAGAAACGAAAATGTTAAGTATTAACGGTCCACACATGACATAGCGATTTGAACTTTTTCTGTATTAACCAAAATATTAGCTCTCGAGTTAGCAGTTTATTTGGTGAAGTGGAAAGGAAATGTAGAAATATTGATATGGGTATGTTGCGTACCTGCCAGGGTACCTCCTAGGGTACAAAAAGAAGGGATGTAATTTATATTAGGGATGTAATTGCTAAGCTTTGCTACGCATTCTCGTTTCCCTCAGCTTCCTCGCACATCTATGGTGGAGACGGTAACACCTTTTCACAGCTTCGCTTCGCATCCTAATTACGATTTTTTTTTTAAACTGCACGTGTGTATCTCCGAAGTTCAGAATTACAAGCGGAGAAAATAGAATGAATTAAATAACCCGCTTATTCTGTATATACCTACCTCCAATTTTATACGGAACTCCCGGTACGCGAGTACGACTCGACCGTTTTCTGTTTATTTCAGAGCACTCGGTGAAATTTATCTCCGCCGATGGTGTGGTTTTACCACCAGTTCGAAATGCTGTGGCTGGGACTCCAGAAGCGTCGACGTCAAGAGGTACTTATTACTGTTATTACATTGTAATATGTTATTATTTTTTATTGTTATTATTTTTTAACTTAAGTTATAAAACATAGTTAGCCCTACCTAAAAGCCACTACAGATTTTAAATGTATATATTTACTAGGTTTATACTTTTACTTACATCAAAGTTAAGTTTTGTAGTTTACTAGTACTTAATTCAAAAAATATAATTTGCATGGCTTTTAATTTTTCGATGATAGAATTTACCTCTGCGGTCGTGGGTTCGAATCCCGGCTCGTACCAATGAGTTTTTCGAAACTTAAGTACGGAATGTCACTTTAATATTTACCGTTAGCTTTTCGGCGAAGGAAAAACATCGTGAGGAAACCTGCATACCTACATCTGTGAAGAAATTCATAAGGTGTATGTGAAGCCCCCAACCCGCACTGGGCCAGCGTGGGGACTACTGCCCGTTCCCTCTCATCCATGAGAGGAGGCCTGTGCCCAGCTGTGGGACGTTTATAGGCTGATTTATTATTATTTTTTTAGAATTTACCTAACAATACTCTTAAGTTTCGCAATAGGGCCAACTACCTATGCAACTTTTCGAACGACCGTTATGATAAATCAACTGTCATTTTATCACACAAAAATGAATATACAGATCTACCTACCGTAGATACCCACAAAACGTTACGCGATCAACTAGCAGGAGAAATGATCATTTACTTTCATTCAGACGGTACAGAAGTATAGTTACATATACGAGTATATATATATGACACTAGTTGCCCGGCCCGGCTTCGCACGGATTACCCGTTTTCCCGTCGGAATGAAGCATTTTCTCGCGGTAAAAAGTAGCCTATGTTCATCAGGGATAATGTCGGCTTCTAATGGTAAAAGATTTTTTTAAATTGGTCCAGTAGTTTCAGAGCCTATTCAATACAAACACACAAACAAACAATCAAATCTTTCCTCTTTATAATATTAGTGTAGATAATATTTTGATATAGGTGTGTATTAAGTGTGGTTGTATATTCTTAGAGTTAGTGCCGTTTAATACAGCCAGTATTTCGCCGGGCTGGTTCCGTTCCCAGCTGCTCGGTATATAATGTGTCACAGACAGACAGATAGACACATCGACAGGCCATTCACTTACATTTTAGCAGCTTCGAACGGAATCAGAAAAGTAAAAAGGTACCTTCACGGTGGTCTCAACTACAAATATTTAGTGAATGTCTGATGATGGGATCCCGGAGGAATGAACGGAACTCCTCAACTGTGACAGGCAGGATGCAGGATATGGTGCTTTTGGTATTTTCTGTAGCTATATTTTACCATGTATTCGCCCTCGGGAGCCACAAAAGCAAAGTGGAACGAATAAATGATGAATGACCACAGATGACATACCTATGGTATGGATCTCCTCAATGATGTAGGTAGGTACTTCAAATATTCCCATTAAATTTCATGGATGTTAGTTACGACAACGAAATTTGTTGGGAACTAATGATGAGGTGCTGAGTAAGTAGGTAAAACGAATCTCCTCAATTATATTTAATGTAGAGACCACCGCATTTGATATTGGAAAGCAGTTCATGCGGTGATGAATGCGACGTTTTTTTTTTAAATTTGCGGTATAAATAAACACATAAATATCATACTAATATTATAAATGCGAAAGTGTGTCTGTCTGTCTGTCTGTCCGTCTCTCTGTCTGTCTGTTACCTCTTCACGCTTAAACCGCTGAACCGATTTAGGTGAAATTTGGTGCAAAGATAGTTTGAATCCTGAGAAAGGACAGGATAGTTTATTTCCCGAAATTCATCCCCTAACGAGGTGAAATGGGGGGTTAAAATTTGTATGGAGCTACTTAAACCGCTGAACCGATTTAGATGAAATTTGGTATAGACGTAGTTCGATTCCCAGGGAAGAGCATAGGATAGTTTTTATGCCGGAAATCATCCTTTAAAAGGGTGAAATGGGGGGCGGAAGTTTGTATGGAGGAACGATATAAAGGAGTTCCACGCGGACGGAGTCGCGGGCAAAAGCTAGTAATTAATAAATATTAAGGGACAATCTTATACAAATCGATCTAGTCCCAAACTAAACAAAGCTTGTACTATGGTTACTAGACGACGATAAACATAATTATATAGATAAATAAATACTTAAATACATAGAAATGCATCGACATACGCTAGTTATACCATTGATTTGATATGAACATGAAGAAATTTATATACTTATTTATTACCTATTACTTAGAGCGTTGCAGACCGATGTGTTGGTTAGGTTACGCACTTTCTGTTTGAAACTACATGGCCCGGATAAATACATACATAATTATATCCATACTAATGCTATAAATGCGAAAGTGTCTGTCTGTCTGTCTATCCGTCTGTCTGTTACCTCTTCACACTTATTGCAGCACTGATACGATTTAGATGAAATTTTGTATAGAGATATTAAATGGTATTTAAATAAATAGTCTTATATAATTGCTTTAAAGCTAACATTACATATTTAATATTATTATTAGTAATAAGAAACATGTGTTTAGGTTTGTGACAAGTTTACCAGGGGTGAGCCTCTGTCTTCCCGAACTAGGTTTGATTGGCAGAAGTTTGAGTCCCGCAAATCATCCCCTAAGGGGGTGAAAGTTTGTATGGAGCTACGATATAAACGAGTTTGACGCGGACGGAGTCGCGGGCAGAAGCTAGTATATATAGAAGCTACTGTAAGTAACCGAGCGCCAGTTTCAATCGGGAGACTACGGGTTCGACCCCGGTTCGTGCCGCTGGGTTTTTTCGTGAGGAAACTCTGGTTTGGAAGGTCAGATGGCAGTTGCTTTCGTAAAACTAGTGCCTACACCAAATCTTGGGATTAGGTGCCAACGGTGCGGACCCTGGGTTGGTTGAGCACTACCGGGAAAAACGCTGGGAGGATGACATTCATATCCATACTAATATTGTCTGTGTCCCGGGGAAGAACATAAGATAGTTCTTATCCTGGAAATCATCCCCTAAGAGGGAAAGTTTTTATGAAACTACGATATAAAAAACGTTCCACGCGGACGGAGTCGCGGGCAGATGCAAGTAAATAGCGATAATACTTAGTTGTATTGTATTATAGGGATTATTTCATTAAGTTACTTATGTTTAGCGAAGTGCATATTCTGGGAATAATCGTAATTATGGAATAATCTAGCTCTAATTGGGAACTCTGAAGGATCCTAAATATTAAAAGCACATATGAAAATTGATGGGACAGTATTTTGTACTTCTATGTCAAAACAGCAGTACTTGAAGAACAATCGTCCCAACATGGTGGTCCAGCAATCTTCGAAGATGTGAAGAAAATCATTTATCATCCCTTCCAGACCAGGAATGTGGTCGCGCAACTAAAAGGTATATTGCTGTAATGTGGGTTTTTATCTACCTACTCGTACATTTAAATAGATAGCACATTTCCTTTATTTTGTGCAGTGAGAAATACTGGGTAAAATAGCTACGTTACACATAAAAAACGCACCGGTAGTAGATAACCGCACTGTGCCGTGCAAAGGACTCCTGGATTTCAGGTGATTTGAGTTGAACTCATTGAGCTTACGTACGCCATCGCCACTAGCCCACTGTTAAGTCTACTAAGTACTTCTACGGACTGATTTAGATGAAATTTGGTATAGAGATAGTTTGAGTCCCGGGAAAGGACATATAATAGTTTTCATCCTGGATATCATCCCCTAAAGGGGTGGAATGGGGGGTGAAATTTTGTGTGGAGCTACTATATAAACGAGTTCCACGCGGAGGGAGTCGCGGGCAGAAGCTAGTAGACTATAGTTTATACGCGTTCGATGTTGGCGTGGTTAGTACCTACAGCTTTTTTTATACCGCATTACTTATAATAAAAAAATGTACCGCATGCCTCTGTCTATTTGCTATTTTAAATGCGAACATTGATAGTATTACAGGATCATTTGTTTTTACAGTCAGGAGTTACCTATTAATAATCTCTACATAATGTTTATCCAAAAAATACACACCCAATAGCTCGTCAACTTAAGCTTATCTTTTAGTAGCGATGGCGACGAGACGAAGTTAATGTAAATGTTACAAAAACACAAAACCATTATCATTATCAACCATACATTAATGCATCTACTCAAAAAAGAACAGGTACGCTTAAAACGTACCCAACTCTTAATTTGATATAGGTAAGCAGCGTTTGTTAATTCATTGGAGCACTTACCCTCTGCAATGAAAAGTGTAGATATGGTCGGTGGCAACCATGGAAGAAAAAGTGGCAACTGACTAGTTTACTTGATAATTTCAGAAACAGTCACTGTGGCTAATCAACACAATTCCAACATGACGAAGAAAAAATCACATAACAATGTAGATAAAAACAGAACGGTGAAAATTCGCGGTAAGTAATTTTATTGACAGATTGCACTAGGGATCTTGAGTAGTGCCTATACAGTTTGGTTGGTCAGCATGATATTCTTAGTGCCCTCACATCCACGTCATCTGATGATAGATAGAGAACAAACCCACGGATAAAAGTCAACTACTTTTAGATAGTAGTAGTAGTAGTAGAACTTATATTACACGTGCCCTTCAAAAAAATGTAATACTACGAAGTGGGCAAACATGCATACAGCCTGCTGGATGATAAGCAGACACCGTCGTCTTTGGATGTTTGCTAAACCAGAACAAGCGCGCTGCCGACCCTTTATTGCTTTGAGAGCTAGAGACAAATGCAAGTCCCGCACTCTCACACAGCGCGACCTCGGGAACTCTGGCGACCTCACTTCACCACCGGTGTTGTGTTCCTAAACAACACCAAATATCCACAAAGCTAGTTACTAGTGTAGTTTAGTATTTTTATTGCTGCGGTCCCAAGTACTTACTTATACGACATAGTCTTATCTAATTACCTACTGAGTAAATACGTTTTAATTTCTGAACTATCGTTTCAGAAGCAGCAAGTAAAAATTCAGCTCCAAAGTTGCAAAAGAGGTTACGGAAGAGAATTGCAGTGACCAAAAATGAGCGTAAATTGTATAGTAGGCTGCTTAAAGTGGGAATAAAATTAAGCAAAAGCCGCAACAAAATTAAGCGTCAATCAGCAAAAATCAATTCATTGAAAAATATTGCCACGAATCCTAATTTGTTGAAAATTTTAGACAACTTACCAAGCACAGCCAAAGTTCTGACGTTGCTGCAATTTCGGGAAAATAAAAAAAAAGACAAAGGCCGACGATTTACGCTGCAGGAAAAAATTATAGCTTTGTCAATTTGTAAACAAAGCCCAAAGGGATACAGATTTTTGAGGAAAATTTTTTTACTGCCTTCGCCTCAAACATTAATAAAACTGATTAATTTGGCGGATATTAAACCGGGAATCAATAAAAATACTATTAATCAGTTAAGAAAAACAGCCGAAAATATGAAAACAGAAGAAAAACTGTGCGTTCTTCTTTTTGACGAAATGGCTCTGACGGCAAACGTAGCGTATAACGAACGAAAAGATCGTGTCGGTGGCTTTGTGACTGACGGCCTAAAAACACGTGCCGAATTCGCGGATCATGCCCAAGTGTTCATGATACGTGGTGTTTTTAAGAACTACAAGCAACCGGTAGCATACACGTTCTCTCAAGCTGCCACGAAAGGACCTGAATTGGCTGTACAGTTGAAAACTGTAATCACTGAACTACAGGATGCAGGTCTAATCGTGGTGGCAACAGTTTGTGACCAGGGGACTAATAACACACAGTGCTTAAAAATCTTAACACAGGAGGCAAGGGGTACGTTGTTGCGGAAAGGACAGGTCCCTAAAGCCAACGTCATATTAATTAACGATCAGGAAATTATTCCTCTGTACGACCCACCACATTTAATAAAGTGCATAAGGAATAATTTGGTAACGAAGGACCTAAGGTACGTTAAAGACGGCAAAACGGCAACGGCGAAATGGGCACATATTATCGGTCTGCATAGTGAAAATCCAGGATACAAGGGCATTCGCCTGGTGCCGAAATTGACGGACTTACACTGCCTCCCAACAAAAATCCCAAAAATGAAAGTGAAATACGCAACCCAGGTGTTCAGCCAAACTGTGGCATCAAACATGGGTTACCTCGCAGGTAACCGTAATCCTATACTATACAATGAGCATTATTTATTTGTAATCACGTTCTTGAAAACGGCTCTAATGATTTCAGTGAACTTTGCAATATAGGGGTGCATCTGGCGTTTTTTTTTCTATTTTCACCCGAATAGTAGAGTAGTTAGGTCACCTAGATACTACCTAATGTAACCTGTCTTATATCTACCTATGTTCATTTTCTGAACGGTCAAACAAATGTGTATGTATGCCTGTCTATGTAGGGCGTGTAGTAGGAAACGAACGCATTTTAATTGATCCAATTGAAGAGTAAGTGTTAACACCGAGAGCATGGGAATCATAAGCATTATCATCATCCTATTGCTGTACAGACAAGCCTCCTCTCCTGGATTGGTATAATAATAATTAGAAAACGAATAACTTATTATGTAAGTGCGAGGTAACAGACAGATACAAAATACAAAATACAAAATATTTTATTGATTTAAAACACAGTGGTTTACAGACAGGGCAAGGTTGAGGCCTCTCATTAGGTATATATGTACCTGTGTTGAGAAGTCTCGCTCTTCCAGACATAGTACATTGTAATGATCCACAATTTAGAAAAATTGAGTTTAGAGTATATTATACTAACTTAGTCTAAGTTTATTTTATACATTTCCTTACAGGAGACAAGATAATATTATGAATGTGTGTGTGTGTGTGTGTGTGTGTGTGTGTGTGTGTGTGTGTGTGTGTGTGAGTGTGTGTGAGTTTAAGTAAATGTACAATACTACATTACTAGGGTTTCTACAGTTACAAGACAGTTTCATAGGTGCTATATTATTATCTCTATGTGCCAAAAAACAACAGGCCTTCAGTTTCACTATAATCAAGTTTACCTATCCATTCATAAAGTGCCTCCTTACATCTATCGTGTCGTAAACTATAGAAATGAATCTTAGCATTTAGTTTGTTGTATAAGTGGGCAGACTGTACATAATATTGTCTCTTAGCAAAGACGGATTTGTTAGGAGGTACAGGAGCGACTTTTGCTGACCTTCTTCGTGTTTCAGTTTGTGTTTTGTAGGGTAGTGTTTTATGTAGTTTAAGAATTGTAGATGTAATATACAGTTTGCGCATACTAAGCAACTTACACTCGTTATAGAGATCAGAGGTAGAGTAACTATAAGGTTTAAGCAACATCGTTTTGAGTAAGCACCTCTGTCCCCTCTCCACTTCCAAGAATTTCATTTTAGATGCTCCACCCCAAACGGGAATGCAGTACGTCATGACTGATCGTGCTAGAGATATGTATATTTGGTTTAGTAAAGTTGTTGAAGCTATGTGTCTAAGAATTTTGAATATCCAAATTAATTTACGAATCCTATTATTTAAGTAATCAATATGTGGGTGCCAGCAGAGTCTTTCATCAATAATTATACCTAGGTACTTAGTAGAACTAACCTTGTTTAGCTTAGTGCAGGTACAGAGTGTGTCATCCAAGTTACAAACATGTATTTTTAGATTAAGCCTAGGAGGTGGTTGAGTACTAATTATTTTAGAGAAGCAAATGTAGTTAGTCTTATCAGTGTTTAAGGTTAGTAGGTTTGATATTAACCAATTGTTGACCTTTTGTAGTCCCTTTTCAGCGGCAGCATGAACCGAATCCCAACTTTCCGCCGTAAATATCACAGCAGTATCATCCGCATACGAGATAACATGGCCATCTTGAATGTGGATATTGGTAAGTTCGTTAATGTAGACGAGAAACAGTGTAGGACCCAGCACACTGCCCTGTGGTACTCCAAAGGAAACCACAGAGTCTTCACTGATGTGGTCACCGATCTTAACTTTTTGTTTACGTCCCGAGAGGTAGTCACTTAGCAAGTCCAGTGGTTTGCCCCTGATGCCAATACGTTCTAGCTTGGTTACAAGAATGGGAACAGACACCGTGTCAAAAGCTTTTTTTAAATCAAGGAATGTTGCCAGGCATTTTTTTCCATTGTCTACTTCTTTAGAAATAAGTGACGTTAAATTTACTATCGCATCTTCCGTTGATTTGCCTTTTCTGAAACCGAACTGTGAGTTAGAAAGCAAGTTAAATTTGTTAAGATATTGTACTAGTCGATTGTTGATTAATTTTTCTAGAATTTTTGAAATACTTGTTAATACTGAAATAGGTCTGTAATTATTTGGATCGGATCTGTTCCCACTCTTGTAAACCGGCGTTACTAAAGATCTTTTAAGGTCGGTGGGGAAAACACCTTGTGCAAAGCAGAGGTTCGCCAAGTGACTGACCACGGGTGCTACATCATTTTTACAATATTTGAAAAATTTTGAAGGTATCCCGTCATGGCCGGGCGAGCTATCTGATTTTAGTGACTCTATAATATTAGCTACTTCTTGGGGATCTGTATCCAGTAAGAAAAATGATGAGCAGGGGATAGCTTCAGCTTGCGTGCTAGAGCCGTATGTAACATCCTTATTCTTTGAGACTATATCCATAGCTAATCTGTTACCAATGTCAGTGAAAAATTTATTGGTATGGTTAATGGATTCGTCAGGAGTCGATTTATATGTAAGTAGTTCTGTGTTTTTTGATTTTGTAGTTTTGTAGTGGGTTATGTTTTTGATAGAGGTCCATAATGCCTTAGAGTTATTTTTGTTTTTTTCCAGCTGCTCATAATCGTATTTGCGTTTAAGTTTCTTAATGAGTTTACTTGTGAAGTTGCGATATCTTCTGTATGTGGTTCTCAGGACCTCATTTTCAGGGCTAGATCTTAGTTTTAGCTGCATTTTGTTCCTATTTCTAATGCACCGCAGAACACCCGCAGTAATCCACGGTTTCAAAATGCGATTTCTTCTTGATGATGTTTTAGTTATTTTGCTTTCGTTTAGGGAGTTAAACATTTTTTTAGTAAGGTTATCAAGTACGTAGTATGGGTCGTTGCAAAATAATAATAGTTGAATATTTTTTTCATGCAGTTTGGTAACTGCGCTTTCGTAGTTAATCGTTTCGTAAGGTTTGATGTTTGTTATATTATTCGTTTGATTATTGAGACCAAGGAATGTCATATAGTGGTCAGTTATAGTTGTATTAATGACAGCTGTGTACGCAGTTGTACATTTTTTATTAATTTTGAGCATAACATGGTCAAGGCAATTACCCAGCCTAGTAGGTAATAAATGGCCAGGAAGGATACCATAAGTACTCAACATATTTAAATACGTTTCCCGATTGCAGTTTATACAGATAGACAGACAAACTGTCATTTATAATATTAGTATGGATATAGATTATAGTGAATTTGGTGAGGTGCTTATATGACCTATATTATAAAAGTCTAGGCAAAAATAAGGATACCACTCACATGTAAATCTCAATATCATTTTATTATGTTCACAGACAAAGGCATAGGGTAGTTTAGCCGGTTTTCGGCCAGTTAAGCAAAATTTTGAATTCAGATGGATTTATTGAGTGATATTTGTTAAAACCTTGTTCTGTATATTTTTTATACAAACCAAAATATAATGCAGTTTTAAAGTTTGTATCACATTTTACCATTACTAACATAGTTTTTTATTTATAATAAAGAATATCAGAAAGACGCAATTTAGCTAGATTTCGGCCGACTGTTTTGGTTTACGGCCGCTTGTTTACTAATTCTCGGCCACTGTTATTATATTTTTCAAATGATTCTTATGTCAAACGCGATAGGTTCTAATTTTGAATAAAACTATAAAAATATCACAATTAATGTTTTATATTTTAATAATTCAAATACAGAATATTCTTCATAAGGTACTCTTCTTTAAAATTTCCATGCAAATATAACAATCATAATGTGTTTAGGGTTTTAATAACTAAAATATAGAATATTCTTTATCCTCTTCTTCAACATTTCGATTGATAACGTCTTCGGTTAACGTCGTCGTCGGAATAACGTCTTCTCCAGTCTGTAGCCTTATTTTATCAGTCTTTTTATCAGTCTGTCATCATAATGCTCTAATCTTCTTTCAGCAATAAGAGATTCCAGTCCTGCAAACCATTTCCTAATCGAGCTCTCTTTGACTGATTCCCTAGCTTTAATAATACTTTCAGGTTCACGAACACTAATTACTGGATGCCTCCGAAGAAAATTTTGATACCATGTTTGTCCAGCTCCTTTTCCTTCAGGAAGTTTTTCTGCCTTTCCCATATCTTTAATAATGTTTTTCACTGTTTCTAGCAATTTTTGCTTATTTACAGATATCCCACACTTTGCTAAGTTAATAATCCAGTCTACAATTTTATGTTCACCATTAAAGCCTAATAAAGGTTCTGGATCTACTTTGCTGGCTTTTCTACCATCCTACCCGAGAGCCTATCTTGAATTGTGGCACGAGGTACACCATATTTACGACATGCTTCTCTTATGGCCATATTTTCAGTCTTTATAGCATGAAGATCATGTGCTAATGCTTCTTCTGATTACTGAAAAGGTCTTCTTTTTTCTTTTAGGATTAATTTTCTTTATTTCTGTTTCTTTTGTCTGTGTTTTTCTTTTTTCTTTTTGTCTTCTTCATCATTTTGAGATTTCTTGGTAGGGGGCATCTTGGTTGACTTGGTAGTATGCCATGTGGATCTAAAAATAAAAGTGTTTATTAGCTATGGTGTTAAACACGCCAAAAAATAGTTCATTTGTATTTAGTTCTTGACCTTAAAAATTGGAAGCGGCCGAAAAATAAAATTAAAATAAATTTAGTTTTCGGCTCCTCTTTTTTGGGTGGCGGAAAACAAAATTTAATTCAATTAATTTTCGACCGCTTCCCATTTTTAAGGTCGAGAACTAAATACAAATTAACTGTTTTTCGGCCGCTTAGTAAAACACGGCCGGCAGCTAAAATAAATTCTACCAATTTTCGGCCATGTATATGGTAGTGGCCGAAAATGTACTTTTCAAACACTCATTTTCGACCGTCCTTAGACCTCTATATTTTAAGATCTCCCTCTATGATTTTTGCTTAAAAAGGCTGATTTACACCTGGAAAACAAGTTAAGAAAATCATGGACATAAATAATTGTCTGATTAGTGCATTTATAATATTATGTTGTAATGGGCCGAAAACTAAGTAAATTGTTTTTGTTTTTCGGCCATTACAATTTAGCTAGGCCGGAAAGTAGCTTTTCAACATCTTATTTTCGGCCGCCGAATACAAAAGAATTCGAAGACGATTTTGATCATATATTTGTTAAGACACATGCGGCCGGCAGCTAAATGCGTTAATAAGCATGTATCCATATTTTTATTTAACAATATATTGATTGAATATATTTTAATTTAAATGCAAATGTGTGAAGCAAAAACAAGAGCCTTCTAGTTGTTTCTCGGCCGAGAGGCCGGGAACAAAAAGATTTTACGAAATGTAATCTAGTCATCCGGCCATCTGATTTAAAAGGGTTTTGTTAAATATATGAATCATTTAAATCTAAATAATATTATATTAACTCATCTACAATGCACTTAAGTAATAACAATATTTCAGAAACTAAAAAAACAACATTTTTACTTACCTTGAACAAAAAGGCGCGCACTATTTTATTCTTTAAATTTGACACACGTTCACACGTCAAAACTGCGGTGTCGCACTGACTTGACAGTTTGCATAGTATTAAGCGACCAGTTTTAGGAGGCGTGGGCGTCGAATGGATTCATGCGACAACAGTATTTTTTTGAACGAGTTAGGTAAAGTTTTCTTATTATTGTAATTTTAGCACGTGACGGCCGAAAACCGGGGGGGGCCGGCCAACCGGCTAAACTACCCTACTACCTGTAGAAGCCAAGGAGACAGCGGACATCCTGATCTTTTTCGACCGTTTATTTGATTCCGTTAACGGTAGCTTTTCCAAAAACAGACATGCCAAGCCTCTTTTAGGACCTGTGACACCCACCTCACTACATCACAAGACCTGGTTAGATTCAAAAAAACTTTTAAAAGATATGGTCTTTTTTAATCCCGTATCCAAAAAGAGTGAATCTATACCGACGTTGAGGAACTGGGTATGGACATTAGAAGGCCTGGAAGTATTATTAAAAAAGTTGAAGACTACCTACGACATTACTTCTGTGTGGCTGCGGCATTTGAATCAGGACCCGATTGAAAACTTTTTTGGATCTATACGGAGTCATGGATGCCGCAACGTACACCCAACATCTGAGAAGTTTCAGTCGGCCTATGCAACTCTATTGATTAATAGTTTATCCGGTAGGTATGCACGCTCCTGGAGCAAATTGCGAGACAGACTGTTGTGCCCTATTACAGGAAACCATGGTTATGTCCGATGTACGAGAAACAAATATGGATACGGCTATTAATTTTCCGGACATAACTATTACGCCCCTGGTAGATAAGAATGATCCCCGCATAATCGGAGGGTTACAATATGTAACTGGCTATTTCCTGAAAAGCGCAAAAACAAAAATTTTTCAAAAATGTGACCAGTGTGTAACCGCTTTAACGACACCAGACGAAATTACGTATTTAAAATACAGGGAGTACGCTAACAAAAAGTGGTTACACTATCCGAGCAATGACCTCTTGACTTGTGTCTCATGCATGCAGGATATTCACAGCGACGTACTTAAAACGAACTTAGATATGGGCAATTTGAAAGAGTTCATAAAAACCATGATTTTGATTCACGTCGACTTTGAGTATATCAAATGTGAAGAGCATAAGGAGAAGTTAATTGATTATCTCATAAATATATCAAGCAGGTTCTTTATACACAATTACTGCAAAGATATAAACCGAATTTTGACCCATAGGCGACAATGCGAGGATGAAGGAGATTTTTACCAAGTAAAAGCCAAAACCTACGCCAGGAAAACGCTAAAAAGAAAACGTTCTTCTAATCCAAAAGAGTAGAACGGAAAGAGCACGCGTTCTTTCTTTTTTAATGGCGGACAAACGTTTATTACGGACTGAAATTTTGATAGGTATTTGGACTTCAGAAAATACAACACTGAGGACATTGTTCCATAAAAAATCTGTTAACTGTTTTTTGTAAATTTCGAGTAGGTAATCTTCTGTGTGGAATACCTAAAAAATCAACAATGTCGGCTTGAAAGTTAAAGTTATATTTTAACCATTACAATGAATAACAACAACAAACTCATGTAAACAAACCACTAGTACGGTATACTGTGATGGCAAAACAGTGAAAAGGTATCTACATGATATGGGCATTGCGAAACGAGCAAGAAAACTAAAACCCACCGTGTCCGAAAACCATCCAGAAGAAGAGACTTACAACTTTGGTCAAAAGCATATTCTATGCAAAAAACGACGTAGAGCGCATTATGGACGATGACTCCTATTTCACCTTAGACGGCAAGGAATGGCAGGGTAACTTTTATTTCCAAAACGCCAATGACCCAACTGAAGAATCAGTAAAATATGTGGAGCACACTAAGTTTCCAAAAAAGGTTTTGTTATGGCTTGCAATTAGCCCTCGCGGCATGTCGAAACCGGTGTTTTTTTAAATCTGGTTTAGCAGTCAATGCTGAACGATACATGCAGGGATTGCAGGGTTATTAGCCAATTGTACGTGATTTAATGAAAACACATCACAGAGGAACTAATGTTATGTTTTGGCCCGATCTAGCATCCAGCCATTATACAAAAAAGGCCCTGGCTAAAATGGAGGAGCTAGGAATCCCATATGTACCAAAGGATTCAAATCTGCCTAGCTTACCGAAACTTCACCCGATCGAAGGTTTTTAGGTCAAATTAAAAAGGGGTGTTTATGCGAATAATTTCGGGCCAAAAACTATACAGGCTCTAATTCGAAAAATTAAATTAGAATTAAACATAATGCCAACATCGACTTACACCACACCCATAGATAACGTGCCAGTAAATTGTCGAAAAGCAGCACGCATGGGGCCAAAATTCTTTTTACATTAAAATTTGTTAGTAATTTATCACTCTGTGCAGTGACGCGGGGCTCCCTCAGACAGCTCGCGAGGCATTGAACGGTCCAGAAGCGGGTAAGTGGAAAGCCGCGATGGCGGAAGAGTATCATCGATTAACAGGTTATATGAAGCAACGGCCTGTCAAATGCAAGTGGATATTTAAAAGGAAACTTGGCATCGACGGGGTAACACTAAGGTACAAAGCGCGCCTTGTTGCAAAGGGTTTATTATACACAGTACAAGTATGGGATAGATTACCTAGAAACATGCGAACACCTATGGAAACAGGACTGATGCACGTGAAGTTTACTACGAACGACTCACTCACTCAGGATTGTACTCACAACTACAGGGGCCTAAAAGGTTGTCTCATGTACAACGTGATTCGTTCCCGACCCGACATCGCGCATGCGGTCAGTTCGCTGAGCCAGTTGAACGAAGCATGTGATCAGACGCACTGGAAGGCGGCAAAACGCGTCCTTCGTTACTTGAAAGGTACGTTTCATTATTGTTTAACTTTTCAGAAGTCAGGGCTAGACATCGTTGCATGTGCTGACGCCGATTATGCGTATAACGAGGTTTTTCGTCGACCGTATACCGGTTTCGATTTCTATCTTGGAAATTCTACCATCTCGTGGGAGAGTAGGAAGCAGAAAACGGTCGCTCTTTCAAGCACGAAGGCGGAGTATATGACTGTCTCTGTCGGATGCTTGTAAAAAGGTTCTGTTTCTGCGCAAGTTCCCGTTTGAAATTTACGGGGTACAGTACAGCATAACTGAGAACTCGTGGCTGCACTGTATCTGTATTCATCACAGAAACGCCAAAAGTTAGACGCTAAAGGCAAATTGGTGATTTTTGTAGGCTAGTGGATTACGAAAGGTTAACGTTTGTGTGAGCCATCTAGTTCAAATACAGTGACAATATGAAATAGTGTGGCGTTCATCGATAATCGTTTTTAGGGTTCCGTATTAGGTACTACAAAAATGTAGATGGTTGGTCTGAAACTGTCTATGATACTGAGACCTATTATTTGTTTGACAGTTTAATAGAAGTAGAGTAGAAAGTCATACCTAAGCTACTTATAACCTATAATAATTTGCCTGATATTTCAGATATACATGACGAAGAATAGTAGTCCGTGAGCGAGTCCGACTCCGAGGACTGCTGTTGACGGTTATATAATTAAAACGTAATGATTATATTATTTTTAATGATGGGAACGAGCAGCGACCCTTGTCACCTGGGCAGGTGTCACTTGGAGGGGAAGCAGCCTGCAGCAGCCTGTCTCCAGCAACTATCGTTGGTGATTTCTTCTTTGCCACAAGCTAGTGAGTAGGTATGATGTTTTACTTCTTTGAAAAACTAGTGGTAGGTAAATATCAATTGATATACCTGACATAAGTTCTGAAAAACTCATTGGTACGAGCCGCAGTGATCCGACCCCACAACCACGACGACAGACCTTGTAATTATTACCCACTAATGCTTAGAGCTTGCTTAGTGCTTACCATCAGGCAAATCGTACGCTTGTTTGACAATAACTCAGTGTGAAATAATAACAGCTGCCTCTGGGATAATTTTAGAGTTCCGTAGTCAACAAGGAACCATTACAGATACACCATGACCGTCTGTCCGTCCGTCACTTAGCTCAGTGGCCTTGCTACTAGAAAGCTGTAATTTGGTATGTGACTACTTGCAGAGACGCTCGCGCTACTACTTGACTCCGACATGGCTGTCTTTATTTGGCGTACTGTCTATTTAGTAGGTAAGGTGCGAGTCACCGCCTATTTCTATATTTTGTTTTAGTTATAAGCCTTGTATGCGATACAAAGCGAACGCAATTGCGAAACGATCCGAAGCGGTAAGTAACAGGCGCATTCGTAAAGCGTCTTCGCCGCCGCCTTTGATCATTGGCCACAATGGGCACAGTACCTGAAGGACCGACGGAAGTAAGTATTATTAAATATCCAATGCTCAAGAATGATGTATGGCAGAGAAGTATTACGAATAATTACGAAATCAACATTGTCATTAACTATTCCATCATACAAGACGTTCCTAGACAGTATTCACAAAAATGTCGATGCGTTACTGCGTCTAGTTGACACGATAATAGGTATTAACCTAATGAACATCATCATTATCATCTACCAATACGAAGATACCTGTGAGTTAGGCTAGCAATGCGGGTGGTTGTTTCCTAAGCTTAGTTACTTTATAGGCTTATTCTAGATGCATGATGTTTATATAACAAATTTATTTATCTTCCATTCTTTTGTTTATTACACATGATTTCCTTTAGGGTACATTTGATCTTCTGGGATTTATCCTCTATGATATTTATTACCTCCCTAGGCAAACTATTTAGGATATGCGGTAGATGACTGGACCATATCTTAGTCCGTATATGTTTGTACTTTTAGGTACAATGAAGATAGGTATGTATCTATTCATAACCACTCGTGAATCTCAATACCATTATATTTATTTCGCAGAGAAAGCAATTGGAATCCAAAGAGACGGCAGACATCTCAATTTTTTGATCGTATATTTCAATCGGTCAAAGGAAGCTTTTCCAAGAAAAACCGTCATGCGAACCCTGCCTCATGGCTTCATAACAAGGGCTGAGAGGAAACCAAAAGTACCAAAACTGTCTCCCGGTAATGTTAATATTAACATTTGATTCATGCGTTCGTAGACATGTATTGACAAAGTCGAAAGGCAAACTAAGACGTGTATTTAACATCAAAGTTGCAACAAAAGCTTGTGTGTGCCGACAACATGAAAAAATGAAATGATTTGTGATGTATGTGAGTTTTAGCCGCATTTATTAGAAGTAAGGAACCTCTAGTACCAAGTACCTATTAAACTTAACCTTTTTTTCTGAATCATTATAATTATCATTTTCATGTAATCGTCCACTGCTGCTGAGCATAGGCTTCTCTTCGAATAGATACGCCACCCTTCCCGATCCTGTGTATCCCGGAGTGCCCCGTGATCTTCCTAATATAGTCAAACCATCGAGCGTCTAGCTTTTTTATTATAAACTAATGATTAATAAATTCAATGTTTTTTTTCAGCGATAATTAATATTAACTAATGAACGTAGGTATATTAACATTCTTCACCACGTTATCCGATTTTGATAATAATCAGGTTTGGTCAAGATCTGATGATGGGATTCATAAGGAATGGAAATAAACTTCTCAAATATGATATTCTCTCGGAGTGACAAATGATCATCAAAATCCACATTTGAAAGTGGAGCAAATGAAGAAGTAGGAAAGGTGGAAATGGGATTCTTAAGTAATCGGCTGAATCTCATTTATGTAGGTATATTATCGGTCCGTATTTTTAATTAAGTATCGAAGGAACTCCTCTACTATTATACGCAAGATAACGGTATACGTTTTGGGTAGGTATTTTATTGTAATAGTTGTTCATGCATTCACTCTCGGGAGACATATATTTAGTGAGGTGGATAATGTTGACCAAAACCACACATGACCTAACCTATGTGGACCACATAGGTACACTACGGAACTTTTTAACGATAATTAAGTAGGCACGTCAAGGATCTCGTTTAGTAAAGGCACATTGAAAAGTAGAACTAATGGTAATGCTAATGACCTCTTGGAAGGATCTGAAATAAAATTGCCATATTAGATATTGCAGGCACATATAGAGCTTTGTGTATTTCCAACTCTACAGTAACGCAGGTGATCTGGCATTGGGTATATGCAATTAAAGGCCCGATGATGTAATTTTTTTCGCAATTGCAGGGTTACGTTACAGGTCTGCGCGTGCGCGCAGAAGCAGCGTTGGAGCGGCCTAAGTACCTACTTGGGTTCGGAATGAACGCTGTGCGTGTGCGTGACTCTAGACAACACATGGTAGGTAGGTATACATTACATATCGTATGTTAACTATCTTTTACTTATTTTCACATGTATGGTTGCTTGTACGCATTTATGTACAGTCGCCATCAGATATATTGGAGCGGCCAAAGTGCTCACAAATATCAGAACACGTCTCTAATGCCTCGACAATAGAGACGTGTTCAGATATTTGTGAGCATTTTGGCCGCTCCGATATATCTGATGGCGACTGTACAGTTAACATTCGCCTTTAAGTCAAATCAGTAAATCAAGTGTCCAAGTTTGTAATTTTTAAGGTTTTGTAGCCGGAACAACATAACGGGAGAAAATCGGAATCCTTAGAGCGGTTTGTGGTTTCGCCATACCGTCTGTCTGTTCGTCCGTATATCACAGCCATTTTACTCGAAATCCGTAAGGTGTATATAAATAAAATGTGGAATACTGGTGTATTTTGTAACCCGCTGCATAGTTCTATAGTCAAATTATATTATACTAGCTGGTCGCGCGTCTCCACCAGCGTATTGCAAAGGACGCAGGCTAACCCGCGGGACAAAACATAGTCTGTGTCCATGCAGAATACTACATAAGTATGTGAAACAAAATCGGGTGGAATCGGGTGAGTGGTTCCGGAGATTAGTATCTCTACATACAAATTTACATTACAAAGCTACAATTTCACCGACTTTTTCTCGGTCTCCGTTTGTTTATAATATAAAAATAGGTTCATTATCATCATCATCAGCCTATATTGTGGCGCTGGTCCTGCCATGTATGGGAGGGAATGGGCGGTAGTCCCCACGCTGGCCCGATGCGTGTTGGGGACTTCTCATACACGTTTGGCATAATAATATAATAGTCGAGTTCGTCGTAATCAACAAGGAACCCTTATAGTTACGCCATATCCGTCTGTCCGTTTGCGGCTAAGCTCAGTGGCTTTTACTACTAAGAAAGCTGTAAATTGGTTGTGACAACTTAATACGAGTAAACCCAGCAGAGACGCTCGAACTAGTGCTTGGCTGTATTTAGTTGGCGTACTGCGTAAGTGCGTAAGCTGCAAGTCACCGTCTAATTCGTTTTTTTTTATATGCAGGGTCCTAGTAGGCAATTCAAAGCGAACACATTCATTGCGAAGCGAGCGGATACGGTAGCAGGCACAATGGCACATTCCTCTCGCGTCTTCGTTGCCACCTTTGCTCAGTGTGCACCGTAGCTACACTTATGATGGACGGACGGAAGTAAGTAAGAATAAAGAATACATTTAATAAATATCAAATACTCAATAATGATGTATGGCAGAGCAGTGTACCTATAGCGTTTTTAGGGTTCCGTAGCCAAATGGCAAAAAACGGTACCCTTATGGATTCGTCATGTCTGTCTGTCTGTCTGTCTCTGTCTGTCTGTCCGTCCGTATGTCACAGGCATTTTACTCGAAAACTAAAAGGTGTATTTGAATAAAATTTTAAGTATAGGTGTATTTTGTTAGCCGCTATACATAGTTTTGTAATTAAATTACTAAAAAAAAATGATCGTTGAAGATGAAAGATTGAAAGTCGCGTGCCTCATCGCTCACCGCTCAGCTACAGTGCATGTACCTAAATGCGAGTGTTCTGGAAAAAAACTACCAACACGACGACATATTGCTATTGGTGGATTTTTTCCTGGCTCAACACTCCGATACCTCGCACAGCTCTGGTGGCTACTCACCCTTATAAGGGCTCGTCCAGAAATCATGTGATCGTTTATAGGGGGGGTGGGGGTCAGACAAATATCACAAATGATCACGATGGGGGAGGGGGGGCGTCCGAGAAGACATCACGTGTAATTTTTTTACTCAATATGTTTCTCATATCAAAATAATCCGCGCAAAACGATGGTGCAGAGTGGCAAAACGAAGATTTTAAAGATGGTGATGGCGAACTCAACACCATTCAGGCAACCTATAATACTCAGAACAAGCTAGGGTAATAATAATACCACGTGCGAGCGAGCTGGTAGCATACAAATCTCGATAAGTGTGACAGAAAGGGAAATATCATTAATTTTCCTTCTCATAGTTTCACTTTTTTTCATTTGCCACAACTGATTTAGTATGAAGTTGTGGCACATAAACCATTACCCTCCCCAAAGTTACTAAAATTATTTGCTAGTTATCTACGCGATCGCAAACAATTTGTACAGCATGGGCATTTCGTTTCTGAACCCTACCATACCCGGTCTGGCGTTAGCCAAGGCTCGATTTTGGGCCCTTTCCTGTTCGGAGTAATGATAAATGATCTGGAATCCATTGTCCAGAATGCGAAGTGTCTCCTTTACGCCGACGATCTGAAGCTTGTGTACGGAGTGGAATGTGCTGCGGACTCTGTATCGTTGCAGGATGATATAGATTCGGTTTACCGGTGGAGCATGGACAACAGGCTTTGTTTTAATGTCGCAAAGTGCTGCGTCTGTACTTTTAGCCGAGCTTGCGTTCCCTTACATTTCCAATACCTTCTAGGAACTGAGTCAATTAATAGAGTCCATACAGTAAAAGATCTAGGGGTTACATTTGACTTGCGCTTAACCTTCCACGATCATATTAAAGACCTTGCTACTGCTTGCTATCGTAGATTAGGTTTTGTTATTCGTTTAGTGCTGGATTTCCATGACCCGGCTGTTATAAGGACTCTATATAACGCTCTGGTTAGGAGCAAATTAGAGGCTTCGGCGATTGTATGGAATCCTTATGAGTCGACATACGCTTTGATTCATGAGAAAGTCCAAGAATGCTGTACAAAAAGATCTATGGGCAGTACCCCTACTTGTATCCAACCAAGTTCTTACTTGGGACCCTTGGATACAATTCGTTGGAAGTGAGACGCAACTTCTATCTTCTTACATTGTCTTGTAGGGTGTTACGTGGAGAAGTGGATAGTCTGGACTTGACTCAAAACCTGGTGCGACTGTTTGTACCAGACGTCCCTCGAATAACCCTAAGACCTCGTGCGCGTCCGTTATTGGCAGTGCCAGTGGCCCGGATATTTTCGCACAGAAACTCGCCATTTGTTCGGGCGATGAAGCTTTTCAATGCGCTTCTGATGTCAGTACCTGAATGCGACTTTTTTGCATGGCGATGGGCACCTGTCTGTTGTGCATGTTTAAAGTTTTGCGTGATGAAGTGATGATGGATAGCAGACAATCCAGTGTTCCAATATAATTTATAGTTTCATTTATGTATCTATGTTTACCAGTGCATTGGTTAAGTTACAACTGTAATGCTGTGTAAATAAATATTATAATAAATAAATAAATAAATAATTACCCGTCCAAATTAAGTAAGTTGTTTATGGCAAGTCATCAGCCATTTTAAGACCAGTTCTTAATTTAGCTGCATTAGGAGCCTTTCCGTCCCTCGCTGTGGCAACACGTATAGCCTGTCCTGAGTATTATAGGTCCATGTCACCATCCAAAACATTTGCGAAAACCCGTGGACCGAGGACATGACGTAGCGTGAGATGGCTTACATTAAAACCAATTTTCATTTTTTTTAAATAGACTAACTTCATTCATACTTAGTCCCAAAAATACACGTGATCTTGAATGGGAGGGGAGGGGGTAGCGTTATAATCACCAAATATCACCAAAGGGGGAGGGGGGGGGGGGTCAAAAGTAGGCCAAATATGATCACATGATTTCTGGACGAGCCCTAATCAGATTGAAATATTCATACCTACCTATCTGAATCTCATGATCAATCTCACTATGAATCTCATTACCATGTTATTAATTTCACAGACAAAAAGGCATGCTGCCATTGGAATCCAAATAGATGGCAGACATCTCAATGTTTTTGACCGTCTATTTGGCTCGGTCAAAGGAAGCTTTGTCAAGAAAAACCGACATGCCAAGCCTGCCTGAAGACTGAAGACTTGATAACGAGGGGAAACCAGAAGTGTCTCCCCAGTCTTAATATTCATGTTACCATTTTATTCAGCATTTATAAGTTCGTCATTATTTTGGATAAGTATGTACATAGTACAGTAGTATATAATAATGTATTTTATGCATGGAGCATATATATTAGTTTACGTCACACCTGGCCATAATGCGAGTTATACCGCACGCTGCGCGTACGGTAAAACTCGCATTGTGGCCAGATGAAGACGTAAAATTGTGTACTCACCACGGGCAGTAATTCGTAAAGCCCCAGATCGCATATTTATGGCCCTCACCTTCGGTTCGGGCCTCAAACACCTGCGATCTGGGCCATTCACGAATTCACCGCCCGAGGTACGTAATGTACTATTACCTCGGGACAAGGGCGTCAATACACGTCCGAGTTCACTTCTGATAGTCGTCCACTACTTATTTGTCGCATTCATTCAAGACAGGGCAGATTCTTGAATCCGATTTCTTCAGAACTAGCTATCTCTAAGCTGTCATTCGTGCGTGTATTATATTGACAAAGCCAAAAAGCAAAATAGGACGTGTATTTCACATCCCTGCAAAAAAAATGCAGTGCACCTTCAGAAAATGATGATGCGTATACAGATTATGTGATTTTACGCCAATTTGTCAGTACAACATGTTGAAGTCATAATTGGGTATGGCGTACAAATGTAACAATCCGACCACATGTGCATGCAGTTTCTCAGTACAACTCGATTGACAGGAGAACTACAGCGTGAACTTTTTATTTCTTATTTCCATGTTCATATCGATTTTTATTTAGTAAATCGTATCACGTAATTTTTCTCCAAAAAAAAACATAAGATTGTCATGAAGAATAGGTACCTACTACTTAAAGTAAGATTAAAATGTATTGTAATTAATTTAAGTAATGTAGTCCAAAAACGTTTGTAGGTAAGGTTCACGATGTCGTTTCAGTTTTTTAAATTGATTGTAGATTAAGCGCTACTTATATAGGTACCTACCTAGTTAATATTAATGTATGAAAAAGATAGGATTATTGATTACTTTCTTTTACGCGAATGGACTTTTCGCATTTATATTTTTCATGTTTTCTTACTTTATTCGATTTGATAAAGGTGGGGTAGAACTACTGAATTTTTGTAATTCTTGATTCAATTCCATTTTATATCGACCAATCTTTATGTTACACTAGCTACACACATGTCAAATTTCAACGTTGCAACACGCCACGGCGCCAAGCTAATTGTAGCCTCTGGCCAATCTTACCACGAACAAGCAGACACAACCTGGGGGGCTAGTACGCGATGTTTTATGTCGGACATAAAGCATTCGTTCCATTCTGGCAAATATGCGAGTGGAAGAGAGACAAACGCTTTACGTCGGACATAAAACCTAGCGTGCTAGGGGGGCTGGTGTGTTTCACCCGTGAATGTGGCCTAAATATTACGTCCATTCGTCGCGAAGACAGAGCGCTCAACAGCGCGTTTGTTTGTTGTGCCCAGCTTACCTTTTAAAAGTTTCGCATGTTCGGAACTTCAAGTATCTACTTACCTATCTACAAAAATCCACAATTGATTGTCATTTTTGTGGTGCTAAATCTAGAACTTTCGCTGCCAGGTTGTGTCACACCTTTTTTCGCCTTGCCGGTGGACTATCACCATAACAAGGCGTAGATTGTAATTGAGTTTCTCTTGTGTAATATTTTGCTAGAGCTGGGGATGAATTTTGTCCCAATTACTATTTTGGAACTATCCTACAATTTCAACTAAGTAGTTACCTGCCGCCATTGTAACATGTCAACATTCTAATGTAATATGTGGCCCACATTCCTATATATATTACGTTACGGACAAGTTTTCCAAAAAATAAAAGTACATTGGTATATAATTGGAGTTTTTCTTCTTAGTTTGTACTGTAAATTAGGTAGGATACATCTATTTGGAAAACTCTGCAGGATAACTATTTTCCCTATACAGCATTGTTACATCCCGATCGAAATATCTGCAGATATTTCGATCGAGCTATGCCTGCTGTACCTGTATAGTATTGGGCATTGACGTTCATAAATATATATACGACATAGTAGTTACAAAACTTCCCGCCAGAGAGCGACACCGCCGTCACCTTATCTCTTACCCATTTTGACCCCCGAGATAGGTCTCTATTACTATATATAGAAAAGTACTCTGTGATCGCTGTCTAATTGAGTGTTGACGTGTTTGACATTTTATTTGAGCCAGACATTTTGGCTTTTTTGCTCCAACCTATTTAGTTTACACGGAAGTTGTGTAGGTATGCAGGCATTGATTTAATATTTTTGCAGGGTATGCATTTATTGCCTCATTTCATTTCAATAGTATACGGTGCTAAAACCTACCTACCAACCGTATCAAGGAACCGGCTATAAGAGGGCTATAACCACACTAATTAGGGGTGTAAACACTAATAAAATAATAAATAATACTATATTTTCTCAAAAAAAGAATTAAAAATGTAGGCAAATGGAGAAAAAAGGTAATGCAATAGGTAAAATAATCACAAAGTTATTGGTGTGCAAAGGATCTGAGCCGTGTAATGGCTAACTATTCAACTACTGTTCATTTATGTATAGGAAAAATGTTTCGACAAGAGTAGTTTTTACATCGTAAGTGTGGCAAACTAGAGACAGATTATTATACCGAGGGCTTCATGTGTACGAGCTAGCTATCGTACATCGTATCGCATTTAATATACTATTGCCTTTACAGTCGAATATGATGACATGCGGAACCTACATTATTATACCCAGGGCTTCATGTGTACGAGCTAGCTATCGTACATCGTATCGCATTTAATATACTATTGCCTTTACAGTCGAATATGATGACATGCGGAACCTACATTATTATACCGAGGGCTTCATGTGTACGAGCTAGCTATCGTACATCGTATCGCATTTAATATACTATTGCCTTTACAGTCGAATATGATGACATGCGGAACCTACATTATTATACCGAGGGCTTCATGTGTACGAGCTAGCTATCGTACATCGTATCGCATTTAATATACTATTGCCTTTACAGTCGAATATGATGACATGCGGAACCTACATTATTATACCGAGGGCTTCATGTGTACGAGCTAGCTATCGTACATCGTATCGCATTTAATATACTATTGCCTTTACAGTCGAATATGATGACATGCGGAACCTACATTATTATACCGAGGGCTTCATGTGTACGAGCTAGCTATCGTACATCGTATCGCATTTAATATACTATTGCCTTTACAGTCGAATATGATGACATGCGGAACCTACATTATTATACCGAGGGCTTCATGTGTACGAGCTAGCTATCGTACATCGTATCGCATTTAATATACTATTGCCTTTACAGTCGAATATGATGACATGCGGAACCTACATTATTATACCGAGGGCTTCATGTGTACGAGCTAGCTATCGTACATCGTATCGCATTTAATATACTATTGCCTTTACAGTCGAATATGATGACATGCGGAACCTACATTATTATACCGAGGGCTTCATGTGTACGAGCTAGCTATCGTACATCGTATCGCATTTAATATACTATTGCCTTTACAGTCGAATATGATGACATGCGGAACCTACATTATTATACCGAGGGCTTCATGTGTACGAGCTAGCTATCGTACATCGTATCGCATTTAATATACTATTGCCTTTACAGTCGAATATGATGACATGCGGAACCTACATTATTATACCGAGGGCTTCATGTGTACGAGCTAGCTATCGTACATCGTATCGCATTTAATATACTATTGCCTTTACAGTTGAATATGATGACATGCGGAACCTACATTATTATACCGAGGGCTTCATGTGTACGAGCTAGCTATCGTACATCGTATCGCATTTAATATACTATTGCCTTTACAGTCGAATATGATGACATGCGGAACCTACATTATTATACCGAGGGCTTCATGTGTACGAGCTAGCTATCGTACATCGTATCGCATTTAATATACTATTGCCTTTACAGTCGAATATGATGACATGCGGAACCTACATTATTATACCGAGGGCTTCATGTGTACGAGCTAGCTATCGTACATCGTATCGCATTAAATATACTATTGCCTTTACAGTCGAATATGATGACATGCGGAACCTACATTATTATACCGAGGGCTTCATGTGTACGAGCTAGCTATCGTACATCGTATCGCATTTAATATACTATTGCCTTTACAGTCGAATATGATGACATGCGGAACCTACATTATTATACCGAGGGCTTCATGTGTACGAGCTAGCTATCGTACATCGTATCGCATTTAATATACTATTGCCTTTACAGTCGAATATGATGACATGCGGAACCTACATTATTATACCGAGGGCTTCATGTGTACGAGCTAGCTATCGTACATCGTATCGCATTTAATATACTATTGCCTTTACAGTCGAATATGATGACATGCGGAACCTACATTATTATACCGAGGGCTTCATGTGTACGAGCTAGCTATCGTACATCGTATCGCATTTAATATACTATTGCCTTTACAGTCGAATATGATGACATGCGGAACCTACATTATTATACCGAGGGCTTCATGTGTACGAGCTAGCTATCGTACATCGTATCGCATTTAATATACTATTGCCTTTAAAGTCGAATATGATGACATGCGGAACCTACATTATTATACCGAGGGCTTCATGTGTACGAGCTAGCTATCGTACATCGTATCGCATTTAATATACTATTGCCTTTACAGTCGAATATGATGACATGCGGAACCTACATTATTATACCGAGGGCTTCATGTGTACGAGCTAGCTATCGTACATCGTATCGCATTAAATATACTATTGCCTTTACAGTCGAATATGATGACATGCGGAACCTACATTATTATACCGAGGGCTTCATGTGTACGAGCTAGCTATCGTACATCGTATCGCATTTAATATACTATTGCCTTTACAGTCGAATATGATGACATGCGGAACCTACATTATTATACCGAGGGCTTCATGTGTACGAGCTAGCTATCGTACATCGTATCGCATTTAATATACTATTGCCTTTACAGTCGAATATGATGACATGCGGAACCTACATTATTATACCGAGGGCTTCATGTGTACGAGCTAGCTATCGTACATCGTATCGCATTTAATATACTATTGCCTTTACAGTCGAATATGATGACATGCGGAACCTACATTATTATACCGAGGGCTTCATGTGTACGAGCTAGCTATCGTACATCGTATCGCATTTAATATACTATTGCCTTTACAGTCGAATATGATGACATGCGGAACCTACATTATTATACCGAGGGCTTCATGTGTACGAGCTAGCTATCGTACATCGTATCGCATTTAATATACTATTGCCTTTACAGTCGAATATGATGACATGCGGAACCTACATTATTATACCGAGGGCTTCATGTGTACGAGCTAGCTATCGTACATCGTATCGCATTTAATATACTATTGCCTTTACAGTCGAATATGATGACATGCGGAACCTACATTATTATACCGAGGGCTTCATGTGTACGAGCTAGCTATCGTACATCGTATCGCATTTAATATACTATTGCCTTTACAGTCGAATATGATGACATGCGGAACCTACATTATTATACCGAGGGCTTCATGTGTACGAGCTAGCTATCGTACATCGTATCGCATTTAATATACTATTGCCTTTACAGTCGAATATGATGACATGCGGAACCTACATTATTATACCGAGGGCTTCATGTGTACGAGCTAGCTATCGTACATCGTATCGCATTTAATATACTATTGCCTTTACAGTCGAATATGATGACATGCGGAACCTACATTATTATACCGAGGGCTTCATGTGTACGAGCTAGCTATCGTACATCGTATCGCATTTAATATACTATTGCCTTTACAGTCGAATATGATGACATGCGGAACCTACATTATTATACCGAGGGCTTCATGTGTACGAGCTAGCTATCGTACATCGTATCGCATTTAATATACTATTGCCTTTACAGTCGAATATGATGACATGCGGAACCTAGATTATTATACCGAGGGCTTCATGTGTACGAGCTAGCTATCGTACATCGTATCGCATTTAATATACTATTGCCTTTACAGTCGAATATGATGACATGCGGAACCTACATTATTATACCGAGGGCTTCATGTGTACGAGCTAGCTATCGTACATCGTATCGCATTTAATATACTATTGCCTTTACAGTCGAATATGATGACATGCGGAACCTACATTATTATACCGAGGGCTTCATGTGTACGAGCTAGCTATCGTACATCGTATCGCGTGTAATATACTATTGCCTTTACAGTCGAATATGATGACATGCGGAACCTACATTATTATACCGAGGGCTTCATGTGTACGAGCTAGCTATCGTACATCGTATCGTATTTAATATACTATTGCCTTTACAGTCGAATATGATGACATGTGGAACCTACATTATTATACCGAGGGCTTCATGTGTACGAGCTAGCTATCGTACATCGTATCGCATTTAATATACTATTGCCTTTACAGTCGAATATGATGACATGCGGAACCTAGATTATTATACCGAGGGCTTCATGTGTACGAGCTAGCTATCGTACATCGTATCGCATTTAATATACTATTGCCTTTACAGTCGAATATGATGACATGCGGAACCTAGATTATTATACCGAGGGCTTCATGTGTACGAGCTAGCTATCGTACATCGTATCGCATTTAATATACTATTGCCTTTACAGTCGAATATGATGACATGCGGAACCTACATTATTATACCGAGGGCTTCATGTGTACGAGCTAGCTATCGTACATCGTATCGCATTTAATATACTATTGCCTTTACAGTCGAATATGATGACATGCGGAACCTACATTATTATACCGAGGGCTTCATGTGTACGAGCTAGCTATCGTACATCGTATCGCATTTAATATACTATTGCCTTTACAGTCGAATATGATGACATGCGGAACCTACATTATTATACCGAGGGCTTCATGTGTACGAGCTAGCTATCGTACATCGTATCGCATTTAATATACTATTGCCTTTACAGTCGAATATGATGACATGCGGAACCTACATTATTTACTTATTATATTTTAGTGCATTAAAGAAGCTCATTAACACCAGCACGGTTAGCACAAGATGGCGCGCGAGCTCTCTCGATTTTTCTCGCACTATCCGTCTCTCCCTTATTAGAGCACATAGAAAGAGACCTATAGTGCGAGAAAAATGGAGAGAGCTCGCGCGCCGTCTTGTGCTAACCGTGCAAACGTGTGTTAATTATTATGACATTACTCCTGACATTTCCCATCGTATCCTGCATACTCTGACATACAACTGACATACATATTGACATTTTGACAGTACGGTCATACAGGAACGTACATCATGCTAAAGGGGCGTATAAGCAAGAACCGTTTTATTGCTTATACGCCCCTTTAGCATGAAGCCCTCGGTATAGTAAGTATATTATAGTACGGGCGTCGGGAACGATACATGTCCACTGCAGTTAAATAAAACTCGTGTTAAAAATATTGTGTATTGATTATTCATATGAGGAACAATTCGCGCTATTTCATCACCATTATAAATATTCTAAATTGGCATATCTAACAATACATACTCATACTATATTCGTTGATACTGATACTCAAATGGGCCAAAACCTCAACTGAGTTCCATTCTTCGGTACATACCCCCCCTTGGTCCAGTCATTATATCCAAAAAACCGACCCTACCCGTGAATAACAGTTCTTGGATTTTTTTTCGTACGTCCCTCGTCACGGTTTTACTGTAAAATCAAAAATGGCCGAGTTATTCAAGAAAAACCGTTTTTCGAATATACACAGCAGCCTGTTTCAGTCTACTTTTTGAATTTAGACTCCCAGTGACTCCCCCGAGGGACCTACGAAAAAAAAATCCAAGAACTGATTATTCACGGGTCAAAATCTATAATGACTGAACTACCAATATACATTTCATTCACAAACTCGTACATTTAGTACTAAACAGTTGAGGTTTTGGGCCGTCTCTGGGCGAGTTTACGTACAAAAGTATAATCCCATTAAATCATTTAGTCTACACCGTACACGGAGCCCGTGAGGAGAGATTACATTCCATTTTCAGCTAAACTGAACACAGCAGTAAAATTACTTGGCAGTTTGGTTATTATTGCTTTAATTAACGATAGCAGAGACGGGAAGTAATAAAGACAGTCAATCGCCTTACGGAGATGCGTTTTTCCAAACAACAATTTGTTATACGAGAGGTCTTCGCACGATACAAAATATGCGGGACTGAGATCACTCGCCTACTCGCAACTTCTTATAGTAAAATTCCTTATCCCGACACGACGCCGCTTAGTATGGAGAATGTCAGTCTTTTCTTTTCCGGCCTCTGATAATTGAAATATACATAATTCCATTAGACAATAGTTACTATACAGACACTCTCCCCGCTCGCACCCTTCATAACACTGATATGAACACTGTGACACTTACTTATAGACACTAATTTAAGATCACTGGAAATACCAATAAGTACATAATACATTTCAAAAATCACAATTTGACAACCTAATTGAATGTTTATAAATGTCTTCTCTTTACAATTTTCTCTGATGTTCCCTTGACGGCTCAATATGACGCACATAGTTGCCAAGTATACTTATCATAATCATATCAGACTAGCGGCCGCGGTCGCGTTTGTGACCGACACAAAACATTCGTCTCTTACTAGCGACTGTAAGTGCGAGGGAGAGGAATGCTTTAAGATGGATGTCAACGCGACAGAGAGGAAGTAATAAATACTAGAGAGAGAGACACGGGTATAGAGCCTTGTCCTTATTGATAAACAGAACACTTTAATAAAAAAAATAGGCTCTGAACGAGTAAGTGCTTACCTGTTCCCATTGCTGGTAGTTAAAGACATAGAATATAGGTACTAATTCCCTCCGGCTACTAATGAAATCCACTTTTATTTGCCATAGGCGTACAATTTTACCATAATCAGCATTTGCCCCGAGTAGTTTTTCTCTGAAACTGTGAACTTATCACAATTGTTGTAAAACATAAATAATTTAACTTATAGGGCTCTATACAACGTTTACCTATTTAAATTGTAGGCAGTAGGACCACTTATAGAGCAAATGACAATTATGGCAAATTAAATTATCGATATCGAAGGCATCCGGATTCACTCCTAATGTAGACCAAAACTGCACATATCGCACATACTTCATAACCATAAATTAAGTTCCAGATACTTAAATACCAGAAACAGAAGACACCATTCACTTTCACAAGGCATTAAGGGTGAATATCCACCCACCCGAACTCAAACAGTCCGTCTAACTTAACCATACTGGACTGCTCAGATTATGAGTACCTAGAGGTGTACTTATGCTCAGATTCGAGCCAGTGTCCATCGAACCCAACTATGCTTGCCTGCCCCGTCAGAGCACAGCTGCTCGCTCAGACCCGAGCCAGGTTCCATTGAGCGCAACTGTGGCCAGCTGGGCAGTGTGGCCCACAGCTGCAGGCCGCGCGGTGGCAGTCAGTGTCCGTTGAGCACTGGCCTGGCGCCGCGCAGGTGTTGCAGCTGGTCGCTGTACTCGCTGTAGAGCCGCTGCCAGCGCAGCTGCCGGACCAGCGCCGACAGCATCTCCTCCATGATGGCGTGCTTCTTCATCCCCTGCCGGAGACATTACGCCTTAACTTGACAATTCATTTGAGTTTTTAGAGAAGCAGGGAACCGCAAAAGTTACCTCGTTCATATTTGGAGGCCAACTGGGGAAGTGACCCCACCTCACAGAAGAGGGCAGCCGTAATATCACCACGACTTTGCTTTGTGGGTATGTGGTGTTGTGTCGTGGTGAGGATGCGCTGTGTTAAGTGAGGGACCTGCATTTGTGTCCAGCTGTCAACACAACGAATTCTCAAGCCATTAAAGCATGTGATCCTTCTGGAGTCGCAAAAGCGTGCTGGCGACAGTGTCTACTAATCTACTTACCATAAATAATAAACAGTCGTAGCATTAAAAAAAAACCGTCGTCATAGCCGTGTGCCAAAGGATTAATAGGTCTCTTTGTTGCACCTAAAGTCAACGGATGTCGTGCGGCAGACTGGGTTGTCCTACACTTGAAATACTTATCTGGTGTGAAAAGTCCGCCAGCAGATAACCTACGCGAAGCACTGGTTCAGTGAGACAACCATCCAAGCCCGTTGGATAATGTCTGTTGAAATTAGCCAGACATCATTGTCCTCCTGAGCCCTCATGTTCTCAGGATGCCGGCTGTCGGCACTGTGGCCAGAAGTCTTGGCGTAAAAACCAATAATCTTTCATTATTGGTAGAGTTTGGCAGGTGGACCTGCTAGCGGTAGTAGCGGTGCATACTGCTTAAGTGTACAGAGTTGTATCTCACCAGGACCTCGGGCTGCCACTTCCTGGGCGTGGAGGTGCAGTGGCTGGGGCCGAGCATGTCGTCCAGAATCGTTCTCAGCTGGTCTTCGTTACCTGAACAATGAGAACTGACGTTTTACAAGTATATTAGACTTAGACTAGATGGAAGTTCTGTTCTACGAATTTGGACGTCACTGGTACGAGTTTTGCTGCTTTTGGGACCAGGACGATATTTGAAAGGTATATAATACAGTTACCGTGGGTGACGAGGTGGGTGAAGAGCGCGGTGAGCCAGTGCCGGTAGTCCTTGGCCAGCCGCAGGTGGAAGCACGAGGCCACCTGCGCCTCGAGCCAGCTGCGAGCCGCCTCGGAACTGTAGCTGCTGCAATTATATAAATAAATATTTATTAATGCGAATGTCAAAGCATAAAATGTATAAATTAAAAGTTTTCGGAAGTTAATACTAATGAAAATGAATTGAAAATGTTTATGGTGTACCTTTATGGTCAGGTCGGTCGGTTGTTTGGTAAAGTCGCCTTCGATGGTCTTTGCTAACTATGTAAACAAACCGCCATATTGAAATTGTCTCTGAATGATGAATTTACTAGTGATGGGGAAGACTATTGTTTTTAGTATTTGTTGTAATAGTGGCAACAGAAATACATCATCTGTGAAAATTTCAACTGTCTAGCTATCGCGGTTCTTCAGATACAGCCTGGTCACAGACAGACAGACGGACAGCGAAGTATTAGTAATAGGGTCCCGTTTTTACCCTTTGGGTACGGAGCCCTAAAAACAAGTAAGTAGGATTTTTTGATATTTTTAACCCCTTTACCCACTGATAAAACACTACGATTCTTTACCCACTGATAAAACTACCGCGTAGTGTACACAACCGCGATGGCAGGTACAGAGCGTGCGTTGGGTAGTGTGTAGCGGCTTCACCAACTTTAGTCACAACACTACTCATCATAGACAATTGCAGAATTTAAAAGAAACAAAAAACGTCATTCCGTCAGGTCATACTCCTAGATAAGTATATGTATAACTGAAATAGATAAGCAACTCAAAGCCCGCAAATGGCCCGCTGCTGGTGCTGCCATCTACTGAGTCTGCTCTAAACAACTTGATTCATTTTTTTTTTAATTTCGCATTGGTGGCAAACAAGCGCACGGCCCATCTGCAAGCGGTTACCGTAGCCCATGGATGCTTGCAAAAATGCCTATAAATATACGGTTCTAATGCGGAAAGTACTACTTATCATAGTACTTTCCTCAAATAGTCTCGCACTATTTTGTATAATACAAAATGTATAATACAAGATCGTGACTATTGCATTGTACATGAGTAGGTACCTACCTATATTATTAAAATTACACAAATAAAAACAAATCATTTAAGTCTATGTTTATTGCTATACATATTACAATACATTCATTTATATTAAATTATTTCCCATTAATATAACTAATATACAACAAGTAATCGTCACAGGGCGTTTTACAAGCAGTTCTTTGCAGCTCATTTGTGCTTGAACTAAATAACTAATTTTGCAGTAGTAATCAAAGGGGTTTGGATAAAAATTTCAATCTCATTAATTTATGTAAGCGGACATTCGTAACAGTGTTTGATTTCTTTAGAATAAACATATCCGTAGATAGAACAAGTCCACACAAACTAGAAATAAATGGCCATATAGGCCATGTAAGCGCTACAGTAAAACTTAGGTGGATAATATTGTGGTCCACGTGGTTTTATTAATTTTCATTTTAAGTACAAATGTTTTATTAAATGTAATACTACATAATACTTCTTACTGAGATATTTCTACATGGCAGAGAAATTGACATCAAATGACTGACCATTTTGGTCGACAATTAAATAATATTCCAGAACTTGTGCGAGTATACTAAGACTATGGAACCAATTAATTTTCTTCGTTCATACTTAGTTATAACCAAATAATATAATGTACCTATTTTCATGTTTAAGAGAGTGAATTTTCGTCTTTGTGGGACGATATGCATCCATACAACGCACAACATTTCGCCATTTTAGCAAGATATTTTACAAACGTGGCATGGACAGAGCGTTGCGCACTTTAAAGCGATCTCTTCCAGACTACCTTTGGGTAGCCAGCCATATTAATATAAGAGTTGTAAACTGGCAGTGCAGAAATACATCGAGAATAACTTACTATTTAACACATCAATCATCCAGATATAACTAAACAACTTGTAGATACCTACATATATACAAAGCTATAAAAACATCATGCCTTGTGAAGAACATAACGAAGTAAATTGGCATAAAACAAGATTCGGAAAATAAATATAAAGTATCTCTGCCGACATTATAAAATGGGGAAGTCTATCCGATTGTAAGTTTGTATGTTTTGGTTAATCTCCGGAACCGCCTATCCGATTTCAAAAATAATACTACTTATATACTCTTTAGTAAGGCTTCTTTTTTTGTGCTTTAAATAGTAATTGTGTGCTTTTTTCCTTCATACAGTCATCAGCGTCCCAAAAAGTAATTTTTCCGGACAATAATGCTATTTATTTCCGTGCACCAATTATTCACAAAGAGCACTATATTGTATACTCTTATTTAAAATCAGTTTGCCTACCTCTTGTTTGTGGTTTGGGCATGTGATGAAATTAAAATTTATATTAATTCTACATACTCGGTTATCTTCTTCACATGGCATGATGTTTTTAAAACTTTCCCGGTTATGTGCTCAACCTGGCAAAAAAGAGGAACACTTCCCGAGTTGCTCAGACCGTGTGCTCTGATTGCGCCGAAGAAATTTTCTAAAGGATCTTGATTCCAATGTCGCAGTAGTAGCGAATTCAACCCTAGAGAATGGAGGTATCTTGTGACTTCCTGGAACGCCTGAATTGTTTTGACCCAACTCGTTATGGAAGAAACAACGCTTTTTTTGCCAGTTTGAGTAACATACTTCATGGTTTTTAAAACCCCCAAACTCTTGTACCACAACTTTTGATGTGGGGAACGTGGCGTGACAGCTGATCGATAGATTTTTTCTTTGATCGGTTCACCGAATCGAAAAGTTGGTCGAAAAATAATAAGATGTCCGCAGTATCTACGCATTCTCTGGGTAAATCACCAGTCCCTGAAAAATATAATACACAAAGGTTAATTTAAATTGCATTTCATTTTGGCAAATCATGCTACCTGAATAAACAATAACCCATGAGCCCTGAGGGGCTACCGCGAAACGAAAACGAATTTCGTTCGTGAATCTCCGTCTCTATCGCACTTGCCAATTCGAGCGACAGAGAAGGAGATACACAAACAAAGTTCGTTTTCACTTCGCGGTAGCCCCTCTGGTTTCGAACCCACGACCGCCTTTTGAAAGCCGCATGCTTGAACTTGAATCCCTGCGGCGCTACCACGAACTTCGAAAGTCGAAGTTCGGGTAGGTATTTCCATCTCTATCGCACTCCCTTAATCGAGTGACAGGGATGCATGTATTACGAACTTCGACTTTCGAGGTTCGTGGTAGCGCCGCTGGCCTATTATGAAGACGCTACACGCGCCGATATCGGCCGGACTGCATGCAGGCCGCCGCGTGATTCGGCCCGTGTGAATACAAATTAAAGTCGCTCTATACTAGATTTTCTGTGACTTTGCTTGGCCGTCCACCGAAATCGGCCCGTGTAGCATCGCTTAGTGTGGAGCCGATTCGCAATTGGCTTCACATTCACGTTTTCACGCGTTCGCGCATAGTTTTCGCGCGTGATTGTGGAGGGGCCTTAAGAATTTAATGCCTCATCCAGACTCTCCACGAGGCTACACGGCTACAGAAGGGAACGCGAGTACGAGAGTGTAGACGGTGCGCTCGTGTCCCCTAGTCTTTCCTCGGCTCGCCTTGCTGTCGCTCCGCTTGTTGTCGGTTTTTCGGACGCGAGTCAAAGGAAGCAACAAGTCAACTTGCATGTACAATGACATGAGGTATATCCATAGCTTCACATACCATAAAAAAAATACAGCGAATTTAAGTTTTTCATACAAAACTTGTTTTTGCAGAATTTCGTTTGATTTATAAACTGGAACCATATAAACTAATTACAAACATAGATATATATACCTCATGTCATTGTATATGCCAAGTTTCTTCACAATCCAACACGTAGTTTTAAAATGAGAACGAAACTCCGTTTGTATGGGAAGGTGTAATTCGGCCGAGCTTACTGCGGACTCTTAATGAAATGCACTAAATTATATACGTAACGTGTTCTGCATCGCATCGTACCTACTCATCCGTGTAAATTGTAACTCATTAAAATAGTATTGAGTGACAGTAGGAATTCAAAAGTGCCAAACAGGTAAGCTACTTTCATAGAATAGTTTATGAAAGTACCGTAGAATAGTGTTAAGCTACGGTAGCCTAGTGGTTCAGGCATGCGGCCGTCAAGCAGCGGTCGTGGGTTCGAATCCCGGCTCGTACCAATGAGTTTTTCGGAACGGAATACTTACCGTTAGCTTTTCGGTGAAGGCAAACGTCGTGAGGAAACCGGTCTAATCCCAATAAGGTCTAGTTTTCCCCCTCTGGGTTGGAAGGTCTGATGGTAGTGGCTTTCGTAAAACTAGTGCCTATGCCAAATCTTGGGATAGGTGTCAAAGCGGACCCAGGGCGCCTTTAGGGGCATTACCGGGAATAATGCTAGAAGGATAATGACCGTAGAATAGTGTTAAAATGTTAAGGGTCGGCAGGACGCCCGACGCCCGACCCTCCATACGAGTACCATACGTCATTCTTCTAAACTTTTCTACTTTTATTTAAGCAGTTTTTCGAAAACGTGGCTAATTTCAGTAGGATCGCATAAAAAGTGAATGTGTTAGTAGTAGGTAAGTTACTTGGTTTGTCTGCTAAAATACGGATTTCGATGACCTTATTTTCCCTTTCTGTCACACTTATCGAGATTCGTATGCCACCGTCTCGCTCGCGTATTATTATTACCATAGCCTGTCCTGAGTATTATAGGTCCATGAATCGCTTGACAGACTTTAGCTGCTGTCGGATAATTATGTATGTTAAGGTGGCGCTAGAGGCACTGTAAGCAGTACGCCGTGTGATGTCTGCATAAAGTGCCGGAAGCACGGCGGCCTGCCAAACCAAGGTCACTCCATATCCATATTAGATTTTCTGTGACGGATGACGGTAAAAGACAGACAGACACAGAAAAACAGACAGACACACTTTCGCATTGATAATATTAGTATGGATTATTTATACCTAAGTAACCTAAGTTTATGCATTGGCTTACACAGTCATGGAAAACGTTGTTTCCCTTCTTGACACTGCTTGTATAATTTGTAACAGACCTAAAAGCCATTGATGATGATATGGATAAGGCATACCATAAGCAGATCCAGTGCGCATGCGCATGGAAGGCATTGACGTTGCAGGACTTGCAGGTGGAGGAAACTGGACGTTTGCTGGCCGAGCAGACACCAATGGCACTACAACAAATAAAATAAAATGCAGCCATTGTTATAACTGTCCAAGTTTACGCTATATTTTACTACTAGCTGATGCCCGAGGCTTCGCCCGCGTGGTTATAGGAAAATGTAACATATTGAATTTTCCCTTGGGAATTAGATGTTTTCCCGCTGGAAAAAGTAGCCTATGTCACTCTCCAGCTTCTAAACTATCTCCATACAAAAAATCACATCAATACGACGCTCCGTTGCGACGTGAAAGAAGGACAAACATACAAACACACACACTTTCGCATTTATAATATTAGTAAGTATAAGGATTGTGCCGCTTCGTACCTACACACGTTAAGACTACTTTACACGTTAGACCCGTGTATTTCTATTTGATTCATAGGTGAGTAGGTATACCTATGTGTGTAGGTAATATTTTAAGTTTATTGTTTCTTGAAAAGTTGGAGATTGGAGGTAGCAAAACCGTAGCATATCAGTCTTTCAGTAATTAAGATAAGATAGGATTCGCTTTTATTTCCTTATAACCATACCCCGCAACACATAGCACGTAGAACCGATGGCCGTTGGGACGGAAAGGTTCTCGAGTGGCGACCACGTACCGGAAGGTGCGGCGTGGGTAGGCCCCCGACAAGGTGGACTGATGACCTGGCAAAGGTTGCGGGAGTCCGCTGAATGCGGGTGACGCAGGACCGGTCACTTTGGTACTCTTTGGGGCAGCAGTGGACTTCTTTCGGCTGATATGGTTATGACACTACAATAGCATAGTATAGCATTTACTATTATTTAATTATCGAGTGCTCGAAAGTCAAAAATCGGCCCCCAGCCCAGGTATAATAGATATTGAATCAGAGGAGCGACGTTTTTTGCCGCTACCTCGCATATAACTATAGCAGCTAGATTCTGGGACTATAATATTACATTTTCATACGACAAGGCGAGGTAATACCTAGTAGTAAACATTTGCTGCAAAGAAAATGAGCTTGTTTAAAGGGACCTTTATATATTTATAGGAAAGGTCTTAATTACCTTGTATGGAGCAGTAGGTGCCGAATGTGCTGAAGCTCTGGACGTTGAAGCTTCAGAGATGGGTTCATTTAAAACTAAAGATAAATAATTTATATTTTACACAATGCTGGACGGAAAATAAGCTCTTTAAAGGGACAGTAGGAATCATGATATATATAGGCTCAATTATTGTGTAAGTGAGCTTTTGGTTTTTAAGTCAAAGAGGGGTTCCGTATAGGTACAGTGCCACACGTATATTTGTACGGAACAGCACTTGAGACTTGTCATCAGTTCTTTGTATATGTTCGCCCGCAGGTGTGCACGTTGTACGAACAAAGTTTAAGTTTCTGACAAAAAAATCATTTTGATACAAGCTTTTATTGCCGACTGTACTTTTCTGTATACCATCATCAACAACTCATTGAGACGATTCTAACGAACCCAAACTCAACGGGGTTACGTCGGTTAAGTACCTGAATTCCCATGGCCACCTGCTGTCTCCATCATCAGATCAGTTCGATGGTACCATAATATTGAAATGTCATCCAAACTTCAGCTTATACCCAAAATTTCAGTTCAATCGGTCACCGGGAAGTGGGTCAAATTTAACTTGCAAGATTTGTCCCATAAAAACATACTAACAGGGCAAGTTAATATAAAGCTTGTAAAAAGTATCACTATTTAAGGACTATATTTTTTTTTTGTCAGAGTTTCTACACGTGCAGACTGTGTGTGCGATTTTCCGCTTAACCCTTAGTACCTATGAGCAGTAGCGAATGTGAGGGCGATATAACGCGTTTAGGACGCTGTTGGGGCCTTGCGCGCCACCGCAGTGCATCAGGTATGTTTGCGGAGGTAAATTTCAGTAATACTCGTAATTGAAAATTTATGTTATCGAAGAAAATTATTCATCAACAACAATTGATTCTGAAATAAAGTTTAGAATTTAATGTAATTAAATAATATATTCATAGCAGGGGTCTTTACCTGGTGTCGAGCGAGTAGGACCAGTCAACGCCGAGGATACTGAAGCTCTGGATGTTGAAGCTTCAGAGATGGGGTCATTGAAAACTGAAATGATGAAAAATATATGATTTTTTGATATCCAAAAACAATGTTGAATATTACGTGAACGGAACATGAGGTTGTTTAAAGGGATAACAATCAGTAATATATTCACAATCAGTATTATCTTACTTACGTACTTACTCAACCACCAAATACATTTCAGTCAAAAAAAAAGCGGCCAAGTGCGTGTCGGGCCACGCGCAGGGTAGGGTTCCTTAGTTGCCCGTCTGTCACAGAATGCGGACTTAAAAGGGGCTCTTAAAAGCAACTCTACCGTCCACGGTAAAAGCTTCAAATTCCAATGACAATGTATATGCACCCGAAATTAAGTGCATTTCTTACCAGTTAACTAGTTATGTCTACAACTCGTTAACTAGTTATGTCTACTTAACTGTGATAGTTTTCCTTTTAAATTTATTATATTTACTACTGCCACAATTTTTTTCACGTCCCCAGTAGTAGTCATTTAGCCGGCAGGGAAGGGGGACACATGACTCGAACAAAAATTAGTGCTTTAAATCCCATTATCTCGCAAACGCATAACTGTGTTGAAAAATTGTTTTAGAAAACCCATAATATTTTTTAACAAGCTATCCAACGATACCCCACACTATAGGTTTAACGAGAAAAAAAATACATCACCAATTTACATGTAGGGGAGGTACCCTAAAAAAATTTTTTTTTCAGGATTTTATTCTACTGTTTTGTCGGCGTGATTAGTTTATATACCCACGTTGAATTGCAGTTTTCTAGTTGTAAGGGTTACTGAGCTAAGCCGAAGACGGACAGACAGACAGACGGACGGACATGGCGAAACTATAAGGGTTCCTTGTTTACTACGGAACCCTAAAAACCGGTCAAGCGTGCGTGTCGGGCCACGCGCAGTGTATGGTTCCGTTGCTACCTGCCTGTACGCGCGCGCCAACTAAATGATGCGGACTGCGGATATATGCGTCGGCCGATTTTTTACGAAAGTTGGACTTTCAATACCTACATGCTGACCATCAGAAGTAGCTAAGCAAAATAACACGCTCAAAATGACCTACACACTACCTTATTCCCTTGACATTAGAGTTGATGTGTAGGTCGTTTTGAGCACTAGGACTGCTTAGCAACTTCTGCTGCTGATTTGTACACATTAAGTTGGTCGACTATTACTCGGTAACTAGTTATTGACTAGAGCAAAACTTAGGGCTTCCAATCCAACAACACCTACCCCACACACCACGGGCTTAAACAGAAAAAAAATTACATCCCCACCTCATGCGTACGGGAGATTGAGATTTTTTAATATAGTTTGGTCGGCGTGATTGATTTATATACCCATTCCAAATGACAGCTTTCTAGTAATAAAGGCTACTGAGCTAAGCCGCCGAACGGACAGACGGACATTGCGAAACTATTAAGGTACCTTTATAGTTGACTTCGGCACCCTAAAAATGCATGATTGTAACCTAATAGATGCAGCAACTTGTGCCTAATTGTGAGGAAATTGAAAGAGTTACTTTTGCCAAATAGCTACTTAGGAATAATTTAAGTCCAACGGCTTTCCTGTCGTGCACATATTGAGTTTATTAGTAATATTTTTAATCTGAAAGTTAGTACGGATATTTAAAATGTTAAGACATGTCGCATCCAGAGACTTAGGTAGGTACTTATAAAGCTGAACACCGCGTCAGCACAGTCCGTTATGTGTTATTGTGTACGAGTATATCAATATGGGGCGGAGCAAACAAAACTAAATGCATTGATGCTGAAAGGGGTCAAATGTGTCTTCTTAAAGTCATGTTTTCGAAATCTTATAGAGCCTCACAAATTAATTAGTTCATACAAGGGTTAATTCTGAACTACTTACTATGGGGAAACTGTACAACTTAAACAAACTTAAGACTACCCTTTAAACCTGTAACATCAACACGAAGAAGAAAAGATAAAGTAGTTGTGACGACCCACACCAAGTCAGTCTTTGCTAAACAGGCAATTTGCAAATCAATCTGCCTACCTAAATAATAATATAATAAATCAGCCTATATACGTCCCACTGCTGGGCACAGGCCTCTTCTCACGGATGAGAGGGAACGGGCAGTAGTCCCCACGCTGGCCCAGTGCGGGTTGGGGACTTCACATACACCTTTGAATTTCTTCGTGGATGTATGCAGGTTTCCTCACGATGTTTTTTCTTCACCGAACAGCTAACGGTAAATATCAAATGATATTCCGTACATAAGTTCCGAGTAAGGGTTCCGTGCCGGGGGGCCCTGAGTTGAGCGAATCACTGTTTAAACTGTCCAACATTGTTGGACAGTTTAAACAGTGATGCCTGAATCCTGACCATCTTTTGCCACATTTTCGAGCAGTGGCGTGAAAAATATATAACCCTAATTAGGTGTCACCTTGTGTGGAGCGAGTAGAACCAGCTGGTGCCGCAGGTGGTGAGGCTCTGGATGTTGACGCTTCACAGACGGGTGCATTTAAAACTGAAGATGGTGAAAGATACATAGGTATATAATTTAATTTCTACTCAAAAACCAAACCAGCTGGACGAAAAAAACACTAATGAAGAAGTGCTGAGAAGTGTATTAGGCATAGAGAGAAAAGGAAACTGTTGTAAACGATAGAGAATAGGAGAGAGAAAATTATTGGGACCGTACACGAAATGACGCTGTCACATAATTATTAACGCTAAAATCGAGTCGATACAGAGGTATGGACTTTAATTCGAGTTATTGAGATACATATTGACATCTCTTGCCATCTACTTACTACCTATATTCTAACTGAATGAAATATGTTTGACTTTGTAATGTGTTATTACCAATAAAGTGTCCATATACGTATTAACATATATGTAAATGTCTATATGATATAAGACGAATCCATCAAGTAACAATACTGCTCGACTTTCACAGGACGGCACGCGAGCAGTCGCGGCGACTATCCGTCTCTTTCTAAGCGTTCTAATTAGAAAGAAACGGCCGAGCCGAGCTACCCCACTGTTCTGTAACTTGTTTTAAGCTCACCTAGTCAGCGCTCACTCATAAATATATCTTAGCTCCGGGATTCGTAGTAACTAAGCGTAGGTAGAGGTCTAGTTTCGTTGGTCGTTACGGGTGGGGTGACGATGAGGCGCATGAGCGCGTAAACAATAATAGCCCTGGTATTTCAAAATTCATCGAACCTTAGCCAGTGGCGTAGCATGGTGACCAAAGGCTCTGTTGCAAAAAAAAAATCCTAAACTGTTTAATAGGTTTTATCAATATATATTAATATTTTTTGGTAGCTATTCTAACATAGGTACATACGCTCGAGAAAAAAAATGTACCTATCCTTCAGTCAGTCGGGTAAATATTTAGAGGAATTAAGAATAAAAAATAATAATAACAATAATTTCAATAGCATAATAAAATGATAAATAAGTTGTAACATCTATTTGTACCACATGATAACTATGCAATAAATGAATTATGAATCTACTTTCTAATAGTCGGTTAATGAGAATGAAATAAGGTAACTAGAACATCCAATTCTTTCAAAAACAAACCGATTGGGATGAAAATTGTAAGGAGATAGTTCAAGTACGGGGATGAACACAAGATAGTTTTTATCCCAAAAATCCCTCCTAAGGGGTGTGAAATGGGGGCGAAAATTTAAAACGCTTGTTTAATGCGACTAACATAATTATATTTTTGGCAATCAGTGTGTTCTTACCTTGTGAGGAGCCCGTGGGGACTGTAGGTGTCGAAGCTACTGAAGCCTGTGAAAGACTTGGCAAACCTGAAACAAAAAAAACAGGTATACTTAGTCCATTCAGTGTCCTTGAAAATTTTTGAATTGACATTGCTATATATATGAGACTTCTGGGAAACAGCGGTCCAATACCTAGACGTGGGTATCTATTAAAGTAACATTATACAGTAGGTAGGTATATGTGTAGGTTTTACTATTACTTATGTTACATTTCACAACACTACGTAGGTATTAGTATAAATAAAAGGGATTTTTTTTAAATACCTAGGTTTATAATAATAATAATAATTATTATTATTTATTGGACAGGCAAGACACCCATAAAATGTACAGCAAAGTAAAAGCAAAATACAGTAAATGTGCAGTTTGCGCCAGTAGTTATTAAATTCGTCACTGCTGTGATCCTGGGCCACTAGTGACAATATTTCGTTTTTGGAGGCTAAGAGTCTCGCCCTGAAGGTCGCAGACCTGGTTCTTAAAATGGCGAAGAAGTCAGGAACTCTCGCATCGGTGAACATGCCCTTCGCACTGCAGAAACGTGGCAATTTCAGCAAAATACGAAAGGCATTATTGTACTGAACCCTTAGCGCGTTGAATGAGTGTCTGGTGTACCTATTCGAAAGCTGATGGCATGTATAAAAACATTGGCAAAAGGCTTTAAATAGGGTCACCTTTACCTCTCTCGAACAACGCGCAAAGCGTCGAGCCAACATATTACACCGCACAGCGAGAGCCCTGCGTTCCCTCTCCATATCGGCATCATCCTTCAAGTACTCGCTTAGGATATGTCCCAGGTACTTAAAGCTTTTTACAACCCGAATCGGCGCGCCGCTCATACACACCGTAGGTATAACCTCCGGACCACTTCCAGACCTGAAAACGAGCATCTCGGTCTTAAGCACGTTATATTTCAAGCCGTGGCTGCTAGCGTATCTAACGCTCACATATGTTAATCAATTTAACAATACCACGTATCGAGGGGCTGAGAAGCACCATATCGTCTGCGTAGTTCAGATTGTTAACACATACGTTACCAATATGGCAACCGACGTTGGAGCCTCTCAGCTCCTCGATAAGGTCATTGACATATACGTTAAAGAGGTCCGGAGATGTTAAACCCCCTTGGCGCACTCCACAGCCTAGCCTGTAGTCGTTAGACTGTGAGTCACCCCATTTTACATTATTTGTTTGATTCTCGTACCAGAACCTCGTAGTCCTTTAGTAAATACTTAGCTATTTTCTTGCAATAGATATGAAAAGTGAAAGAAATATGAAGTAGGTAGTAGTAGAGTAGGTATATGGACAATAGAGTGTTATGGATTGGTATTTGTCTGACGCGACGTGTTGTGATTGGACACAAGATGTTTGATTGAAAAAAGCTGCCCTGAAATTGCTTCATCCGTTTAGGAGATACGATCCCTCATCCAGACACACAGATACACATGTCATGTTTAACTTATTATAGGTACCTAGTTTTCGTAAAGGTTAAAACGATATTCATATTTTTAGTTAGAATCACATCATACCTATACATCTGAATCGCTCTGACCCGACGATTTCGGAGCGGCTGCCGCAAAACGCTAATTTCGTTCGTTCGTGTTCTATGCGATGCGAGGGACAAAGAGGGAGAAACATGAACGAACAAAGTTAGTGTTACGTGGCGTGGCACGGACCGCACGTTGTGTACGCAGGAGTGCCCTGAGGCGCTCAACGTGTACCTACTTGTTATTATAGCGTATCGTAACAAACTTTACAGTACATAATTATGGTGCTACTTTCCCGCACTAGTGCGGAAAAGAGCACTTTTCGTGCATATGTCGAAACTTTAAAGAGCCATATGTACAGTAAAACGTTGTACGATACACGTGCGAATAGGTAATTCGCAACTCGTGTCGATTTAAAACACTCCCTTCGGTCGTGTTTTAATTTATCACCACTCGTTGCGAATTTCCTATTTTCGGCACTTGTATCGTAAATAACTATTCTGTATTATACACATAGGAACATACAACGACCACCGATAGACACGCACCTAGAATACCTAGATAATATATATTAATATAGTTATAATAAGACAGCCATTCATACAATTCAACGTGCATAGCTGTCAAATTGATACGTTTGTAAAAATCGAGTAAACAAATCTGGTGTTTATCTTACCTGGAATATGTAGCGACGGTATAGCCAAGCGAGTAATTCGCTGGTTTGGAAAGGTATACATGGCCTCAGTGACGATGACATACTCTTCTATTTCTGAATATGGTCAAGTCATCTTCACCCACAATGTCTCCTCCGATTCTCATAACGCATGTCCTGAATCGTTCGAGTTCCTTAGGTTTGGTGAGTGTGGACGGGTTTGGAAAGCCATGCAAAGGTATACCTGAAAATCATGCCGTAATATAAAGGTTTTGTTTTTATCGGCAGTAGGTACATATCTGATTCTTTAGAAATCTCACCGTCTCCTTGAGTCACTGTGCAAGAAGGCACACAACAGCATCTTGGCGCCATTATAAACTCCAAAACGAAATGATGTTAATACAGTTAATACCATAAAAAAGAAAATAATTCTCGCACTCTGATTCTCATGGATTCAGATTTAGCGGTACTTTGACAAACTTGTGACAAGACAATTTAAAGTGTTGCCACCCAACAAAAAAAAAACTAATTCACCGTTCATCTGTCTAGCTGTCAATCTCATAAATTTAATGCATTATTTTTTATATACTAAATAAATTAAACAGATTAGTATTGCAGGAAGGATAAACATTTAAAATATGAATTAATTAATAGTTCCAAATTCTTCTTCTAAATTACCAAATATTGTTGTACAGCCACACTGGATGAAACAGGCACGAATTTGAAGACGGCGCCATCTGACGCATTTAATAGGAACTTTTAAAATGTCAAGAGAACCCATGGGTCCCATGACACCCTCTAGTATTTAAACTCCAAATGTACATTTGGAAGGCGGGGTGATGGGGGGGGGGGCGACTGAATGAATTTCTGAGGCTGACAAGTAAGTTGCCTAACCATGGTCATACTAACCTAACTTATGAAACCATTTTAAACTTTTAATGAAATATCCAAGATTGAGTTATATATTTTATGGTTTTGTAAACGACCGGTTCAATAGTGTATAGTTTCAGTGGTGTTTGATGAGGTGATGTGAAAATTCAAGGAGAAACAGTGACAAAACAAAGTTACGTACTTTGTTTACATAGTTAGCAAAGTCCATTAAGGCGCTGTACATAGTGAAATCTAAAATTTTGAAAATATTAATAAAATACTTCTACCGATCTTACAAATTAATTTTTTTATTATATATATTTTCAGTCTATTGACTAATTTTTAACTTCATAGAAACACGATTGCTGTAAAAAACCTCGATAGTTTCTTTTGGAAAAAGTCTTTTTACACCCTAAACCAAATATTTTTATAACTATTATGAATATCAAAACAAAATTTGGTATATATAATAGTTTTTTAGTAGATTTAGATTTGTGCTTCATAGATTTAAAATAAGTTAAACGCAAAAAAAATACAATTAAAAAACATGATATCCGCGCTTTTAGCACGCACTTCCATCTCGCTCACGCTTATGCTCAGTGAGAGGGAGAAAAGACTCCACTATAAGAGCGCCTTAACGGTGACTTTACACAGTGCATAGTACCGTACTTGTACTCACCCGGTGTTGGCGGCGGGCGCGGACCGCGGCGGCGGGTAGAGCGCGCAGCTGGCGCGCGGCGCGCGCGTGGCCGCGTGCGCGCCGCTCGCGCGCCACACCGGGTCGCGCGCGTCTGCCCATACCACCCTGCATATAACATGCACATTCAGCATATTTCATATTCGTCGGATGCTAACTGGAAGACGTATAAACCCTCCTCTTAAGGCGAGATATCTTCAAAAAAATTACCACAAGGGTGTAGAATAGGGCTTGGAATTTCCTACTTTATTATGCGAAAACTACATAAAATGTGACAGTTTCTTTTTTATATTATATTTGAAGATATTTGTTCCAATACATACATGTGATAGTTATTCCATGAGGCCCAAAACACGATTTGATAGATTTGCCTCGATAGATTAGGATTGCAAAGTTAGGTCTGATTTTGCGTTTTTTGGTAGGTCGAGTTGACTAAAATCCTAAAACATTTTTTTTTCTAGTAAATTTTCAGGAATTTTTTTTATCCTTTTATTTCTTATTATATTAGACAAACAAGTGGGCTTATTTTATTTTTAATAATCGTAAAATAGTGAAATTAAGCACATAAATACAAAATCATGCTGAAATCGGGTGAGCGTAAGTCTTCTTGTTCTCGTGTCGATGGTTTCCTATGTGAGCCGTGGTTAGATTGTGCGGGTCCAGAAATTAGCGATGGCTAACGCCCTATCTGTTGCGTCACGGGGGTCTTGTCTGGAGCATGTGTACGGGCACGCCGGGCAGGACAGCATATGCGCCATTGTTTGAGGGGTCGTCCCGCACACACACCGGGCGTCTGAGCCACTCAGGATACCCCATTTTATTCGATTTTCCATGCTGCGGCCTACCTGGGAGCGAAGTCTGTTTAAGGATCTCCAGGTAGGCCACGGCTTACCTGGAGATCCTTAAACCACCTCTCTGCGGGTCTCCGGGGGAGCATTTCCTGCTAGTGGGTATAGCCTGTTCAGCGGAGTGGGTTTGAGACATCCAGTGATTATGCGGCAGGTGTCATTGAGTGCTGCGGCTACTTGTCCTGCGTGGGTGGAGCGGTGCCACACCGGGCACGCGTATTCACCCGCTGAATAGCAAAGTGCCAGGCCCGTGGTTCGAAGTGTGTGTGCAGTGGCACCCCAGTGCGTTGAGACAAGTCTTCGGAGCAGGCTGTTGCGCGAGTTGACCTTTTGGCGTGTTTTGACGCAGTGGGTCTTAAACGAGAGCGTCCTATCAAGCGTAATGCCCAGGTATTTCGGGCATGAACACTGTTCTATGACAATACCATTCCACAACACATTAAGTTGTCTATTGGCGTCCCGGGTTCGTAGATGGAATGCACACGACTGAGTTTTTGAGGGGTTCGGCCTCAGACAGTTTTCTTCGTAGTATTTCGAGAGGCCCTCCAAGGCCGTTGACAGTGTCCTCAAAATTATCGCTTTGTGTGCCGAGTGCTAGATCGTCTGCATATAGGAAACGTTGAGTGTTGGGCATGATTGGCTGGTTGTTTGTGTAGATGTTAAATAGGATAGGTGCAAGCACACTGCCCTGCGGGAGTCCATTCTTCTGTGAGCGCCATAGCGGCTTTTTCCTGATTGCATACGAGTATGCACTTGTAATCTGCGGTTATGGAGTAGTTCGCGGAGAATGTTTATGAACCCAGAGTCCGCAGTCGTCTTGCCAACTTTTGAGAGCAGCCGCTGTATGTTCACTTGTTCACAGTGTCATAGGCAGCCGTTAGGTCTACGAAGTCTACGAAAAGTGCCCTTGTTATTTGCAGAATAAATAATTGATTATTGATTGATTGATTGATTGATTGAAGACTACCCCTGTCACCATACCCACTTCGTAGCCATCTTCTATGTACTGCGTTAGCTTTAAAGTTTGGCTCGTGCATGACTTTCCAGGTCGGAAACCCGCTTGTTCTGGGATCAGGTGTGGTTCAACTATGGGAGCGAGGCGGTTAAGAAGCAGTCGCTCCAATAACTTGTACGTGTGGCACAACAGGGATATGGGGCGGTAACTTTTCGCATTTGAGGGGTCTTTTCCAGGCTTGAGAAGGGCGATTACCTTGGACTTTCGCCATATTTTGGGTATTTTCAGGGACGATAGACAGTAGTTGTATTACTGCAAGAGTCAGGTCCTAGCTTTCGGTCCAAAGAGGATGATCTGCTCCACTGTTAGGTCGTCTAAGCCGGCGGCTTTGCCATTTTTCAAGGACTTAATGGCAGTTTCGAGTTCATAGTCGGTGAAGGGCTTGCTGAGGTTGGTGCTGTCTTGTTGTTTGGCGGGCGTCGTTGCCAGTTTGGATATGCGGCTCGTAGGTTTCCCATTTAGCAGAAGCTGGGTTGCAACCTTATTAGCAGATATCACTCCCGGATTTGTGGGTAGGGGTGGGTCGCCTGAAAGTTTGCGCAAGTTTGACCACGCTTTCTTGCTATTGTGAGTCATGTCGGTATTGGCCACAGTTTCACACCATTTCTGCCGTCTGGTCGCCGCTATTTCCCTCATCAGCCCTTCCCCAGTCTGTATCATTTCCTCAGAGAAAGGGTCATTGCAATACAGTGACTCGTAGGTTCTTAAGAGCTCTGTAGAGCTTGGATTGAGTCCGGAAATGTACTGGGTACGACATCCTCGCGGTATGCACCGGCACGACACCATTCGTACGATCTCGATGAATTGGTCGTATTCCGATGCCCGCGGCAGCAGTCCATCTAGGTTCTTGTCTATATCATCAGTGTACTTAGTCCAGTCCACCTTTTGGAAGTTAAAACGGCGTCGGAAAGAGGTTTTGACGGGTTGAATGACCGCTTGGATCCGGCACACGAGGGACCTATGTTGCGTTCGAGGTATGGGTTTGCAGACGGTTTTAACAGACGGTTTTTACGGTTCAGACGTAAAAATTCGATCAGGGTTGTAACCTCGCTTCCAGCGTCCGCTGTTGAGCGGCAGCGTAAGTCATTTCGTTTGAATTTTAGTAAGCAGATGGCCGTGCGGCCTCGGGCTGGTAGGACGTCTGTCGCAATTTTTTCATTTTGACAATTGTAATTCGCAAATTTAATACCAGTTATTAGGTAGATAATAATACATTTAAGTACAGAATTGATTTGACATTTACAATTTGTGCTAATGTAAAACAATATTTCGTTCACAAACTAGGGTATGGTAGGCCATTACAACCCGATTTTTCCTCTTGCAGACCGTTTTTAATGAAAAAAGTTCGAATACGTTCGTTATATTGTAATTTTTATCGTGTAATAAATAAATCTAAATCTATACGTTTTTTTAGTACGTGGAATATTTTTTTATATCACAGGTCACATCGTCTAGTAAAATGTATAATAAAAATAAAATTAAAATAAAAAAGCCTTTTTATTTCTGGGTGAAAGTAGGGATCCCCTTCATTGGCATAATTTTTTTTAGACTAATATAGTTTCGCATAATTGATTTGGCATAATTTTTATTGGCATAATAATACTGTCGCATATTAATACTTTGGCCTACTACTTTGTTTGGCATACTACGCTAATAGCATAATTTCAGTTGAACTAATCTGTATTGGCCGAATACATATTACGCATACTATTGTTTGGGCTAATAATTATTTGGTATATCTGTTTTGAAGCATAATTTCTGTTTTCTAAATACATTACATAGCATGCATTTACACTTTTCGTGGACGCGGATTATTGGGTCGTGCATTATCAGGGCGGATAAAAATGGCTTGTCATAAGCGAACTCTGTCTTAGGTCGGTTAGGTTAGGGTTCACTTGTGTTCCTCAGACCAGAAATAGACACCCCGCGCAGCGGGGTGGCGTCGACTCGCTGGAGATTATTAGTCCGCACAGATGACCGTCCCAATGTACATGGATTATCAGGCTGTACATTATTGGGCCGTGCATTATGCTTTCATTGCTTTGTGTACTTATGCGTTTTGTAATGATGCCAAGTAATTATTATGTCTTTTTGTATTTATGCTATCTGATGTTAGTCTTTGTGATGATTATGCTATTTTCGTTTATTATTTTTAATTTTATGCCTAAAAATTTATGCCATAACATGATTAGGCTTAACGCTAATTCGGCTATAAAAAATTATGCGTTATTATATTATTCCAAATGATTTTATGCGATCCAATAGAGAACCGTGAAAGTATGGCAAAATATAAAATAACTTAATCTAGGATTTAAACCTAATATTAATTTTTGTGAGATATCACACCAGAACTCTTAGGAGGTAAAGGCCTCTTCTAGATTCTTCTATTTCACTCTGTCTTGGGCCTCCCACATCCAGCTGGCCCCTGCCACTTTTGTTATGTCGTCTGTCCAGCGTGCCAGTGGCCGTCCTCTTTTTCTCTTACCGATGGGCCTTTTCCAGACTGTCGCTTCAGAGGACCATCTTCCGTCCTGTAGTCTAGCGACATGTCCAGCCCATTTCCATTTTTGTTTCTGGGCCTTGCCTAAGCAGACAAAACTGGGTAAGGCCGCCGACATTGTCAGTTTTGGTCGCAACAAAACTTTCCAGCACGTTTTCTCCAAATATGTAAACACTACTGCCATTGTTGTTAGTTGATTCTATAAAGAAATTGTTGAGCTTGTTTCCCCATTTCGCAAACTGAATAAAAGTTGTTGTTTCTATAAAATACTTGCATTTATGTTCATCAAACCCCCCTAATTTTGGTCGAAAATGACGTGTCGCTTTTTTCCGAGTACTTTTCAACTACGAATTATTTTCATATTTAAACATTTAGAAAAAAACGTTTAAATACGTTTGAAAGGTGAGACACATTACTTTCTGTAAGACCAAGAACGGTGTTTAAATACTTTGTTTTGCGTATTTTATAGGTCTTTAGATTAGTGGGCAGAGTTTTGGCTTTCGTAACACAAATTTTTGTGTTATGCATAATTACCCCTAAATATTAACAGAAAACTGGGGAAAAACGTATTTTGGCACAGCAACACCGTAAGCTGTCAATCAATGTTAAAAAAAAGAAACTGACATTTTTAGTTTGTCTATGAGAAAAGTTGAAAGTGATTCGCATATTTTCGTCAGAATTTGTGTTGATGAATATCTCAAGTAAGTAAGCGTTTCAGAAGTTCACTTTACTATGGTTGTTTTCGTTTATGTTTAAAGCTTACATGAAACATGTACATTTGCGTCTAGTTTGACTTAATTTGGTTTTATAACGTAAAACGCTTGTAAAAAACTGGTTTTGTGTTATATTATGGCGTTTTGTGTTAGTTTTGTGTTATGCATAACACAAGTTTTTGTCTTCAGTAACACAAAACAAGTGTAAAGAGTCATGCAGATTGAGAATACTGTAATAGTAAAGAAAAACATTTTCATATTATCGTGAGATTTATTCGAATTGTTATTTTGAATAGTACTTACAGTCTAAACGTATTATTCTTACAGTATGGTCGTCGGGTGACAACCAAAACTCACTATTTAGTGCATTTGCAAAAAAAAACAAATATCAACTGTGTTAACGTAGGAATAAGGTCGAGTTTTCATGTACCTACTATTACGTGTAATTAGACAGTTTAGGTTCTCACCGGACGATGTACACCAGTGATGCCGCATTCGATCAAACTTCTGGTCTTCTATTATATAATTCCGTGAATCGCGGCTATCGCCGCGCGCGTTCTATTGATTGAACTTATGAATCATTTAGTTTCTACTTGAAATATATTTTTAAATTATTTTATGTTTGCGAGAATTCTTTAAACTAAGACGCCATGCTCAATTGCCTTTGATGAATGTGATTTTTATTAAATAAATAAATAAAATAAAAACAAAATTCGTTTATTTCAGACAACCACGTGAACTTATTAAATGAATCATTTAGTTTCTACTTGAAATATATTTTTAAATTCTTTTATGTTTGCAATAATTCTGAAAACTCTTTTGTTTCCTAGGAATAATGGTCAATTTGTCGTATTTTTTTATGATGATCTGTTTTTTATACAGAAAAGGAAATTATCTTTTTTTTATAAAAACAGATCATCATAAAAAATACTGATTTAGTCAAATACCGATCGATCACGTATTCTAAAATGTTGTCATTATAAATATATTAACATACGTAAAAAAAATTATATTTTTTCCTTACCCTTTATTTTAATACTATTATGAAACAACCTTTACAAAAAATAGTGTTACTTTTGTGTTATATTTGTGTTACGGTATCACAAAAGTGATTGTGTTATTTTTGTGTTATAAGTGATAATCTCAACGGCCTTACCCAACTTATAGAATCACTAATGATTCTATAAGTTTTGTCTTGTCTCTGATTATGGAGTGCCTAATCTTCTGCATTTTTTTAAGTTTTTGCGTACCTACTCCTTTCCATTCCCCTTTGGCATGAAAATAACATCCTTTTTGATTTTGATGTGAATTTCCATGTTTGACATGCGTAGGTTAAAGTTGGGAGTAAGCACATGTCCATAACTTTCTTTTTGAGCTGAACGAGCAGGTTACTCTTTAAGGTCTCTTTTAAACTCCAAATCCTGTTCCAGGTGTTTCTGATTTTTCTCTCAATCTCATTTTCATTTGATTTAGTATTGAAGCTTATTTGTTTCCCTAGGTAGATGTAATGATCAACATATTCTATCTGTTCGGACTCGGACTCAATAGATATAGGTTCTTTAAAGCTGTTGGACATTATTTTGGTTTTGGCAAAGTTTATTTCCAGCCAACCTTTTTGCTCTCTTCGTTTAGGGTGTTGGTGTTGCACATGTGTTCCAGGTTAGAGCTGCTGTTCGCGAATATGGCTAGGTCATCAGCAAATCGGAGATGAGACAGGTTCTTTCCTGTGATGTTTATTCCATGGGACCTCCAATCTAAGTTACTGAATCAATCAATCAATCAATCATAATTTATTCATCAGAATATATGGTACATAAGGTGTTATAACTTCAGCAAACTCGCAACGCTTTTTACAGAAACTGGAGCGTCTAATGTATAGACTTAAATCAAAAACAAAGCATAATATAGTAATTGCAGGGGACTTTAACATAGATATCTTAAAGAATACAGAAATCGCCAAAGAGCTCGAACGAATTGCATTGGCAAATAATTTTAAACTGCACATTAACTGTCCGACTCGTGCCAAATCATGTCTTGATCAAATACTATCGAATATTGCTGCAGCACGAAGTGAGATTTACAGCTTAGGTTTATCAGATCACGAAACTGCCCAGAGTATTAGATTTCCTGTTCTTAAGAAAACTAAATCTATTTTATATAGGTACCAATTCAAAAGGGATTATAGCCAAGAAAATATCTTAAAGTTTATCACCTGCTTAAATGCGTTATCGTGGTCTAATGTATATGAAGAGACAAATACGGCAAGGGCGTTTAACAATTTTTACGAACTTTTTACCCTGTTTTATGAGTTATGTTTCCCTCTAAATAAGATGAAGTATACGATCAAACCTAAAGCAATAAACTGGTTTACAAAGGGTCTAAAAAGATCGGTCAAGAGGAGGAGACAGTTACGTTTTATTTACTATAAACATTCAGGAACCCCCCATAATGAGCATCGCATGTCTGATTATCAATCTTATTCTCGACTTCTTAAACGATGTATTAATCATGCTCAAAAAATTGCTAATACCAAATACATTGTTCAATCAAAAAACATGTGCAGAGCAACATGGAATATCATTAAAAACTCAGTAAAAAATGATCCAAACGACACAAGTATTGATAAATTGGTCGAAAATAATGTAACCGTAACAAACACTACTGACATTGCAAATAGATTTAATAATTATTTCATAAACCTGACAAACTCGTCTTTCAATACTAAAAATCAATATGTATACAAGTCGCTCATTAGATCCACCAACAGTAACATTTTTTTGACTCCGACTGATCAAGGTGAGATAGCTAAAATTATAGATTCTCTCAAATCAACCAAGTCCACTGGTTACGATGACGTACAAACAGACATACTAAAAATATGTAAAGCACAGATTTCTCCAATATTGAGTTATCTCGTAAATCTGTCATTCACCACAGGTATTTTCCCAGACCCTCTAAAAGTTTCTAAAATCAAATGTCTCCATAAAAAAGGTAGTAAAGAAAATGTCGAAAACTACAGACCTATCTCACTCATACCCGTAATTTCAAAAATTTTTGAAAAGGCCATGCATAAACGCCTTACAATATTCTTACAGAAATTTAACGTCATTAAACCAGAGCAATTTGGTTTTCAAAAAGGGAAGTCAACATCTTCGGCTGCATTTTCCTTAATGAACAACATTTTTAACTATCTGGATAAGAGTGTGCCAGTTACCGCTATCTTCTTTGACATGAGCAAAGCGTTTGACTTTGTTTCCCATGACATTCTCCTTTCAAAGTGTGAGGTTTATGGTGTGAGAGGCATCGTCAACGATTGGCTAAGAAGCTATTTACGTGGAAGGACTCAATTTGTAGAGATAACTAAAATGGATTCAAAGAATACGGTAGCGACCCATAAATCCTCTATTGAAGTAAACTCAATTGGTGTTCCCCAGGGGAGTATTCTGGGACCCCTACTTTTTCTGTTGTATATCAACGACCTCCCAGAAATTACAAAACATGGCTGTACACTTTTTGCAGATGACCTGTCTATCGTTATACCTTGTAATAATACTGCAACGTACAATAGCGAAATAAATACTACAGTCCTTAATGTAATCACTTGGCTGCACCAAAATAACTTGAATGTTAATATAGATAAAACTACGTTTGTGCAGTTTGCAAATAAAAACGGATGTAAACATTCATTAGATATCAGATATGAGAATCAAGTTATAAAAGAATCACTACATACTACTTTTCTAGGCATTGTTGTCGATCACAGATGCTCTTGGAATGAACATATTGACAAATTATGCAGCAAAATAAATTCATTTTCTTATGCTCTATGGAGACTTACAAAAATTTGCAACAGAAAGGTTGCAATCCAGGCCTATCATGGTTATGTGTGTTCCCTGCTCAGATATGGCATTTTGCTTTGGGGAAACTCGCCTCACGTAAAACGAGTATTGTTAGCACAGAAGCAGTGCATAAGATCAATTTGTAACGTGGATGTCTTAACGTCCTGCAGGCCATTATACAAAGATTTGCAATTATTAACTGTACCATGCCTGTACATCTACGAAATCTGCTTGTTTGTAAAAACCCATCCCTTACTTTATAAAACGTGTAAAGAGACTTCCAACCAGAGATGGGCACTAATCGATTAATATTTTAGTTAACTAATCAATCGACTAAAAATATCAATCGTCATTTTTTAGTTGCGATTAATTTAGTTGCGATTGAATTAGTTGTGAGAATGTTCGACTAACAACTAAATTAGTTTTAGTTTCAATCGACTAAATTTCACGATTAAATCTATATTAAAACTACGTAGTCGCTCGTTTTTGCATTTTTTATCTTACAATATGTAACTACAACTTACAAGTAGGTATGTATGTAACATTGGAGGTACTCGTATGTTGTATGTAACACTTGTAACTATGTTAGTTTGCGACTTATTTTGAAGCAGATATCTTCAACCGATTGAGCTAAAATTATGTATACACATTTAATTTGAAATGCTTGAATGACAATGCAATATAATGGGCCATAATATTATTATCTAAATATATAAAAGAAGAAACTGACTGACTGACTGACTCAACTGACTGACTGACTGATCTATCAACGCACAGCCCAAACCGCTGGTTCTAGAGATTCCAAATTTGGCATGTAGGTTCCTTATAAGTTGTAGGGGTGCACTAAGAAAAGATTTTTCAAAATTCAACCCTTAAGGGGGTGAAATGGGAGTCCAAAGTTTGTATGGAGAAACAAGATTGCTTACACTATTTTATTCGAATTCGAAACTTCACAGGAGTAATCCTAACGATAAATTAGAAAACACGTGTTTCAGGTTTTTTGAAAATTCAACCCCTAAAAGGGGGGAGGGAATGTGGTCACAAAGTCTGAAAATCGACATGGGTGTCGTTTCTATGGTTTATAGGGTCGCTGATTACAAAAAAAACCACGATTTTAAAATCCAACATGGCGGACGTGAAATACCATCTCCCCTATTGGGATGCGATGGGGTTGAAATGTCTAAATATCAATATGGTTGTCGTTTTTATGGTTTTTTGGGACGTTAATTACGAAAATGGCATCGATTTTGAAATTTAACATTGTGGACATGAACATTTTTGAAAGTATTTGTGCCAAATTGCAATTCAATTCGAACATATGGGTCAAACTGAGAAGCACCTTTTCTGTAGACGGTTGGAATTACTTTTAGTACGCGGGCGAAGCCGCGGGCAAAAGCTAGTAACGATATATTGGTAACGACAAATTGCGAAAAACTGCAGTGTTTACAAATCGGAAACAATAAAGTAGGTTGGTGCATTATTAATAATTTGAATTATACGATACTGAGTAAATCTTAGAATTCTTAGACATAGAAATTATCAATATTTTGCAGTCTCTGTCAATAGTAAAACTCTTTTTAGTGTCACCCGGTGACAAAACAATGGGATAATCCTACTTACCTGGAAGTTGTTTGTTGCATTTTGGTGCAAGTGCCGACGCATCTTCTAAAAATAACACGTTCTATTGAATGACACATCTGCATGTTGTTTATTATCTACGCGGTCTATTTTGTTTTCAACGTGTGGTCATTAAAAATATTTAAACCTCTTTGTATAGTTGAAAGTATTTAAAATCAGGATTCTCACTTCAGAGATTATCTGCGATGAATGGCATAAACAACGTTGATTTATTGATAATTTTTGCTCTTAATTATTATTTTTAATATTGCAAGACTAACCTTATATAGTTTAACTAATTACATATCATGGTTGCTTTTATATTTAATATACAAAATTTGATTTATATAATTGTGTTTTTTTTTAGTGTTATTTCACTAATGCACAAAGTACCCAGTTTTTAATTACCCTTACATAAGATAAATTTAATCCAATTTCAGAGAGATAAGTAGCAAAATAATAGTTAGAACACAGATCTCACTCCTTAGAAATGGTCAAAATATCGTAAATAATACATGACTATTTTATTTTTAAACATACGTTAAGATGTCCTAATCAGTCTGTCAACATAGCCATACCGAGGTTTTCTATTCAATTTGCTTCTAACATTAGTCGCAAAGAATTTAGTCTAACTAATTAGTCGATTACAAAATTTAGTTGTCCGAAATCAATCGCCAACTAATTTAGTTGCAACTAAATTAGTTGCACTCTGTACAACTACAATTGATCAATCGTCGTTTTCAATCGTCAATCGCAACTAATTCTTGTAATTTTAGTTGTTAATCGTTAGTCGATTACATTTTGCCCATCTCTGCTTCCAACTACCGTACAAGGTATCCAAATCGCCTGGTAATACCGGAAAAAAAGACAAAATTATATAGTAGAAACACTTACTGTATGTCTGTGTCTATCTACAATTCCTTACACGAAGATATTAAAAGCCTTCCCTTAAATATTTTCAAGCGCAGACTCAGAAGTTGGCTAATACAAAATTGCTTCTACTCAGTAAGCGAATATTTTGATTATTTCAAACGACCGTAAAATTATTAGGTACTTACTATTGTTCTTTCCTTCCATTTCACATTCACTGACACTATAATTGTCGTTATTTTAAAAATAATATTATAACAGACTGACATATCAATTTTTATATAATTTAATAGTTTCTCACATCCACTGACATGATTATGAAATATTTAATGGTAGGTATAATTTAGATTTGGCAAAGCATGGTATTCAATTTTAATATTAAATTTCGTCGTTACATGACATTCTACTCTCGGTTTATATTTTGCATGCCAGATGCTGGTAAATTGTGTGAAACCTGATACCTATTCTTTAAACAACTGTTATGAACCACATTTTAAGCAAAATAAAGATATTTGTATTTGTATTTGGCAGTAAGTATAAAGTATTTTTTTGGCAGTATAAAGTATTTTTTTGGCGTTATATTTTACTATATCTGGTGGTCCGTTAAACATATGCCATATAAAAATGTAGCGAAATAAAAAAAATACGAAATAAAATTACGCCAAGGATTGGTTTGCCAAATAAAACTTCGGCGAAAAGTTGGTTTTGTAGTAACTTGAGTCGTCACTACAGTTTAACTTTATAATTATAAGCGAAGCAGGGCGTTAGCGGAGAAGCGAGAAAGTAATATGCAAACTTGGAAACTATAACTTATAATGAATATAAAGAATACAAATTGCCTAGCGTAAGCGGCGGCTATATAAAAGCAAGGTGCGCGGGTACATGCGCGAGCGGTGGAATAGCGAGTGTCGTCTGCGCCGGCCGTGACGTATGCAGCGCCTTTGTCTCAGGACCGGTGGTGTGATTCCGCTGCGTGGTACAAGCGGCATAAGCGGAGCGGAGCGGGTAGCGATTTGCCGCTACAGTTTCAAATGAAATTTGACGAAACATAATTCGGCAAAAAACAATGATTGTTACTAGGTACTACAGAAACTACAAAAACCTTGTTAGTACTTACAGTTTCATGCAAACAAATCAACCAAATACACCAACACATGAAATTAAAATATATTATTTTAATATGCATTATTTCGTCACGGATAAGCTTTTCGGGATTCCTAATAGGATTGCTCGCCCTGGTCAGCCTTACACGTCCCACCGGCCACTCAATCCGGGGGGACTTGGGGATGTGTTAATGAATCAATGCATTATGTGTGTGCATGCCTTATCTTTTCATCCAAGGAGATAGGCGTCCCAATCTCCTTGTTGGTGAACTGTATGCACGCGACCGTGCCGTCCGAACTGCAGGCCAGGAGATTCAGACCTGGAGGAAACAGTCTTGGTTTATTATTTATTATTGAATAACCGATGGTGTCTTTCTGATGGGTTCACTCTATCGCTGAACAGGAGTGGCAGTTGCGTACGGCTTTGGAGGCCGCTTGAGCGACGTGAGCTGGCTAAAGAGGACTGTCTCTCCCTAACCTTTTCTTCATCTACGAATGTTGTTGTAGCTCGTTCATCCAGTAGAGACTCACCATCCGAGCTCCAGGACAGGTCCAGCACGCTGTCGCTGAACAGGTCGTGCACGACCACGAGAGGCCGCTTGAGCGACGTGAGCTGGCTAAAGAGGACTGTCTCTCCCTAACCTTTTCTTCATCTACGAATGTTGTTGTAGCTCGTTCATCCAGTAGAGACTCACCATCCGAGCTCCAGGACAGGTCCAGCACGCTGTCGCTGAACAGGTCGTGCACGACCACGAGAGGCCGCTTGAGCGACGTGAGCTGGCTAAAGAGGACTGTCTCTCCCTAACCTTTTCTTCATCTACGAATGTTGTTGTAGCTCGTTCATCCAGTAGAGACTCACCATCCGAGCTCCAGGACAGGTCCAGCACGCTGTCGCTGAACAGGTCGTGCACGACCACGAGAGGCCGCTTGAGCGACGTGAGCCAGATAGACAGCGCGCGGTCGCGGGCTCCCACGGCGGCGCAACAGCACTTCTTGCCTTCCTTCACGAATATGTTGTTGTAGCTCGTTCATCCAGTAGACTCACCATCCGAGCTCCAGGACAGGTCCAGCACGCTGTCGCTGAACAGGTCGTGCACGACCACGAGAGGCCGCTTGAGCGACGTGAGCCAGATGGACAGCGCGCGGTCGCGGGCTCCCACGGCGGCGCAACAGCACTTCTTGCCTTCCTTCACGAATATGTTGTTGTAGCTCGTTCATCCAGTAGAGACTCACCATCCGAGCTCCAGGACAGGTCCAGCACGCTGTCGCTGAACAGGTCGTGCACGACCACGAGAGGCCGCTTGAGCGACGTGAGCCAGATGGACAGCGCGCGGTCGCGGGCTCCCACGGCGGCGCAACAGCACTTCTTGCCTTCCTTCACGAATATGTTGTTGTAGCTCGTTCATCCAGTAGAGACTCACCATCCGAGCTCCAGGACAGGTCCAGCACGCTGTCGCTGAACAGGTCGTGCACGACCACGAGAGGCCGCTTGAGCGACGTGAGCCAGATGGACAGCGCGCGGTCGCGGGCTCCCACGGCGGCGCAACAGCACTTCTTGCCTTCCTTCACGAATATGTTGTTGTTGAAGCGCTGGGAACAAGTGACTACTATGAGATTTAGGTAACATCGGTATAGTTGCTGGTTTTTGTTCGCAGCGCCAGGTGTCGCGCTCGACGACCTGCGCGGTGTTAGTGCCCGCCACGTGTATAGTACTCACGGCGCAGGTAACGGCCTTGCGGTGTCCCACGAAGTCCTTGTCGCAGCGCCAGCCGTCGCGCTCGACGACCTGCGCGGTGGGTCCGCCGCCGTTGATGGCGTGCGCCGACAGCACGTACTGCCCGTCCGGCGACCACGACAGCCGCAGCACGTGCGTCGTGCCTGCAACAAACCGTCACTACTTCAACACAAGCAGGCAGACGAGAGACGTCTGGCGTCTACGTTAAGCTCCAGCCCGCGATGATTAGTTTTCCTGCTCAACGCGGCCACTAGTAGTAAGCGCGGTCCAATCCCGCAGCTTGTGGCTCGGACACGGCCACTAAACGCTCGGTGTGCGCCGATGCCATACAAAATGCATGAAAGAACACGACCGCTATTCGTAGCGGCCACTATTGGCTCAACGTGTTTAGTTAAGACGACTGTGCTTGCTAAAAGTAATACACCTGTAAAATGTTAAATCAAACTCAACCATTCCTACTGCTCACCTCCACACTCCTCGAACGGCTCGGTGATGACCGTCTCTTGCGCCCAGTCGGCAGTCTTCCACACCCGGAGCGACTTGTCGTCGGATTGTGACGCTAAATATTTGCCAAGCTGAAATAAATAAACTGGATATAATTCTTTCTTTGTTAAAAACCTAGAAATCTTTTTTAGTATAGCGTATTATAAACTACATAATTAAACATAGCTACAGCAACATCACATGACTACTACATTTCAAAAAGAAATAAAAAAATCCTACAGCAGTAGAGGGTGTTGTCCTCAGCTACGTCTAAGAGCTCACTCCGACTGCTTCACGTTGCTAAAGTCACCGAGTTCCAGCCGAGAAGACTCACCGGGTCCCAGACCACGCCCTTGACGAGGCCAGTGTGTCCGTTGAGCACGCACACCATCTCGGGGAACTTGTCCGCGTTCCACACGATGATGGTGTTGTCCACGCTGCAGCTGGCCAGCCACTTGTCCAGCGGGGACCACGCCAGGTCCAGCACGTCGCCTGAAACATGGGTTTGTATTTATACTACGTCCTGATAAGCTTTTTCACATGTCTATGAGGCAAGAGGCGAGAAAAGGTTTTTCGTTTGCGTTCTGTATTTTGTCCATGCCCTAGAGTCTGGTCTCCACTGTAAGGTCACAACATGTACGAATTTATGTAATAAATTAAGTGTTACAAGCTTGTGAATATTTGTAACAAGTATACTTTTTGGTGGGATTATCTTTCATTAAAGTTTAATTTGATTGAAAGTAAAGTTAGGAGAGAAATGGCTGGACCATTATGGGGAAGAAAAGCCGTAGACAAAAAATTATGGCAAATTCTAGGCAGGCCTTTGCCAAAAGGCAGACTGTCACAAACTAAAGCATCCCGGATGTCCGAACCACAAATTAGAATAAGTGATACTATGTAAAAGTCAGTAATAAAAGCTCTATTTATTTTATTTATTTATTTATAAAGTTACCTGCATGCCCTCGCAGCGTGGTGATACAGCGCCAAGTCTCAGCCTTCAGCTTACCCGGCGTGCCGTTGGCCACCACACTGAGCCCCCACACCATGACAAGCCGGTCGTCACCGCCCGAAGCCAGGTAGCGCCCAGCGTTACTCCATCGGACACAGTTCACGCATGCTGTACAATGAGGCAAAATCTTTTACACATATATGGCGTAAATTTGGTGAGGAAATTATAATTTGTTTTATCACCACAGTATAAAATATGTTTTACCCATCAAATCACTTTTGCTAGTGGTGGACAAAGCCACTTATACAACTATCATGCTAACTCTGCTTACCTAAATGGTTGTCCATCTGACAGAGCATCTTGGGAACATTGGGGTCCAGCTCCACATGCTCGTGCAGCACGGAGTTGAGGTTCCACACCACCACGCGGCCCGAGTCGCCACCCTGCCCGCCCGTCGCGAACCGCGCGCCCAGCGGGTGGATGTCCACCGAGAATATTGGCTTGTCTGAACACAAAGTGGTGCCGTTTCAAATTCATTTTATATCAATCAAATAGCTAGACCTTCTTACTCTTATACATTAAAAATTATAGAATGAAAGGGATTTGCAGTGGGATTAAATGCGTTCAAAATATATGAGGAAGTTGGGATTTGTAGAATGACCAACCATCACAAGTGACTGGAATAACAGACTAGATCTATCACTTTCTTGTTCTAGCACTATAACTCCAAAGAGAGGAATGTGTATAAATTTATTTAGCTTCTGTTACCGACACAATCGGTGGCCAAGCTATACCTAATGCAGCTGTTTATTTATGACAATGCTAGCTTAGTTTTCGCACTAAATCATTACACACGAATTAACGGGGAAGTATAGCAGGCTGCAAAGGACGCTAATAACTATTTGCATCGTGCCATAGGCCCTATTGTTATTGTTGCATGGCATTTGAAGTTTACAAGGGGTCATTTACATTGAGGGATTGGAAGAATTGGCTAAATAATAATGAGCTTACCATCGTGATTAACCCAACTGGGTTTAAGTAACTTCATTTATGGTTTCTGTTAATCAAATTAAGTTAAATTTCACGAAATAAATTGATTAAAAGAATGCATTTATCTTTAGAAAGACTGACAGTGACATTACCGGCATAACGAGATCCGCTCAGAAACTCTAATCCTCGCACAATTAAAATTGCTTATTAAAGTGATTTGTGATGTAGTTTAGGTATGGTTAATTGCAATAACATTTATGCGAACATATTTTAAACCACTTATTAGTTTATTCATCCCATATTCGGTTGCTATAACGTATAACATAATGTATATATCCGTGTATGACAATGATACGGATTAAGCTTTCGAACGCACGCACGCTTACTTTTGGTGTTGCTATTGTAAATTGTATTTTTGTTGATTGTTTTAAAGAGACTTGCATTGTTTAATAATGTACTGCATTCTTTTTGAATTGAAATAAAATATACAAAGTTGAAATATCCTTTTCAAAGACTTGGTTCTGCGATGCGCAGCTATCTCTGTGCTCGTCTTGTAGCCATCGCGACTGACAGTTGACACTGACAACAACAAACGCACTGCAGATTTGTATTGTATTTTCATCTTCCTTGTACGACTCTCTTCCTGGTCTTTCGTCGGGGATGCGGTCAGCGGTGGACGCCTTGCTTCTCAAGCGGAGCTTCTGACGCTGATTGCATTATTGACGACTGACCAAACTACCGAACAACGTCGCTTTATAAGCAAACTTGACATTGGCGAAATCATCTTAACTTAGATGGAAGCCATTTTTTAAAAATTGAATTGAATTGACTCTCTTCCTGATTTCGTTCAGCGCCCTGCTAACGTCAGTTACATCCTTACATTCGCTGACACCCCATTTGTATACATACTTGCGAAATTTATTAACAACTTTAATATCAGGCTCTAATCCTTCATCCATAGTTTTCCATCCGTAGGTCGATCTGTAGTAATCATAAAAATAACCATGTGTTTGTTGTAGTTAGTTTAACTGTACATTGTGGTGTCTCTTTTGTTTTAGATTTTTCAACCGGCCAAGTATCAACTTGCAACATTTGGACAACATTTTCGGCTCTTAATCTCTTGTAGCTTCCAACCTTGACGCTGGCTCAATTGTCCGTCTGGACAGCAGCCATTCACAACAAAAATTGAATTGAATTTGTATTGTATGTAATATTTTACGGCACGCGCGCACAGTACTTAAAAAGCTTTTTGCACTTATTTCTAACTAGTGCGGCATGAGAGGGGCTGAAACTTTGATTCCAGCTCGTTTTCTGACTCTGATAGGCCACCTTTGTGTGCTGGTTACGTTGATATGGGAGAGCCAGCAGAGCGTGCAGCATTGTTTACCGAGCCAGTTTCACCAAAATTACTTCGAGACCTACCACAGTCGGTAAGTACAACGTTTAGTAACAAATACTGTACCTTTGGATATGATACTACCAACACGTAGCTAAGCAGAAGCAGCACTGAATTCGCACGGTGTACAGGTTAGTGACCTCGCTTTATGCGGCTATAAGAAACAACAGCTTTTGTTCACGTAATAATTAGGCCACTATGCTGAAGTTGTTTTGTTATCTTACAATAATATTCACAACCCTCTAACTTTTGACTTGGCTGATTAGATCAATATTTGAAAATAGACTTTTGCTATAAGTAGAGATAAAAAGTTAGAGGTAGTCAATGAATTTTCACTACTCGGTTTGATTATAGATACACATGTCAACTGGAAATCACATATAAAAAAGATAAAAGCAAAAATATCTTCTTTTATATACTTATGCATAAAGCAAAATAAAAAAAGTACTGACTTTAAGACTGCAATTGCTACCTATTATGCTTATGCAAACGCATGGTTCAGCTACGGTATAATACTTTGGGGCAATAACACAGGCGTATGCAACTTACCATACATCGATACGTACAAACGCTACAGGCTACCACATCACTACGTGCTCGGGTCCGATGACGTCGCGCGAGAACCGGTCCCGCTGTGACGGCTCGCATCTGACCGCTTGCACTTACGCACTCGTTACATTGTATGCACTAATTGTTTACTTAGCGACACAAATGTTATTCTACCGACACCACTTTTACGATTTGTCAAGTAAAATTACGTTTTATGGTGTCGAATGAAATTGCTGATATTTTAATGTATACTCATTAATTACTTACTACGTAGTGGTAGATAGTATTAAGTTATAGTAATATTATTTAGTTATTTTATTTACCTGCATGCAATAAATGCGCGCTATTCAAGGCAAGCATACTAAATCAACATTGTAATTTTACCTTTTCTTGCGTAAATATTAATTATGTTTTCAAAATTATGTATATTATAGACCCGTACTGTCTATTTAAAAAGTTTATAATGAGCGTCTTAGCTCACTAAACTGTTGGCAGCTATATGTTTTTACTATCTAGGATTTTTTTAACGTACACTAGACTAGTAAGTATTGTAAAACCTTTAATTATATTAAATAAAGACATTTTAAAAACAAACAAACAGGCGTATCATCCTTATTTACTTTACAGAAAAAACTTATTCGCATATTAGTAAATATTGACAACAGAGACAGTTGCAAACCTCATTTTAAGAATCAGAAAATACTGACTAACTAGTTTATATATTCTAGAAATTTGTAAGTTTGTTCGAAACTATCCCTTATACTCTAAGAAACGCGAAGAACATACCAACTAGATATGAGCGCCAACAGGTATATTGCCGGCGATGGGAAAGTTGACTGGCGGCGGCGGCGGGCAGAAGTGAAAACTTGAATATTTTGACATTTCGAATCAACGAATACCGTAGCAACAGAAGTAAACTATTTCACTTGCAAATTAGCGCGTGAGAACTTATTGTGTGTCGGCCGAACGGGTAAGCGCCGCATCGCCACTACGGCATCGGTCCCCCCCCCCGCCCCCAAGCATCGTCCCGAATCTCTCACCATAAATTTATGGTCACATAACACCTGTCGCGAGTTTAACAATTTTTCCGCATACCAAAAAGTGCACAGCGCCGCTAAAGAAGTTTTCACTTCAAAAATGTTAATATAAAAACTATAAAAATCACGGACGCGTCATTGCTGTGTGTGGTTTGATCTGGTAGCGGGACTCGTCGCAGCTCGCCGGGCCGGCGCCGGTGGCCGTTCCCCAACGTCGCCGCCGCCAACCAATTTGTTTTTGCCATTGCTAAATATTTTTCAAAGCTTTATGTTCTTAGGAATAACGTCCAAATTCGAATAGTTCGAATTTTCTCAATAGCAAAACGGTGAAGGACGCGTGGACAAAATTACAAATTTATTTGCAGAATATGCTATTGCAAAAAGTGTTTAACGGCTTTATACTCTTACGAATAGCGTTCAGTTTTGAATGAAGTCGAATCGGCTAGCAGCAAAATATAAAAGTTTGTGACCTCCTTCACATCTGACGTCACAAAAATCTGTCGCGTATTTAGCAATTTTTCCCCATCCCAAAAAGTGCTCAGCGCCGCTAAAGAAGTTTTCACTTCAAAAATTACACAAAGGACCGATATTTACGATATTTTAAACCTATCAATTTCGTGTTGCGCTAATGATATTTCATCTTTATTACCCAAAAGGAAAGGCATACTTAATCACAGAATTAAGGCGGTGCATTGGAAATTATCCCGTGCTTTGAAAAGCCGTTCTGACTAGATTGTCTGATTTTCAGATATATGATTCTGGACTATATGATTGTTTATCTGATGTGATCGATACATGATTGCCTAAAATTTTCTTGATAGAAAAAATTCCAAAGTTGGATCTGTATTTTCCTTTTTTTACTCTCAGCTCAGCCTACTCAAACTATACATTATTTTACGACACAATCAAGTTAATACTATAGTATTTTATCTCATCTAAAATCTCACTTGATGAAATTTAAATAAAACTTCACTTAGTTAGGAATTTATCGAAATTTGTCCAAAAAAGCCATTCCCGAAGAGTGTTACATCTCTTTTTCTCGTGCGTGGAAGGCATAAGCGTGTCTTTGTCAGGCATCTCCTTAAGAACTTAATTACACTTTTTAAATAATATTATCAAGAACAACGGAGCATCTAATTAGAGAGAGTATTGGATAGGAGTTTACAAAGACAAATATTTAATAAGAAAAGTATGTTAGAGTCGGAACACAGAAATTACTTGACAAACAATGACAAGAGCCTAGCTTTTTAAAATGAGTTTATGTGAATAAAATTTTCCATGACATGGGGAATAAATTCACTTAAATACTCCATAAATTTGACAGGTGTGCGCCTGACTGTAGCCGAGTGTGTGATGTGTAGAGGGCAGGTGTTAGGGTTGCCAGTTGCCGCTTAAATTACAGAATATTTATAAATTGGAAATAATTGTCTGTTAGATATACTTGATGTACATATACTTGCTTATATCATATAAACATTGATATAATTATATAAATTTTCTTTGACATATTCAATCAAAAAACATTGAATCAGGAACTTAGACACCTTGTTTGTTATAAACACAGGCCTTTTTAGGGTTCCGTAGCCAAATGGCAAAAAACGGAACCCTTATAGATTCGTCATGTCTGTCTGTCTGTCCGTCCGTATGTCACAGGCATTTTACTCGAAAACGATAAGGAGTATTTGAATAAAAAATTTTAGGGGTGCACTCCATACATAAAACTGAGTCAAAAAAAATATTTTCATTGCAAGCCCACGTGTGGCACATCAATCGATAGGGCTTTCAAAATAAATATAAGGTTTCTATACAAATTTTTTGATTAAGTGAATAGAGTTGGAGATAATCGCCCCAAAAGTCACTAAAATAACCCCCGCTCTAATTTTTGAACCGTTTATTTTAAAAATATGAAAAAAAACATGGACACAGGGCTTATTCAATTCTTTCAGCGAAAATTGTTTTGAACAAGATCGGTTCAAAGGTTTTGGGAATATTTCTAAAAAACTGCCTTCCTTAAAGAAAAGGATGTAAGTTCCATAAGATTTCAGTAATGATTCGAACTTTTTAATAGGCACGGAACCCTTCGTTTTGCGTGGTCCGACACGCACTTGGCCGCTTTTTATTTAAACATCTTCATATTCATGTGTTTATGCATCAATCACATGACTACTACATTTCAAAAAGAAATAAAAAAATCCTTTGGTCTGACCTGAACCAAATTTTTATGGAACCACATATCTTATTTTTAAATGACCTACAACTACAATTTAAATCTTTTGGTGAACTTCAATAGCTTCCTTATTTGATTGGTTCTTGACTTTTAGTGCAAAAAGTATTTTTTTTTAACTAAAAATAAGTAAAGTAAAGTAAATACTATCCTCGTAAGGCCTATCAGCCTAATTTTAGGACAAAAAATTTGAGGCTTAACAGCCCAACTCATTAGTTGAGTGTAATAAAATTTGAACTCTATTTAGGGGTTTGAAATTACAAAATAGTATTTTATTTATGACCTATTTTCAGGACACTGAAAGAAAGAAAGAAAGAAAGAAAATACATTTATTTAACGTCACAACTTACACAATAAAAAAACAAAGAACAAGCAAAAGAAAAGGCTTAAATATGCGGACGTTAAACAGGAGCCCCACTCAGCATAAAGCCCCTGCAAGACACGGCAAGCACCGTCCGGTCCGGCGGCGGCGGTGGTCCGGTGGTCCGTTATTACATTGGTTCTAAAATAGCTTGGGCCTTACGAGTATGATGGTGGCAATCAAGCATACAGTCTGCCTGATGATTAATCTTGAGCTCTCATTTGTGGCCATATTACATAGACGATAGAATTATGTTAATGGAAATAATTAATTCCAATTTGTACAAACAAACGGAACAGCATGCGACTAGTACCCTACCCATAGTACAAGTTTTGCTTAGTTAGTAGTTTGGGACTAGATTGATTTGTTTAAGATTGTCCCCAAATATTTATTAATTATTTATTTATTGTAATTGTACCACTTACACATGCCTAATTATCCACTGAAATAAATCCAAAAACAAATGCATTCCAGTTATATGTTCTCTACAACATACTTGGTGGCATATTCCACTTAAGTTACACACAATTGGGTCTGTTTTGAAATGTCATCTCACTAATAAGTTTCACTGTGCAGTATTTAGTTGGGTCATAATTCTAAACCATTTATTGGTAATGTGGCCTCTATAAGCTATTGATGGTACTTAAGATTACCTGCTCTAATAATAAATGTGTTATAAACTTGAGGAAACTTCCTCAGCCTTGTAGAAGCATTTTACGGAAGTGTGACCCTGATACAACCCAGCGATATCCGATTATATAGCACAATATATTATTAAGCTGACATTAAAATTATTAATTTCAATTTTTTACAAATAATAACTATTCTGTACACATCTGTACACATCTATGTAACTGACAAGTCATATTTTTTATACATTTTTATCTTGTACATTTACTGTACCAATGATTTTAATTGTAAAATTATGATAATAAATAAATCTGAATCTGAATCTGAATCTATAATCGGTTACTGCGGAATAGTTTACAAAACACGAGGCAATAGGCATTATGGCGGAGGCGCAGCGTAGAGATGGTAGTGCAGCGTCCGAGGCGGCCCGCCGACCCGGGTAATATTGCGGCACGGGAGACCTACACACGTGACGTAGAGATGGTAGTGCGCCGGGCAGCGTCCGAGGCGGCCCGCCGACCCGGGTAATATTGCGGCACGGGAGACCTACACACGTGACGTAGAGATGGTAGTGCGCCGGGCAGCGTCCGAGGCGGCCCGCCGACCCGGGTAATATTGCGGCACGGGAGACCTACACACGTGACGTAGAGATGGTAGTGCGCCGGGCAGCGTCCGAGGCGGCCCGCCGACCCGGGTAATATTGCGGCACGGGAGACCTACACACGTGACGTAGAGATGGTAGTGCGCCGGGCAGCGTCCGAGGCGGCCCGCCGACCCGGGTAATATTGCGGCACGGGAGACCTACACACGTGACGTAGAGATGGTAGTGCGCCGGGCAGCGCCCGAGGCGGCCCGCCGACCCGGGTAATATTGCGGCACGGGAGACCTACACACGTGACGTAGAGATGGTAGTGCGCCGGGCAGCGTCCGAGGCGGCCCGCCGACCCGGGTAATATTGCGGCACGGGAGACCTACACACGTGGCGTAGAGATGGTAGTGCGCCGGGCAGCGTCCGAGGCGGCCCGCCGACCCGGGTAATATTGCGGCACGGGGGACCTACACACGTGACGCTGGACCTTTTATTACCTTCGTCCCCGTAAAAGAAAGTTAATCATATCTCTGGTCAAGAGTTTTTTTCGGGAATAAATGATTTCAAGACTGACTTCTGCATGGCTAGATTCTGGTACTAGTTATATATCTGATCAGAATTTCGGCGCGTAAAGTGTTCTATTTTCAAGATTTGCACCTGCGGATTTATGGGTTCGACGGCATAGAGCGAAGTATGATTTTAAACTTTTTAAATCGATTTCATTTATGTAAGTAAGTTAAACGTCCGAGTGCTAGACGCTGTACTGTATATGCCATGGGCACTCTATGGCAAAGTGATATGGCTTAAATTCGAATGAAGAAATATCCTCTTAGTTGGAATTTAACCCATATTGCTTTGACATAGAGTGCCCATGCCATATACTAGTACAGGGTTGAGCACTCGGACGTTTACCTTACTTTATTACAACAGTTTAAAAAACTAAATGGATATTGAACGGCGCGGTGCCCCGTAGTACATCACGGGAAGAGGGTTGCGACGTCTGGTGCCTGGCTTCAATAGCCTCGGACTAAGGGTGCTGACCTAGTGAGGTCGCTGGTCCGAACCGCGGAAGTGGTCGACGCGCCCACAAATTGGCATGTGTGGCCGTCGACTGTTACTGCAGCAGCGGAGGCACGGTGCGAGCGTGACGGGAGCTCTGTTGTCGTCGCACTCACACACAAGTGGGATCCACAGGCGGAAATAAAACTCCGATACTCTTGAGAAAGCTTGATGGCACGGCTGGTTGGTTGGAGCGAGATGGGTATATGTTGCTCTAGTGATAGTCGAGCTTGTTATGAGTGAACATTTTGCTTTTTTTTTTTTTTTTTTTTTTGAGTGGACTAAACTACAAGCCGGGCCACACAGGACCCTTTTGCTCGGCGCGGACAAATTTTGAGATTTGGCCCCAGAGGGCCAAAACAAGAATTATACAAACTAAAAACTTATACTAATCTTAAGGCTAGGTGCCCACAAGCCTTAGGGGTTTGCGGGTCTTTTACTCCCTGAGACAGGGAGGATAGAGATGACATTACTACTACTACCCCTTTCAAGTAGTGTAGATAGATTTGAGCTAAAATTGTCGCTCCCCAACGCAGGGGGAGGACTTAAGATTGTGGAAGATGAATTGCTGTTTTCGTTCCCCATCGCAGGAGGATTTGCTCTTGTAGAAGGCGAAACAGGATTGCCACTCCCCAGCACAGGAGGAGGGTTTGAGTTTAATGAGCTAGAGATAGAGATTGATCGCTCCCTTGGGAAGGGAGACCAGGGGTAGTGATGGGGCGACCTTGGGACGCCACCGCGACGCAGTGAGGGCCTGTAGAGCACCCTGGGCTGTTGGGGTAAGGGGTTAGTGGAGTCAGTGCCATGTGCCAATGTCAGTGCAGAGAGAGAGAGAGAAGTTGCCGGAGTAGTGATAGTTTTAGTTATGGGGGATTTACTCCTGGAGGCTAGCTCTTTAGTCAACCGGATGTCGTCCTCGTGTGCCAACGTGATGTCGTCGTCACTGTCCAAAAGAGCGTTTTTAGGACGTCTTTTGAACAGTGGCGTCGACTTTACAGGGGTGTAATTGGCAAATGCCTTTATGAGCGGGTTTGAGTGGGATTCGGCACCGGCATGAAGGTGTTTTGACAACACCTTCATGTGGTACCGAATAGAGGGCATTTTCAGGTCCTTGTGGAGGTCAGTGTTCCTGATGTACCACGGTGCATTGACGGTTCTGCGAAGGTACTTGTTTTGGATTATCTGGAAGGTCTTTAGTTTTGGCTTTGAGGCGTGGGCGAAGACGGTAGATGCGTAGGTGAGGACGGGCCTTACACAAGCCTTGTAAAGTAAGAGCTTGTTTGGGACGGACATTTTGGAAGATTTACAGATCAGAATTTTGAGACGTGCGGAGATGAATGCGGCTCTGTCCCTGACAACTTTAATGTGCCTGTGGAAGTTGAGGCGACGGTCAAGGTGTACTCCTAGATATTTGACGGTGGGGACCCAGGGAATGGGGGTGTTGAAAAGGGATATGGGTTTGTGCTTGGAGAGGACATTGGCATAACTAAGACGGCGGGTGAAAATTACTGCTTGGCTCTTTTCCGGGTTGACCTCAACCCTCCAGCGACGGAACCAGACCCCGAGGGAGTTGATTGCGCTCTGGAGGATCTTGCTCAATTTGGAAGAGTGCGGTGACGACGCATAAATAGCGGTGTCATCCGCAAACAAAGCGTAATTAACACCCGAAATCTTAGGGATGTCGTTTATGAAGAGGGAGAAAAGGGTGGGGGCTAGGACTGAGCCTTGTGGAACACCCGCTCTAACGGGATGGAGGGCAGAGAGGGTACCCTCGACTTTATAGCGAAAGCCTCGACGATCAAGATAGTCCCTGATGATGTGGACCATCTGGCGCGGCACTCCGGTTGAGTAAAGCTTGTATAACAAGCCGTTGTGCCACACCTTGTCGAAGGCTTTCGCTATATCAAGGAAGATGGCGGCAGTTGGAATTGGGCGCTTCCAGCCATTCATCCAGTAGAGCGCGTGTTCCACAATGCGGTGGATTTGTTGGGGACAGGAGTGCCCGGCACGAAAGCCAAATTGTTCGTCAATGATGACGTTGTTTTGACTTACGTGCCGTTTCAGCCTCTTGAGCAGAATGCGTTCGTATAACTTGCCCATTGTGCTCAAGAGGCTTATGGGACGGTAGCTGGAGGGGATGTTGGAGGGTTTTCCGGGTTTGTGGATTCCGATGACCGTCGCTGACTTCCAGACGTCAGGAAAGTGACAGTTGGCCAGAGCCGCATTGAAGATAAGAACGAGAAGGTTAATTACTGTGTCGGGAAGGAGCTTGAAGAGCCTGTTTGGAAGCCCGTCCTCACCAGGCGATTTCCTAATTTTGAGGTCCTTTATTAGGTGCTTTACCTCTGCTGTAGTGACCGGTTCTAACGGGTCGCTGTCGTTAGGGGGGAGTAGTGAAAAACGGGCTACCTCATTGTCGACGAATGAAATGTGGTCAAGATCGGGTTGGCTGGCGCTGGGTGAGCACTGATTTGCCAGGCTTTTTGCCAGGCACTCGGCTTTTTCTAGGTCGGTGAAGGCGGGAGCAGCAGCATCCGGATCGACAAGTGGAGGCATGGATACGACCGTATCCTTCTTCAGAGATCTCGCCACATTCCAGTAAGCCTGGTGATGTGGGGAGACCTCCGAGAGAAAGTCGTTCCACTTCTCGTTCCGGAATTCACTGATCGCGCGTTTCACCGCCTTTTGAAGCTTGTTAACCCGATTTTTTGTGTCTACATGCGGACACCTGTCGTAGTCATGGAGTGCGACGTTTTTCTCATGCATCAGTTTTTGGATGCGCTCAGGGAGGCGGAAGCGTTTGTCGTCGGTGACTGATATCTCCCGTGAACAGTCCGCCTTGATGGTTTGCAAGGTGGTGGTGATGTGTTCGATGGCGGTGTCTGTGTCTGCTTTTGTTTTTATGTCGCTGGGGAGTGTAGTGAATTGGGGGAGGGGGTCTGAAGCTAAGGTTTTACCCAGCTTCACCCAGTCGACAACAGTTCGTTTGACTGTTTCCGACTCGGGTGAAGGGCCTAGTTGGAGGATTACCGGTCTATGGTCTGAGTTTAATTCGTGGTGGACAGTTATGGCTCTGAAACGAAGTGAAATATTCTTAAGGAGGGCAATGTCAAGTATGTCGGGTCTAAAGTCTGAGTTTGAATGAAAGTGGGTGGGTTCGAGAGGAGCGTAGATGTCTAGGTTGAGGTCGAGTATGAACCGCCTCAATCTATTGCCGTTAGGCGTAGATAGTCTGCAATTCCACTGCGTATGCTTGGAGTTGAAATCGCCAGCCAATAAGACTGATGTATCCAACTCCAGCAAGGCGAGCAGGTCGGATTGCAGAATATCCTTGCCCGGCGGCTGGTAGACTGAGGCGATTGTTATGGGTGCGTGTCCAGTCATGGCTAGCCTGCATACGGAGGCCTCCATGTTGTGTAACTGTGGTGTGTTAATCGGGCAGATGTGGAGTGACCTTCTGTAGTAGATGAGTGTACCACCACCTTGCGTTGGGCGGTCATTCCTAACGAGGTTAAAATTAGCTATTCTGGGGCTCCTTTGTGCAGGTTTCAGGAAAGTTTCTTGCAGGAGGAGAATGTCAAGAGAGTTTTTCTTGATGAACTCTGCGATTTCAGTCAGTTGGGGTTTTAGGCCCCTGGCGTTATAGAACCCGATCTCTAGGGATCGGGGTTGTGTGCGTGAGTTTGCTTGTGCGGGTGTATTAGCCATGACGAGTGGTGAAATTTTTGATGGTGGTGAGGAGAGAATGGTGTTTGGCTAGCACAGAGAGCTTCTCCGTGCCAGAGAGGGCCGCGCGGAACTCGGCGGCAAGCGCACAGACCTCGTCCATGTCAAAAACAGTGGCGAGGTCCGTGACCAGTCTTAGGTCGGCCATGGCCGAGCCTGGGTTGGAGTAGCTCTCTGGCTGGGCCGGGGGGCTACGGTGATAGTGGTATGAGTTTTGTGGTGTGGGGTGAGTGTGGTGAGTTGGATTCCGTGTGTGATTGTGGGCTGTTGCACTCGCTGGGGCGGTTTGCCGCGGCACCGCTGGCGGTGCAGCGGGGTAGGGGGGCCCAGCTGTTTGTGGTGAGTTTGGGGGCGGGCTTTGCGCAGGCACCGCCTTTTGTGTGGTATTTGTAGGAGGTTGGGTGTAGCGATAGTCGCTTGAGGGGAGGAGGGGCGGGTAAGCCGCTCTCGTCTGAGGCTTGCTAGTCCAGGCATTAAAACCTGGGGGCCTGGCGGGGAATTCCCTGGGCTGGGTGGTAGCTTGCGTGTGAGCAGAGTTGTTTGTGCGAGTGTGAGTGTTGTGGCGGGGCTTCCGAGTTGTCTTTTTGGACGCCAGGGGCTTTGGAGCGTGGGGGCAGCCGCGCCAGCTAGCTACATGGGGACCCTTGCAGTTACTGCAAAGGGGGTCCCCATCTTTTGACGGGTCGCGTTTGCAGTCCCTCCAGTGGTGAGGGCCTGCGCATTTGTGGCATACAGGCTCTAGCCTGCAGTTCCGTTCCGCATGGCCAAATAACTGACAATTCTTGCATTGTACGATTTCCTTTCTCTTATTAGGGGGCTCCACTTTGACATTTCCTACCCCGAGGATATATTTAATTTGGTCTATTGACTTTCCCGCGTCCGTGCGGTCCAGCATGACTGCCACAATGTCGTAGGCTGCCTTGGGTCTAATGTAAGGTCTATAGAGCCTGTAAACTTCGCTGGCTGGGTAGCCCTGTTCCCGGATGTCGGCTAAAATTTCGTCAGTTTCGAACTCTTTCGGGACGTGTTTGATGATGACTCGATGCTGGCGCTCTGAGTCTAGCTCATGGGTGTAATAACCGTTAACCATTAAATTGCGCCAGGCTTGGAACATTTCCACGTTAGGGGTGTATATGGCTAGGCCACCCGCGCGACCTTTGATAAGGCGGGGCTCGGCGACTGCAATGCCTAGTCGTTCGGACTCCTTTTTTAATCCTAGCCAGCGCCTGACGTCCCTAAGAAGGAGCATGGGTGGCTTTTTGGGTGCGGCGGGCTTATCGGGCTTCGAAACCTGAGAGGGAGGGGGCGTGGCTTGCCTATTAGGGCGCTTGGTAGAGTCGTCGGTACGAGCCTCCGAGGGCTCGCCCTGGCTCTCGAGAGACAGCGGGTCAAATTGGTTGTTTAGCGTGACTCCCTGGGAGCCTGGGTGACTAGCCTGGGCGCGGGGGGAGGCCTGAGTATGGGAGAGGGCGGCGCGTTTGCGCTTTGATTTTTTGTTTGTAACTGTCTGGAAGTCAGTTTTTGTGTCGTATGTCGTTTCGTAATCCATGTCCGTTAGAGTCTCGTCAGAGCGAGCCTCGGAGTCAGTGGTACGGGCATCGTCGGTATCAGAGTGGGCCTCACGGGAGGGGCGCCTAGGCACAAAGGGAGTGCTCTGGCCCGGCTGAAGTAGGGTGTCTGGGAGTTGTGACTCCGTGCCCGCAAAGGGGGTCGGAGGCGGGGCTTGCCCGAGGGGTAATTGTGTGTCAGTTAGTGACGTGGGGTAGAACGCTGGGGTGGAGACAGGGGCTCCGGAGTCCATAGTGGGGGTAGCAAGAAGGCCTGCGGGGCCGGGCGGGCTACGGGTCTCGAGAGAGGTGATAGGGGGCCTAGTCTCAGACATGTTGGTACACGTGGTGACTACTGAGGTTGTTGTCAATGTGACGGCCGTTACGGCGGAGACTCTATTATTTGCACTGACATAGTCATAGGGCACTGACTCACCTGAGTAATGGGTCCGGCGGCGTGGCGCGCGGAGCCTGTGCTTATCTCCGTACATAACGGAGAGTGCGGTCTGAGGGAGCGTCCCATTGCCCTCCCTACGAATGTAATCGTCCCACACACCGGGATGATCACGCTGCATGAACTCGATTAGTTCCTCCTTTTCGAGCTGCACACGGCGAAGCTCGTTCTCCATGATGGAGACACAAAACACTTTATACACAGAAAGAATAGAATAGAACCTTACAAGGTTCAAGACACTAGAGCACTACACTTAGAATCTTTTACTTAACTAATTGAGTCTTTTCTCGTAACTGCACACGATGCGCGGAAAGTTACCACGGCCGGGCACACCGTGATAACGAACAAAGGAGCTCGCGTGGGAAAAACCCAGGCGAGGTGAGCCGCGCGCCGCACTGGGCGAACGCGGGCGAGGGCCGAAGGGCGGGGGCGCGCACACGGCAGAGCGGGTCTGCGAGGCGGCGGTGAGCCACGCGACGCGCAAGGCGAACGCGGGCGAGGGCCGAGGGGCGGGGGCGCGCACACGGCAGCGTGGATCTGCGAGCAGACTGCGAGGGCGAAGGCGAGGAGCGCGTGCGCTCAACTCGGATGCGGCGGGCAGAATGACTGACTGAACATTTTGCTTGTACTCCACCTTATATATAAACCTTCCAGCATTACCATAACGTAAACATCTTTATTTCGATTAAAACAGTCATTTCTTTACACAATTTTGTCTTAGGTTTTAGCGTTTACATTCCAGTACCGTCTTAATCTAGGTAAATCTAGGTCTTAAGTTATGTTAATCTTGTACAGAATTACTCAGTGCATAATTGTTAATAGGCTAAATGAATACATTTCAAATAGTTTAGGTGAAATACCTATCTAAACACTAAACTTTTGTAGTTTTATGCAAATTAATACTTTTGATTCCTTTGTTATATCTAACAGAGGTCGTAAGCACTATTCTCAATTATTTCATTAGATTAATATCTTACTGTAGATTAATAATGTAGTAAAGTTTACTATGTTAAGCTTAAGGCTTGTCTAATATTTATGAATGATGTGCATAGTGCAAGTGAAAATTACCAAAACATGAGCTATGCAAAGGAAATGACTATAATTACATGCTTCTAATTAGCTTAAAGAGCTTTACCTACTGTGGCATAGAGCCGTTTGTTCAAATCCTTAAAACTACGTTCGGCGCATTGCCGTTTTAAGCAGAATTAATGAGGAATGAGGAGGCAAAGGTTGTTTTGTGATTCTACTGTCGAATATAAATTAAGTTAATTAAATAAATTTAGAAAAATATGGAAACAACCTTGTATGAAAACTAAATGAACCCAGCTTTGGTTATGTGACTGGAAGCTTTGCAAAGCGTACTCTGAAAGCTTCGCAACCACCGGCTTTTCAGGCGGCCAGGCCAAAGTCACAATCGTTGAGGAATATTCGATTCATGAGGCACACCTACCAAAGGTGTGACCTCTATAAATGGTACAACTTTTATCTATTTATATTTGGAGCTTAAAGCTCTTAACGGAGGCTTTTACCTACACGTTATTGTCAAGTCCGGGTATATTTGGATGGTTAGTAAACTAGACCAATCCGCTCATATAAGATGTTAACTGAAGGGGAAAGTACCTTGACATAAGTCCGAAACCTATGAACCAAAGAGAGCTGTTGAGATGGTAAAATAAAGAGTCAAAGCTATGTATTTGTCTTACAGACGGCTGCCTTGAACAGTCTCCCCTTAATACGTAAGCACAAGAAATATGCTAACCAAGGTAGCTTAATCGAACAAATATGAGTATGAATTTGTCAATCCAAATTTCGTTCTCACCTTTACAATACATGCGTGTACATCAATTTTCAGGAACTACTGAAGCGCGCGCTGCAGTCATATTTACGTATCGATTAATACGAGATGAAAATATCGCGCGCCGCGCTTACTACCTATTTTTTCGTATTGTAGGTAGATCGAAATACTCCCATTCACATCTACCCACCACACATGTTTTATGATTAGAACGAGACGCAAGATATCAAGCGCCTGCTCGCTCAGTGCTCTTTTCAAATGTGGGTGGATTGAAATAATCTTATTCACATCTACCCACTACATATGTTTTGTGATTAAAACGAGATGCATAATATCGAGCGCCTGCTTGCTCAATACGCTTTTTTCTCATGTGGGCGGATCGAAATGTTTCCATTCACATTCACCCACTACATATGTTTTATAATGGTAGATGGGAATAAGACTACGAGATTTACTAAATAATGACTGTCTTGAACAGATATAGTAAGACTATGGTTCTATGTTGGTGTAACGTGTATTATCTTTGTAAACACCGCGTAGGGTCAAGGTAAGTCGACTCGACTATTATCAGTTTAAGTTGCTCATCTGGTTTTTCCATGGTATAACAACACAGGTACTCTCTTCCGAGACTCGTGAACCACGTGACTGACACAAGCCTACGTCATCATGCTGTTAAATGCCGTTTGATGACGTAGGCTTGTGTCAGTCACGTGGTTCGCGAGACTCAGAAGAGAGTACCTGTGTTGTTATACCATGGGTTTTTCTTATTACTTATAATCTCAGATTCGCTATTGCTACCGCCGCGCGCGGACGGACGCCCCGCCCGTATCTGCGGTCCCGTTAGCTTGTGAAATGACTCGCGAACATAATGAGAAAACGGTGTGTAAGGCTGGGTTCAGACGGCATTGTCCTGCACGTTTTCTGCACGCATTCGGTTTGGTTGACAAGTCCGGTGAGTATTCGTTTAAACGTATAAACAACATTTTGTATCCTTCAAAAAAACGTGCAGGACAATGCCGTGTGCACGAAGCCTAACTATACTAATATATTATTCACCTTTAAAGTGACCTAAACCGCTGTGACTGCTGTTGAAAAACACCAAGAACCGGTTTTCATGATGCGTTTAAATTGTTTGGTAAATTTTGTATGAATTATAAGTAGATTGGGTTTTGGTGTTTGTGTGACAAATAGTTTATTGAGTTAGGGCTAAATAACGGAACCTTAAAGCAGGGACTGCATAACCGAAAAATACCGGTATGTTTTATAACCGATATAACGTCGTATCGGTTTTCAAATAGCGGTTTCGGTAGCGGAATCTTTATATTTCGCTATCGAAGTATAACGGTAACCTTAATTTTTTTCGGTATACTACCGTAACCGCTTTTTAAAGGTTACCGATATCTACTTCGATTTTGGCGTCGTTGCCAAACCGCCGGCGCTGCCGTTTGTCTTTCAGATTTGTCTGTTCTGTTCTGATACTTTTCTGATTCGTTCGTTCGTTCCTATTGGAAGAAGTTGTCTGTGTACCTAAGTGTAAGTTCGCTTATTTTTTCGGTAAACCTTATAATACCGGTTTGGAACCGGTATTACAAAGGTTTTGGGTTCCCTTTAAATTGATAACGGTAACCGATATTTCAAAACAGTTACGGTACCGTTATGTTGGCGCGGCGCGCGTAACCTTTACACCATTACTGTACCGTAATGGAATACCGGTTTCATAACGGTAAAACGTAACCGAAATCAGTCCCTGCCTTAAAGGCAGCAACTAAGGCGAATTATGCGTCTCCCAAATGGGCCCACCGGTGGCGACGCGTGAAAATTTTCGATGGACAGCCCGGAACAAAAAAGTTATAAAAGAGTTTAGAGTATATAACTATAGGCGTAACTAAAAATAAATTATAGGCAAGTCAGTGGGAATCGGCTTGTACGGGCGCTCCGCCACTGGCGCCCACAGCTCACAGTGCTCACAAACGCTGGAGAGGCAATCAAGTTGTATGGACTTCATTTCATTCATTCATTTCATTTATTCATTCAATAGGACATTACGTACCTAGGGCGGTGAATTCGTGAATGGCCCAGATCGCAGGTGTTTGTGGCCCGAACCGAAGGTGAGGGCCATACATATGCGATCTGGGGCTTTACGAATTACCGCCCGTGGTGAGTACACAATTTTACGTCTCCACCTGGCCACAATGCGAGTTTTACCGTACGCGCAGCGTGCGGTATAACTCGCATTATGTGTGACGTAAAAACAATTTTCATTGTGTGTGAAGTACATGTAAATTAAGCTGTTAAATACAAAGTAAAACAAACAAATAATAGCAACCAGTACACTTGTGGCCGACGGCCCACCGCTCCGACAGTGTCGACGGGGGTGACGCGAGTCGCGCTTCACAGCCACCTAAGACTATCGCGCCTCTAGACAGAACTAGAGGGGCCCACCAATAACGCCTACGGGTATGACTACCGAGTCTGAAACTCGTAGCCCTGACGTGCCCGTGAATACCTGGATGAACCTAGGTTACCTATAATAATAAGACTGTTTACAAATGAATAAGAAATATTTATTAAACGAATTTACACTGATTAATACTTTTATAATTTACAACTTTCCCTATCACTGCCCTAACACTTTCCCTATCACTTTCCCTATGTATTTTCCTAAGACTTCTTCTAGTAGTTGCTTCCTCCTTGGGAGCTTGGATCAGACACAATTTGGAATGGGTATAAACCCTCTATTTATACTGAATCTATCATGAATAAACAATATATTTTCTCTCAAGCTAATTGGGTGCTTTTTACGCCCCTTTCCTTACGAATGAGTTTACTTTTACAATTCACCCCGAGTGGGCTACCTTTATCTAGATTTAAATACTGTTACTAGTTAGGCTAGTTTGAATGGAAAGTCTTAAAACACTGTGCGTTCGTTAGATATGATTTTACGTTTTACTATTAATTATTAATTATATATAATTTGGTAAATATGCTAATTATCCTGGACTTATTCTAAGTTTAAACAATAAGTACAAAGGGTAGGTGTATAGACATATTACTATAGGCAGGGGCTCGTTTAGCCCGTCATTTTGACATATGTAGCGTATCTGTACGGCTAAGGGTTACTGAGATATAACAAGGAATGTCTCTAATTGATAAGCGATAATTACGTAACTGGATTAAATTCCTGCATTCCGGCAATCTATTTTTAGCCAATGACACAGTTACGTATATTACTGTCTCCCTCACTCGGCTGGTCGTCTCTTCGGTCCGCCTGGGCTGATACACACGTAGTGGGGCTGTGCTGCTCTCTTCATCAGGCTGTCTCGCTCTGGCATGGTGCGACGAGGGCTTCTTGGTACGACATCGAGATATAGTCGATTTGAAAGAATGTGAAAACGTGATTATCGCTCATTTACATGTACTAATATTAATCCCAAACACTTGGATTACAGCTTATGGCTGCTATGTATTAAATATGATTTTACTGACTACTTTAAGTTATGTGTTCTTTAATACACTTTACAAACATGATTTCTCTAATGGGTTTTTCCTATGAGGATTAGGGGGTAAATGAGTGCCAGCGGCGAAGGGCATTTATTTATACATATCATAACACAAATGGTTTAATAGTTAACTTAGTTTATTGAAGTGTAGTCTTCCTTCGCTCTGGATGGGCCGGTGGCTTCTTTGTAGTTGCGGGTTGCGGACCTCGCGATGTGCCGGCGTTAGGCTCCCTGGGTCGGGCTGCTCGCTCGCGGCTGGGCGGCATTGGATTCGCTACGCCTGGACGGAGCCACCATCTCTCCCCCCGCGCCCGGATCGCCACCCGACGTCAACCGCCACTACCCGCGCCGCTGTACCGCCTGTCTAGTTCCGACCAGCCCCGGCCTCCCACAAGCGGGTCTCACCGGGGTCTGGCCGCGTACGAAACGGGTAAGGGCAGCCGCGCCGCCGCGATCGCGCTCCAAGCGTCACAGGAAGCCCTAGAGAGGGCCCCCCAATCACTCCTCACCCCTCGCCTTTGACAAGCAAAGGTGGGGGTAGAGCGAGAAACCGTGTGGGTGAAATACCCACACAAAAAATAGAAAATGCCGCCGCCAACCCCGCGCCCCGCGGGAGCCTCACCGAGCAGCCACCGGACATTCCGCCGCACCCGCGGCCTAGGTGACGCAGCCAGCGCCGCCCGCGACCCGCGCGTACAACGGGCGTTCGCTAACGCCCTGCGCGCATCCGCGGCAGCCCACAAGGCAGCGTCAACACCCAGCGGCCGACGCCGACGCCGCCCCAAACTACGCCGCAGCGGACCTTCCCGCTGCCCAAGACGCCACCGCACGGAGGAATCACGGTCCACCGTACGCCCGCCACGATGTCGCCGCCGCTGGTTCACACCCCAGCGCAGGCACAGCCGACGACAACCGCGCTCCCCCCGCTCACCGGGGCCAAGCGCAGCCTGGGGTCCCCACCAGAGGGGGCCCAACAATCCAGCCTCCCCCGCCTGGACTTGTCCCCGATGGACGTCCTGGACGAGAGTGAGGAGGCAGACGAAGACGACGACGAGAGCCGGGAAGAGGCCGCAACCGCGCCGGCCCCCAACCCGACTCCACCAACAACCGCACAAGGACCAGCCACGACCCAGCCGCCCCGGAAGAAGCCGCGACCAATCACGGTCGACAACCTCCCGGATTGGAGCGCGCACTTCCAGCGGATACGGGAGCGACTGGGCCGCTACCCCAACGCCCGACCCTACGGAAACGGCATCCGCTTCCGCCCCGACGACCACGAGGAGTACAGGGTGGTGCAGGCCTACCTCGAGGCCCTCGGGGACTCCGTATCGTGGTCGGTGCTACAAGCCAAGGACGAGATCCCCCTGAAAGTGTGCATCAGGGGGCTCCCCGCTAACACAGACCCGGAGCACATCACAGCTGACCTCGCGGCGGAAGGTTTCGCCCCAATCTACACGCGCCACGTGGACGCGCGTGCAGGACGACCCGGCTGCGTATTCTACGCGCAGCTCACCAAAACTGATGGCCTCATCCCGGCGATATACGACGTTCGGGAGATACTGGGGATGACGGGAGTGGTGGTGGAGGCATGGCGCGGCAGGAAGGGGCCGGCGCAGTGCCACCGCTGCCAGGCCTTTCGTCATTCCTCGCGCGGCTGCCACCGCCCTATAAAGTGTGTCCGCTGCGCGGGGCCACACTTCGCGGGCCAGTGCGAGCGGCCGCGCGATCAAGAGGGGACCTGCGCAAATTGCGGCGGCCCCCACACAGCCAACAGCCTGACGTGCCCATCATACCAGCGGGAGGCTCGTGCAAAGAAGACCGGCACAGCCCCCATCATCACCAACCGCCGAGGACAAACCGTGCCCCAGCCACAAACCATTGAAGCCGCCGAGAACGCCCCGAACTCCCTAATGGCGAAAGCGAACGATGCGGCGCCATCGCGTCGCCGCTGCCGAGGGAGGGGCAGACGAGGCAAAGGGCAACCCGCCGCCCCCGCCGACACCGATACCCAGACTACCACCGCCGCCGCCCAGACCACCGCTGACTGCACCAACGCCGCTCCTGCGCCCGCTCCTGCTGCGCCATCCGGACGACCGCACCACACTGCCCCCCCCTCCCTACCGGCATGCCAAGATGGCGCCAGGGAAAAGGTGATAGCGCAGTGTGTGCAAATCCTGCAAAGTGTGCTTGGCGCCTTGCAGGCAGGAGAGAACCCCACCACCATCATTCTTAGGGGGCTGGCTGACCTTTACAAGGATGGCTAGCTCCCTAACGCCCCGGACCAGACTGGACGTTCCTGCAGCGCCGTCGGCTCGCAGGTCGCTCGCTGGGCCTCTCCTTACGGAGTCTCACCCGGCAGGGCTTGACCTCGCCGACGGCCGCCGCAGATGATCCCACCACATCGGACCTGACGGGCATTACGCCCACCACAACCACCCGTCCGCTGTAACGGACGGCGCCCGACCCCGCCGTATGCGGCAAAGCCGCGAAAGGCTCCTCCGAGCCCCTATCGGGGCTCGAGAGACGACCATCAAGAGGGCTGGGCGGCAGTTCTTTGTAGTTGCGGGTCGCGGACCTCGCGATGTGCCGGCGTTAGGCTGCCTGGGTCGGGATGCGTATTTGTGAGGTTCCATCGCTCACAACACTATAGACTATTTTACATATCAAAAATTAATGATTAATAATAAAGGATATCTATGTCCAATCTAGCAATGAAAAACAATCAATAATAGAGTAATAATAATGAAAAACGTCATGTCATGCATAACTATGGCTATTCGGGCACAAAAACTGTTGAACTCGCTTCTGTCACAAGCACCTGAATACGATATATTTGCTAGTCGATGGGCGAATTTATGTCACATTTTTCTTCGGAAAGTACACTGTGTCTAAAAGTTCACTTCCCTTTATATACACTTTGTCAATAGGTGCACTTTCCCAGAATGTACACTTTCGCAGAAGGTATATTTTCCCGGAAAGTACACTTTAGGGGTAGGGGTGTCCCTGTTTATAGTACTAAGGGTTTCTATGAAATAGTGCAAATGCAAACAGTCGGACAGACGAATGGACGGACAGATAGACGGACGGACGGACGGACAGAAAGACCGAAACTATAAGCGTAAATGTGCACCTTTTGAGAAAGTGCCCTAAATGGGAGTGTACATTTTGGGAAAGCATGCGTTTTGGAAAAGTGCACAGTTTGAAAAAGTGCACCTTTCGGGAAAGTTTCCAAATTGGGAAAGTGTACATTTTGGGAGTGTATATTTTGCGGAAAGTGCACCTTTGCAGAAAGTGCACATTTCGGGAAAGTGTGTTTTACGAGCCTAACCCACCTGGAAGCATATGCTTGCAAACAAAAAAAAAATTACGAATCGGCCCATCAATGACGGAGATCTGAGGTAACAAACATTGAAAAAAAAAAAAAAAGATAAAAATAAAAAACTGAATTGAGAACCTCTTTCTTTTTTTAAAGGCGGGTAAAAATACGAAATAAAAAAAAATTAACAAAAAAATCGAAGCCCTAAAATCAGGCCCACTTTGCTATACCCCAACCGTGGCCGGCTATCGACTACATCTAGTCATCTACAGACAAGGAACAGGCGCGTCCAGTCTGTCGCTGGCCGACAGACGGCTGGGATAAGAAAATTTACTTGACGACCATGATTCATGAAAGACCGATCGATATCTTCGCTTCGATAACAACCTGACCTTCACTGAGCTCCGCGTACTTTTGTTCCGCTTTGATCATCAGCTTCCTTCGCTTTCGTGTGACGCATGCATGTTACTCGTATCTTTGATAATTGCTTTTATTTTTCAAAACCTGCATCAAGATATTGTAGCTTTTAAATATGTAGTTCGGCGAGTAGGTACGGCGAAGTTTGAAGATCGTGTATTTCCATCTCTATGGCTCTAGTAGCGCAAGAGCGATAGAAGGGACATACTTATACGAGCTTGGATGTGTTGTGTTTAGCTGTCGCCCTAGTCCGCTATTTGAATCTGTAAAGCATCCCCGGCTGCAGCGTTCTGTGGTCTTACTTGCGATTTTTCTTTGAATAGTCAAACAGTTTTGAGTTACATAGGTAAGCTGCAATAGAACTCTTGAAATGTATGTTCCTCCCTCCCCACTTCCCTCCTGGGAAGCTACCCCATGTGTGTGTGAGGGACCCATGGACAGGTGTTTGCATGTTGCAGGTTGATGGCCGCGTATGCTGCCTCTATTGCGCTCGTGCTCGTTGAGCTGACCACGTTCATTCTCGGGCTCACTATGTTCTCACCCACTGTCTCGCTAATCTGTATCCTTTGTCAATAACCCCCGTTAAAGCCGTATGTCGGTCTTTTAACTGCACACAACGAGTATAGTCTTCGTTGGTCGTGTGCTGTTTCCGCCAAAGGTTTGACAGCGTCTTTACGTCAAGACACATATATAATCATTAATCATACATGTGCAAATAATTGACTGACGTATCGGGTCTAGCGGTAATTAATGTAATACTGTATCATACTTAAATTACGTGTGCATTTGTGTCTGCTGTCATTCTTGTAATAGCTCCATTTATACCGTAACAAACACCTTTTCGTTTCTCATCTGACCATTATATTTAACAATTCAATTTATTAAACCTCTAATTTTGATAAAATGATAAACCTCACTGTTCAACAATTCAAAGAGAATCTCGGCCACGACTTGGGAGCGGGAGGTTGAAACACAAAAGAAATGAATTCCACGTATCTGATCACGCGTCGCGCGGACCGCGACAAAATGTTAACCAAAAATACATTTTCATCACACTTGCTCGAAAAGGGCTTCATAATGCGCAGACATATAGAGCTGTAATAGCCTGTGTTACGCCCACGGGCGTAATGGTTTTTTTCTTAAATTGTATTGTATTGTATGTATAATATGTATGTAGTTACAAAGCAAAGAGGTTTTAAAACAAAAACGATGTTTGAAAACGTATTTATAAATAAAATTAAACTTAAAAAACGACTTAAACATGTTTAACTGAATTATTTACAGATTTAATGAAAACATCGAAGTACAAAATATCGAAAATCTAAAATTCCAACGGTTGAATGGTCTAAATTAAAAATATCGAAAGCTTTATTTACCGACCGATTAAAATATCGAAATAAACATATCGAAAATAAGAATATCGAATTTAAAACATCGAAAGTTCATAATGCCATAGTTTAAAACGTCAAAAGTATTGGTTACCGAATGATTTAAGATCAACTGCCTAACTGTCGAAAATATTATTATCGATCGACATAATAAGAAACATCGAAAGTCAACAAGAATGTCGATTGCACAATCTCTTAAATAGGTATCCTATAATATGACCTATAAAGGTAGGTATAAAGGTATTCATGGTGACTTGCTCAGGTGGTTTTCATCTTACATAGATAACAGGTGTCAGGCTGTTGTCGTTAACAATTATATGTCAAGTTGGGTTAACGTCCCCAGTGGCGTCCCTCAGGGGTCGCTGCTTGGACCATTGCTATTTAATATATTTGTTAACGACGTCAGTAATTGCTTCGTTCACTCCAAACGTCTCTGCTTCGCAGATGACATGAAGATTTTCAAGACAATTAAATCGACTCACGATTCTTTACTTATTCAATCAGACCTCGTGCGTCTTGATAATTAATGCCATGATAACAATCTAGACCTTAATCCATACACTTAAAGGACAACCCCTGAGCACGGTTAGTCACGTGAGAGATCTGGGTGTAGTTCATGATTCCAAACTATTGTTTGATAAACATGTTGATGGCATAGTGAGCAACGCACTGAGAGCTCTAGGATTCTTAATGCGAAACTCCGCTCATTTTACCCAAGCTAAGACTCTTAAAGTTTTATACAAGATGTTAACGGGGTCATGATCCGGAATGACAAAAAGCGAATAAGATGATCATACTGAACAACCTTTCCCATGGGACCAACCACGAAATCGCAAAAAAAAAGAGCCAATTAAGAGTTAACTGTGAGTTAACTGCGATTTAATTGAGAGTTAATGTATGGAATACCTGGTTTTTATTTGCGATTTCGTGGTTGGTCCCATGGGAAAGGTTGTTCAGTATGATCATCTTATTCGCTTTTTGTCATTCCGGATCATGACCCCGTTAACATCCTGTATTGTGCCTTAGTTAGAAGTAAGCTTGAATATGCTTCCCAAATTTGGAATCCTTGTTATAGTACGTATATAGACAGGATTGAACGCATTCAAAAAAAGTTCCTCAGATACTTAAGTTTTAAGCTTAAAAGTCCGCATCACTCTAAGGATTATTTAAGCACTTGCAAAAAACATCATCTAATTACATTACAAAAACGTCGTCAAATCGCGGACATAACTTACATACTCAATATCACCACTGGCAATATTGACTGTCCTGAACTCCTTTCTAAACTTTCGTTCAATACGCCTACTCGGTCTAAAAGGTTTTATCCCCCCCTTTCAGTTAAACGCACTTTATCTAATTATAGGCAAAATAGCTTCCTATGTCGCGCAGCTCGTAACTTAACTTGGCCTGCTTGTTTGTTAGTGTGGGATAAGTCTTGAAACTGTTTTTTAACCCGTTAACCTCTACCGATTGAGCTGAAATTTGGAATAAAACTTTAGTGCCGAGGACAATGCAATATTATAGTACCATTTGGCTGATCTGGAGATGGAAACAAAAGGTGGCCATGGGAATTCAGTAGTTAGTGCGTGTGTGGCTTTATTTTCTTTCAGTATTTCAGGTCAGAGAGTAGAGTGTTGCCTATAGTATCCCGAATCCCTAAGCTAAAAGGGCTGGTATCTGCGCTGCGTATTGGCTAGATGTCGCTGCACGCAGCCTGCAGCTCGCGGGCGGCGGGCGGACGGAGCCGCGGGGTCATTCCTCAAAATACTCGCGAATGCAAGCGATTTCACGTATTTAACACTCTCCCCCTGCGTGCCAATATATCTAATAACAACCTTATTAGTAGTACGCTATAGTTCAACTTAACTCAGCAAAATTGATGAAGGAGACGAAGAAATAAAATACCAATTTGTTTTTGCCATTGCCAAATATTTTTTAAAGCTTTTACTCTTTAGGAATAACGTCCAAATTCGAACTTCGAATTTGCTCAATAGCAAAACGGTAAAGGACGCGTGGACAAAATTACAAATTTAATATGCAATTGAAAAAAGTGTTTAACGGCTTTATACGCTTACGAATAGCGTTCAGTTTTGAATGAAGTCGAATCGGCAAACAGCAAAACAAAAAACAAAATGGAATTAGCATTTACGTAAAATGTGTTACGACCTATACTGTTAACAATAAAGTACAAATTAGAACTATGTGCCCTTAGTCAAACCCCCGTTTTCCCCCCCCACCCCCAAGCCTCGTCCCGAATCTCTCACCATCCTACGGTCACGTGACCTCCTACGCATCTGACGTCACAAAAATCTGTCGCAAGTTTAACAATTTTTCCCCATCCCAAAAAGTGCTCAGCGCCGCTAAAGCAGTTTTCACTTCAAAAAACTTTTAGGCAGTTTTACTGGTTAGAGCGAAGGGTTTGTTGACATTTATAATCCTTGTTTTACAGACCACCTTCTAAGCATGTTTAAAGTCTAACTCGACCACGTTGCTTGGCCAAGGGGAACTGAATAAAAACAAGATATAGTTATTTGCGAAATATTACCTTTCAAGGCAGTTTCTTCTTCCCTCTTAACCACGTAAAGATATTTCGGACTTTCCGGCAGGATGAATATAAGCGGTATACAAATAATGACTAGCACGGCGTAGGCGGCGAGCAGATACGGCCAGTCTTCGGGTCCACCTGAAACAAAACGCTCTCTGTGTACTTGTTCTAACCTTCATGTGTGAACCGCAATCCTTTCCAGTGCGAACTCACAAGGATGATGTAGACTACATTCCTATCTTATCCACACTGATGGCCGCACGTTGAAAAAGCGTTGATTCGTGGCAAACACACACAGATAATAAAAGAAAGAAATACAAAAACACATAATATTTGTCACGAAATGGAGCCAGCTGCTAGCTTTACAGCCAGCTCTGGTCTTCCGCAGGGTTCTTTCGGTGAGAGCACGGGGCAGGTGGGTAACAACGGTTGATGCACATATCAAATTAAACAATAACACATTACCGTCATTCATAAACGTTCAACAAACCTATTTTAACTAAATTTCGTATGTCTTTGTCAGTTACTTTGTCATTTGTGATCGTAAGAAAGCGACAAAACACAATCATTTTAATTATCAGAGAAATTTTACGTTCCATGAATAAGAGGGTGGTAAAGTGACGTGAAGTACTCACCCAGTATGACGTCAAGTCCCATCACCTGCCCCACCAGCACCCCCACGTTGACCCCCATGGGGCACACGACCCCCATGGCCCCCGTCAGCTCCAGCGGGGCCAACTCGGCCAAGTACATTGGCACTATACTTGTGGTTAGACCTGAAACAAATCGTTCTATTGTAACAACATGAACTTAACAATAATAGTGAGGTCAGGCAAAGTTGAATATTATTTCGCTCTTATTGTGAGCACCCCCGTCTGTTATAATAATACATGCTCAGTAGAGAAGTGCACTGTGTCCGTGGATGCGAGAAGTATCCAGACCCCTCTAGGATGGATTGACAGTGAGAGACCTGCATTTGTCTCTTTTTATATCTAAATCAAAAAAAGACCGGGTTGCACTCCGGGCGTGCCGGCAGAAGTGCATTTTTGATATTTTGGAATTTTTAGGGAATAATTTTGCACGAATTGCTTCAATTATTCCATTGCAGTTTCAGGGCGGGCTGCAAAACACCGCCTGTATAGACGTAAGCGGTGTTCGTTACAAATGTATGGACAATTGGAAAGTTCGTCAAGTTATATTTTAATTTTATAATAGACTGTCCAGTGACCCTAGTCTCACCTGATGACAGAGCCTTTACGAAGCTCACTGGTTCAGTAATAGCTTATTCACTCTTGTTTTGAAGGCTCCTAGATCGTTGTTCTCAGGAAATACAGAGAGAGGGAGCTAATTCCTTTCCTTAGCAGTTAGCCTTTTAAGTATTTTTCTGTCGTTACGGTTCCACACAATCGGGCAGGCCGTACGCCTGTTAGTCACCGTGGTGGTATAGGCTGCTATATATATGTTCTGACCGGCAGCCAGGCCGACGCCGAGCCGCGCCAGCACGAGCAGCTCCACGGAGCGCGCCGCGCGGCTCACCAGGAACACCACGGCGCCGCACACGAACATCGCGCTGCTCAGGAGCGTCGCTTTCCGTCTGCAACAAACATGCAACACTATTCCTTTACTATTTATAGATCATATGAGGGCCCTGACTTGTTTTGATTGCGTACTAGTTTGGCCTAGCAAGCCATATCAGAGCACACAAAAGAAACCGTAATTCGGGTGTCACTGACCTGCCGAGCCGGTCGGCCAGCGCGGCGCCCAGGATGGACCCCGCGCAGCCGCCCACGATGAACACGGCCACCACGGCCGACCACAGCACGCTCATCCAGCTCTCGCTCACCGCTACACCGTAGTACACGCTCTCGTTCACGAATCTCTGGATTACCTGTAATTAAAAAAACATCATGTCCTCTCGGAGCGTTTTTAACGCCATGACTGACGGCGAGGAGGCATGGGAGGCAATGGCATGGAACGGTCCGAAATGATCCTCTCCACCGGCGACGAACAGGAGGCAGAGCCAGGCGCTGCGCGCAGTAGCGGCCTCTACCGTAGTAAGACCGTGGAATTAGTTCTGAGTGGCATTCTACAAATAACTGTCCCACAGGACCAAATTGCGCCCCTGGCGCTACCCTGGCCGCCCGCCGGGAAACTCGCGCTGGAACGCTGAAAGCGAACTCACGGTTCCTCTACACGGCGGAGCCGGCCCCCGCTGGGATTATAGACCACAGTCCAAGGTCAAAACCGACCTGGTCTCCACGACCGGGCGGGATGCGTCCACGCATTTCTTTAACGTTAAACAAAAAAGTATCGGCAGCATTTGGGAATTGGTACATGTAAAGACGTTCGGTTTTGGTTGTGTCCAATTCTTTGTCTTATTGTGTGGTTTTGCTACCTCATTAATCTCATTATCGTCCGGCATAACCTATCCTCCCCTATCTATCTATGGATAATAAATTACGGTTCATCTGAAATTGTGATAGATGCATTAATAAGTGACCTGAGCCGGGGTGTTGATGACGCTGATGTTGTACCCGACGGGCAGCGAGCAGCCCAGCGTGGTGGCCGCGCCGGCCAGCAGCAGGTGCGGCGACCAGCCGGCCTTGTACTCGCCGCCGCCGGTCAGCTGCTGGTGCTCGTTCGTGGGCTGCAAGCGCAAATGGACACAGCTAGTGTAAATATGGTTTGAAAGTTGATGACAGTGTCGATATTAATGCGAATAACTTTATAGTAGATTTCGACACATAATGGGTACACAGGAATTTAAAGTGCGCTTCGGCCACAATCCGTGCTCGCAGGATTACCAGTGCACCCAGCTATAGACAATACCAGATTGGTCTTCGCTCTGCGTGCATACATGTCATAGGGCGCTCTCTCTAATACCGCAACCACGCACTGACGCTTGTTTTTGGTCACTTACAATCATGTTAGTACTCGTATAGTAGGTCTACCGCCTGAGCGCGCAGATGGCGGCGCCAGCGGCGACGATGTCGGCGGCGGCAGGCAGCGCGGCGCCGAGCGCGGCCGCCGCCCACAGCGCGCCGCACGGCCAGCCCGACACCACGCCGTAGCAGAGCGCCGCGCACGAGCAGCCGTGGCAGCCGATAGCTGATCATGGTCACCCGTTCAGGAATATTATGCAGACGGATTACAACTAAAACCATAGCCCTTCCTTTTGGCTTCGCTGTCAGGCAAAAAGGAGGTCCTTATAATTCAATTCGACTCTTTATGTTGCTATTCAAAGACCGTGTTTGTAATAGTACATTGTTTAACGAGAGGCGTAAATGTAATATTGCGAACAAGAGGGGTACGTATTAAAAGATCGAAAATTGAAATATCGACAGTGAAAACATCGAAGTACGAATCGAACGATCGAGATATCTAATGTTATTAAATCGACGTATAATTGGTCTAAAATACAAATGCCGAACGGTTAAAATATCGAAATTACAAAATATCAATAACTATGCAGGCGATATATTAAAATTTCGAATGACAATATATCGACCATTGAAATGGCGACGCCCAAATAATCGAAAAGTAAAACGTCGAACCATCAAAATAACTAACATCATAATATATGGTCTACTTGCACACCAAATAATATGTTTGGCAATGTTATACACTTACCAAAATGTCATTAAACAAAATGACCAAAATGTTAATTGTCATAAATAACTATTGTTAAAATGTGTCGCTGGGTTATTTATTCCGCTACTCTCTTATGGCCGTGAGAATTAGTTTGTTGTGCTAACATTTATTATTACCTAAACTAAACCTAACCTAACCGCCAGCGTGTCAACGTTTCCGCTCTAAAGGACACAAGCTAACCCTAACCTAACCTAGAAATAATACCATCGTTAAAATTATATGTTGCTTTTTTACTGCGGGGGGTTTTGCCCACCGAGCCTCCCCTTTTTCTAGCTGCCCTAACCTAATCTTCTTTATTATATACCAGTATCAATAGTAACAGTAGGTATAAAAGGTTCTTTTCTCTAAAATCAAAAATGGCCGAGATATTTGACCTCCAAGTAGGAATTTGAAATCCAAAAATGATTCAAAACCGAATCGGAGCATCCCACCATCCACGTGGTTTTGTCTGCCCTACCCCTAGAGTGTTTATAAAAGATAACGGAGGAGCGGAGGGACAGCAGCCCTCGCCGAGCGAAGTGACCGTGCTTCGTCACGGAAGGGCTGCTGTTTCCGCAGCGCCGGAGCTACGGGAAGTCATTATTGATCCAAATTTCTCCGCGCCTCCGTTCTCTTATGTCCGTTGTTTTATTTATTTATTTATTTATTTATACAAGGAATTCCAACAGCTATGAAATATTCGCTAAACTTTATAAATAGCAATACAGAGCCTATATAGCCGAGCCGATTATAGGAACTCGCAAATAGAAACTGAGTATAATAATATGTTACACAGTACACGCTATATGATAAGTGATAACAATGCACAGTATACTGTGATACAAAATATTACAGTATGAAATATATCAAAAAAACAAAAGAAGAATCAAATCTTATGAGCAACGAGTAAGAACATCTCTGGATGTACAAATCATCTATAAATGTACAAATACAACTACAAATGTACACAAATAATTTAATGAACAACATGGACCGGACACAAACTAATCAAACTTACAGATCAGACGCTATAGCATATTACTGCCTGCAACAGGTTATTTAGAAGCACCGATTGACTAGATTACGCCTTATAGAAGGAATTGAGCAGTTAAAAACGTCAATATCTAGATCCTTCGACAAGTTATTTAAGACACTTTCGCTAAGATGGCTGGATCAAGGGTCAGATACAGCGCGGCGGTACTCCGGAGACTACGCCTATCAACCAACACCTTAAGACACTTTCGCTAGATGGCTGGATCAAGGGTCAGACAGATACAGCGCGGCGGTAATCCGGAGACTACGCCTATCAACCAACACCTTAAGACACTTTCGCTAGATGGCTGGATCAAGGGCCAGATACAGCGCGGCGGTACTCCGGAGACTACGCCTATCAACCAACACCTTAAGACACTTTCGCTAGATGGCTGGATCAAGGGCCAGATACAGCGCGGCGGTACTCCGGAGACTACGCCTATCAACCAACACCTTAAGACACTTTCGCTAGATGGCTGGATCAAGGGTCAGATACAGCGCGGCGGTACTCCGGAGACTACGCCTATCAACCAACACCTTAAGACACTTTCGCTAGATGGCTGGGTCAAGGGTCAGATACAGCGCGGCGGTACTCTGGAGACTACGCCTATCAACCAACACCTTAAGACACTTTCGCTAGATGGCTGGATGAAGGGTCAGATACAGCGCGGCGGTACTCCGGAGACTACGCCTATCAACCAACACCTTAAGACACTTTCGCTAGATGGCTGGATCAAGGGTCAGATACAGCGCGGCGGTACTCCGGAGACTACGCCTATCAACCAACACCTTAAGACACTTTCGCTAGATGGCTGGATCAAGGGTCAGATACAGCGCGGCGGTACTCCGGAGACTACGCCTATTAACCAACACCTTAAGACACTTTCGCTAGATGGCTGGATCAAGGGTCAGATACAGCGCGGCGGTACTCCGGAGACTACGCCTATCAACCAACACCTTAAGACACTTTCGCTAGATGGCTGGATCAAGGGTCAGATACAGCCCGGCGGTACTCCGGAGACTACGCCTATCAACCAACACCTTAAGACACTTTCGCTAGATGGCTGGATCAAGGGTCAGATACAGCGCGGCGGTACTCCGGAGACTACGCCTATCAACCAACACCTTAAGACACTTTCGCTAGATGGCTGGATCAAGGGTCAGATACAGCGCGGCGGTACTCCGGAGACTACGCCTATCAACCAACACCTTAAGACACTTTCGCTAGATGGCTGGATCAAGGGTCAGATACAGCGCGGCGGTACTCCGGAGACTACGCCTATCAACCAACACCTTAAGACACTTTCGCTAGATGGCTGGATCAAGGGTCAGATACAGCGCGGCGGTATTCCGGAGACTACGCCTATCAACCAACACCTTAAGACACTTTCGCTAGATGGCTGGATCAAGGGTCAGATACAGCGCGGCGGTACTCCGGAGACTACGCCTATCAACCAACACCTTAAGACACTTTCGCTAGATGGCTGGATCAAGGGTCAGATACAGCGCGGCGGTACTCCGGAGACTACGCCTATCAACCAACACCTTAAGACACTTTCGCTAGATGGCTGGATCAAGGGTCAGATACAGCGCGGCGGTACTCCGGAGACTACGCCTATCAACCAACACCTTAAGACACTTTCGCTAGATGGCTGGATCAAGGGTCAGATACAGCGCGGCGGTACTCCGGAGACTACGCCTATCAACCAACACCTTAAGACACTTTCGCTAGATGGCTGGATCAAGGGTCAGATACAGCGCGGCGGTACTCTGGAGACTACGCCTATCAACCAACACCTTAAGACACTTTCGCTAGATGGCTGGATGAAGGGTCAGATACAGCGCGGCGGTACTCCGGAGACTACGCCTATCAACCAACACCTTAAGACACTTTCGCTAGATGGCTGGATCAAGGGTCAGATACAGCGCGGCGGTACTCCGGAGACTACGCCTATCAACCAACATCTTAAGACACTTTCGCTAGATGGCTGGATCAAGGGTCAGATACAGCGCGGCGGTACTCCGGAGACTACGCCTATCAACCAACACCTTAAGACACTTTCGCTAGATGGCTGGATCAAGGGTCAGATACAGCGCGGCGGTACTCCGGAGACTACGCCTATCAACCAACACCTTAAGACACTTTCGCTAGATGGCTGGATCAAGGGTCAGATACAGCCCGGCGGTACTCCGGAGACTACGCCTATCAACCAACACCTTAAGACACTTTCGCTAGATGGCTGGATCAAGGGTCAGATACAGCGCGGCGGTACTCCGGAGACTACGCCTATCAACCAACACCTTAAGACACTTTCGCTAGATGGCTGGATCAAGGGTCAGATACAGCGCGGCAGTAATCCGGAGACTACGCCTATAGTCAGGAGGTTCCCCTCTCTGTCGCCTTGACCACCGGTAACTTAAGCCCCGCTGCCGGCGGCACCTTACATTAGGTTTTTGATGATGTTTGTACTTTACCAGGGCTGCACTTATATTTTGTATGTACATTTTTATACTTTACCAGGGCTGCACTGAAAGTATCGGGAATCTAGTACTTACGAACTTATTTTTGACACATATTATACCTTTTTATAATCTCTGAAGTTTCATCATATTAACACACTGGCCACATAGGAAAAAAAACAATGGTTCGGTTTCAATTTTTTTTTCAAATCGTTGAGTCGGTGCTGAAGGTGGAATTGTCCCGTGAAAAATTAAGAGATATGATTTATTACGACTTTAAAAGTGGATTAACAAAAACAATGTGGAGGCCGGATGATTGCTGCCTTTAGTAATGAAACTAATGAAGCACCTTCAAAGACGACAATATACAGGTGGTTTTCAGAATTTCAACCTCGCCGAGTAGCCCTCACGGACGACGCGCGTGAAGGTGGAGCAAAATGGGCAGTTACGCAAGAAAACGTTCACCTTGTGCGTCAGCTGATAAAAGAAGACCAGCATGTGACATATCGGGAAATTCAGGAGTCTTTGGGGATTGGAATGAGTCATATATAGGCCCACAGCTCTAACTAACAATTACATGTACTTATTTTATTACCTACTAGCGACCTGCCCCGTCTTCGCACGGGTACTATATTATGCATATAAACCTTTCTCTTGATTCACTCTAACTATTAAAAAAAAAAAAAAAATCAGTTGCGTAGTTTTAAAGATCTAAGCATACATAGGGACAGACAGCGTGAAGCGACTTTGTTTCAAACTATGTAGTGATTAATAGTACAGTTACTAGCCTAACCCTGATAATCCTCGTGTATAAGTGCCTACGACTTGGCGCAGTATGTAACATTAACACTAGTATCTAACTAGCATCTACTCTCAAAGCCCAACTGTAGGTACAGTCGAGGAGATTGAATGTTTAGCACTTTTGGACCTTAACGTCATTCAAATAGAGTTGACATTTGCCAAACATTCATTTTCCTCCACTTTTCGTACATGGTTGTATGACCCGTCCGTGCCACTCATGAATTGCCTATAAATGTTTTATTGTTGGTTTCCGCACTGAACCTACTGCTAAGTCTATTCCCATCATATTTGCTTGGGGGGGGGGGGGGGGGGGGTTTCTTCATTGATGGTTTTTAGGTACTCGTACCTGGGACTTGTAAAATTTTCGATGAATGTTGCGACTTCGCGTAGCTCCGAATAGCAAAGGAGGCGCAACCATATGTAAGTGTTTTGAGGGGGGGGGAGGTGCGACTATTTAGGGTTATTTAGGTAGAAATATTGTATTAATTTGCTCGCTAAGATTTGGTGATCATTTACTATATTTGGTCTTCGAATACAATTTAATGTGCAGCGGTTACTTAAACAGCTAGTACTGTTGTAATGGTAGAATTATTTTTTTTAGTGTTCAGTATATTTTTTTGGTAAAAGAGCTTAGGGTATCAAAGCATTTTTTGGTGGTCATTATATTTGTGCGTGCGTACGACGATGACTGCTGATGCTAGCTATAGCATCTGCCGTCAGTATAAACTAGTGTAACCTCGTGTGTGTGTGTGTGTGTTGCAGCACGCGGCGGCGGGCATGCCGTACGTGTGCATGGCGGCCGTGTTCGCGTACGTGCTCGCCTACGGGCTCGGGCTCGGGCCCATCCCCTACTTCATCGCCTCAGGTAACTTCAGAAACTGCCTATGATCACAAGTTCTTACTCATACATGCTTGAACCATCTGCTATCGGCAAGGATAGCCAGAGATCACACACCTTTATTTCCTGATGGACCTCAGGACCATAATAAACTTCCTCCGCTTCATTCAATTTTATATTATATGCTCTTTTATCTAAGGTACTCTTGATTTAACCTTTTATAGGACTTCATTAATTTGATTTCAAATAATTCGCCATCCATCCTCTGCATACCCAAACCATCTTAATCCCCATCTTAGCCCTTCTCTATTTTAGTCCCTCCATTCTCATTCAACCCGTTCCATTTTTATACATCCATCTTGTATACATATAGTCATCTCGAACCCAAATTCTCTGGCCCAAATGTCTGGCGTCTGCTGAACGCGCCAACGATCTGAGGTGGTTCTCGGTAACACGCCGGCTCGCGTTGGGTTTAAGTCCGCAGTGCTGCAATGGTGGCTTAGTCAGTTAGGTTGCGAGCTTTGTTAGTTCACTCGCCTCATCTGTCCTCGACACGGAAGTGCGTCTTTTCGTGGCAGGTTTACCTATTCTGCCACGAAACGCTGGAATACCATCCCACCTCCCATCAAAAACGCTTCCACATTGAATGCATTAAAAAAATCTTTTAAATATATTTAAATAAATATATAATAAATAAATATTTGGGGACAATCTTACACAAATCGACCTAGTCCCAAACTAAGCAAAGCTTGTAGTATGGGTACTAGACGACGATAAACATCATTATATAGATAAATAAATACTTAAATACATAGAAAACATCCATGACTCAGAAACATATATTCATGCTCATCACATAAATAAATGCCCTTACCGGGATTCGAACCTAGTACCTCTTGCTTCGTAGGCAGGGTCACTACCAACTAGGCTAAAGCGGTCGTCACTAGATCAACAAATTAATCCAGCATAGTCTTTCAGTATCTTTATGTGTATAGTTATGTTTCTTTTCGTACCTAGTTGGCAATTTATTAGTTTAAGTGTAAGTTCTATATGGATCTTTAGTGATTTTAGATGAAATTGGGTTTAATTTATACACACTAATATTTTTAATAAATTAATATTAGTGTGTATAAATTAAACCCTTTAAGTAGTAGTATTATTGTGGAGGGGCGAGATAATCTTGATTACTTTATCAATACTAGATGGTTTATGCACGAGTAACCACATCATCGTTATCTAAACTAAACCCATTATCGTTAATGGCCTACGTAAGTCCACTCACACAGCGACACAAAGACTGTATATAGCCATGGTTTACCTAATTAAATGTTCATTCATATCCCGACTCTCGTCTATATTATTTCCCTCGTACATACTTCACTTCATTATGGTAACGTGCAGTTCTGTAGCGCTCCACATAATACCAACGTCGTTTCGCCTTCTGTGGATCGATATTATGCAGAGTGGACTTCGATTTCGCATCTTAGTTATAATATAGCATCTTAGTGTAAATGTAAAAATGTACTCTAATGTTATTTTTTGCGAAATAAAGTTTTATCTATTCTATTCTTTACGTTGTCTCTTAGAGCGTGAATAGTAGATACAGATGATTTTGCCGAGTGATCTATGGCTAGAGTCGCGCGTCCGGGAAACGCACGGTTGCAAAAAGTAGCGTGAATAAGCGCACTTATTGTTTTTTTTATTGCAGAGATGTTCGAAGTGGGTACGCGCAGCGCGGGCATGGCGTGGGGCTCGCTCGCCAACTGGTGCGGGAACTTCCTCGTCGGCATGACGTTCCCCGCGCTGCGGGACGCCGTCGGCGCCTACTCCTTCCTGCTGTTCGCCGCCGTCACCGCCGCGCTCTTCGTGCTGCAGAAGTAAGTGAGAAGGGCCCCTGGCCAACTGGTGCAGGAATTTCCTCGTCGGCATGACGTTCCCCGCGCTGCGGGACGCCGTCGGCGCCTACTCCTTCCTGCTGTTCGCCGCCGTCACCGCCGCGCTCTTCGTGCTGCAGAAGTAAGTGAAAGGGGCATATATTAAGCAAGCTAGGGGTCTAATTAATATTATTGGTGCGAAAAGTATGATATGATTGGTGGTGGTGATGTAAAATAATGTATTTTATGAAAATTATGAATAAAAATCTGAATCTGAATCTGAAGAAACTATCACTATTGTCTCTTGGCTGGTCGGGTCATATTATCAAAAATAACAAGTTGATTGACCCAATTGTTCTGATACTGATTCTGAAGTAACCCTTGGAACCCTCTTTAGAACTGTAAATGGTGACATAGTTAGTTTCCACCATGTAATGTAGTGGTCCTCCCCGCAGGTCGTACTTCCCGGAGACGCTGGGGCGCTCGGCGCTGCAGGTGGCGCAGCTGTGCGGCCGTGGCTTCCGCTCGCGCCCGCTCGCCGCCGCCGCCGGACACGTGTGACGTCACACACCGAGCCACGTGGCGCAGCTGTGCGGCCGCGGCTGCCGCTCGCGCCCGCTCGCCGCCGCCGCCGGACACGTGTGACGTCACACACCGAGCCACGTGGCGCAGCTGTGCGGCCGCGGCTGCCGCTCGCGCCCACTCGCCGCCGCCGCCGGACACGTGTGACGTCACACACCGAGCCACGTGGCGCAGCTGTGCGGCCGCGGCTTCCGCTCGCGCCCGCTCGCCGCCGCCGCCGGACACGTGTGACGTCACACACCAAGCCACGTGGCACGTCACACACACCGACCCACTCTTGCTCTCGCGAGTACAACGTGGCGGTATGAGAAGCTCAAAATTAGTTGATGGTGCGTATACAATATGCTCGTTTAATGTTTCATGGTAATGATAATTATTTAAATTTACATAGTGAAATCGACCTGCGTTGCGTTGCCCTCAGTCTACCTTTACCAGGACAATATCGATGCACTACACGAGAGCAGCGGTCGGCAACCTTTTAAGCAACCAAGGATGGCCCTAGGATAGGGGGTAACAAAAATGACACGGCCCGCTCTTTTTAATTATTTGTAACTTTATGAGATAATTCCAAATTTCTGAATTCAACGACCTTTACATACAAAACAGCCAGGGAGGCTCGTGGGTTGCAAGCAAGGGTCTCGCGGGCCGCATGAGTCCCGCGGGCCGCCTGTTACCGACCGCTGCACTAGAGCATTAACAATAAACGCCTCAATCTGTATGAAAACCGACCGTGTCACTTTTTTCTACCTACTGTGACGTCACACGGGCGAATTAGTGATGTGAATTACCTGTTGTCCGCGCAAAATCGATTCTGCAATAAGGTATTTTCTTCACGGACAACCGGCTACCACAACAGACGCGCGCGAAATGTAAGTCGGAGTGCCAACTCGGAGTCCGAATTCGGACACGCAAACTACATGCATTTGCGTGATCTATGAGTGGGCTAGCTAGCCCAAACGGTTCCTCGTTTGTTGTGAATTGAATAATAAGTAACTGTCAATAACTGTCCTACCTAGATTTTGTATAATTCGCTGAGCCACTGTGGTATTTTCATGGTAAGTGTAGACGTTGCAGGCAAAAGATACTGATGTACAATTGACGTTAGTCATGCTTATATTATATCTCATAATTAGAGTCTAGTCTTTGAATCTACAAATTGTTTAGTGTGATCACGTCCTGCCTTCGATCGTAATCTCTTAAGACTATATTAATGTACTTAAATGTATTCGTGGTTGTTATTCGGATAGTTCTTAAATATTATCAAAGTAATATAAAGTGAATACCTAGCAGTGGGCCAGTTGAGGCCGAGGTTAGGTGCCCACCTAGTGTCAGTTGAGACCGAGGTTAGGTGCCCACCTAGTGTCAGTTGAGACCGAGGTTAGGTGCCCACCTAGTGTCAGTTGAGACCGAGGTTAGGTGCCCACCTAGTGTCAGTTGAGACCGAGGTTAGGTGCCCACCTAGTGTCAGTTGAGACCGAGGTTAGGTGCCCACCTAGTGTCAGTTGAGACCGAGGTTAGGTGCCCACCTAGTGTCAGTTGAGACCGAGGTTAGGTGCCCACCTAGTGTCAGTTGAGACCGAGGTTAGGCGCCCACCTGGTGTCAGTTGAGACCGAGGTTAGGTGCCTACCTGGTGTCAGTTGAGGCCGAGGTTAGGTGCCCACCTGGTGTCAGTTGAGGACGCGGTTAGGTGCCTACCTGGTGTCAGTTGAGGCCGAGGTTAGGTGCCCACCTAGTGTCAGTTGAGACCGAGGTTAGGTGCCCACCTGGTGTCAGTTGAGACCGAGGTTAGGTGCCTACCTGGTGTCAGTTGAGACCGAGGTTAGGTGCCCACCTAGTGTCAGTTGAGACCGAGGTTAGGTGCCCACCTTGTGTCAGTTGAGACCGAGGTTAGGTGCCCACCTAGTGCCAACTTATGTAGTTCGATTATAAGTTAGTAACATTGGTAACTGAATTCGGGAATTACCCGATTTAATTTATTTCATCACAAGAATAGCTCTCGAATATTGTGTTTATTGTTTTCTACTGGATTTTTTTTATAATAAATCCATAGTCGATAAGCCTAGTCGTTACTGCGTTTTCATAAAATGATTGATACGCAGAAAGAGGTAGCAATTTACCTCATAATCTTACGAAGAAGTATGAACATTGGTGGACACTGAATAATCTAGTGCTTAGATATCGCCGGTATTAGACGTGTGAAACAACGTATTTTTGCTAGAGAGTTTAATCCAAAACAGAATAATAATTAACTACCCTAAACATGTGTAGACAAAATTAATGTCAAAATACCCACTTATATCACAGACACTAAAGTGGCCGTCAATAGAATTTGCTAACTATGTAAACAAACCGCCATATTGAAATTGTCTTTCACTATGGCGGTTTGTTTACATAGTTAGCAAGTTCCATTGACGGCGACTTTAGACGCCTCAAGGCGCAATTCTGTTGTTTGTCTCAGTGGCCATCGCATATTTATATTAAGTTAGGAGGGAATAATCATCACAACCACATTTTATATCAGGGTTATAGTTTTGTTTAGTGAATTTAGTTTCTAGGAGGATATATTTGACTTTTGTAATAAAGCAAAATACTTTTAAGCAAATATTGATATTCTGAGGCTGCCTTTCCATCAGCGAAGCGTTAAGTAGCTGAGGTGAAGCTAAGCTTAATAACAATGGAATCGTTTCCATCAAAGCTAAATGTAGCGGAACGGGAAACGTGTTATAAAAAGATGCGATTCAGCTATCCATGATAAAAACAGCTGCTTTGGATCATGTCGGTGCACCAAAGCTGAGCTAAGCTATGAAAATAAACTATCTTGATTGGTGGACGCCATACTCAGGTTTGCTCAATTTCGTTTTATTTTTTATTCATAACATAAAACATATTATTTTACTTGTATCTAATGGGAAAGGTATACATTATAAGTAGTGTAATGGTGCTTCTTGTAGCCGGAGGGGAATAGGGTAAAACACCTTTATAAAGCATCAAAAATTGTAATTATCCAGTTTTTATAGGCTTACCAATAATTAACGGTTGCCAACAATAGGTAGGTTTGATAAGAATTAAAAGATTATTGTGCGTTTCTGTATTAAATAATGTATTAGAACTTTAACTGAAGCCGGAATCGCCCAAGAGATTAAAAAGTTTATATTCCAGTCAAATAAATAATTATAAACTTCTCACGTGAAAACTTGCCTTACAAAATCTATTTAGCTTATATACTGCTTCTGCCATAGAAATATGATAGACTAAGTAACCAAAGTAGTGTAAAATGGAAACACAAATATTCTGTAGCCATTGAATTATTCCGTCGTTTCTAGATCTTGTAGGAGAATTATAAAAATAAATTCATATAATATAAAAACGTCACACTATGAACATGCTTATTTTTATTTGTTCAAATATTAGAAATGATGCATCTAATGTGAAATGCATCATTATATTGTACGGTTATTTGATTTTGTAACTTAATGGATCTAGTACTTAGGCGCTCGGTTGTTCTGTGCGGTAAACGCTGCGATTCCATAGATACTTGCGTTCCCGCATACTTACACGGTATCTATGGAATCGCAGCCTTTACCGCACAAAATTATTGGAATTAAATTTGAATAGGCCGAATTCAATATGTGTCATTGTCTATTATAAAGCTAGTACGGTATTTGGCCACGTGAGGTTGCATGATGCGTGATGCACAAAGGGCTATACACGAACAGAAGGTGACTCTTTCCCCGCACTCGGAAAGTCTTTTCCATGGATCTGTGGAACAGGGGGAGGCATGGGAGGATATCTTAGATATTTACTTTCTTGATATTGCCCAACCCAATTCACACAAGTTGCTGCGCAATTTGAGGAGCTCTCGGCCAGGGGGAGATCTGCCTGAGAGATGTCAGTCAGGAACCAACAAACCACTCTACCAGTTTCTTGGTCGAGGCGACCTTAAGAAACTGAGGGGGAGATTGTAAGAAAATACACACATAAACAGTCAAGAACAGCCTACCCAATTATGCGCTAGATGTCGCTGCCGGTCAGATAGATCGCGCTAACGTTAGTTTTAAGCAATTCTGAGGTACATACTTTGTGTTCAACCGTTAGTGACCCAACTTTATAAGAGATGGCGCTGCACGTAAGATAGAACGCGCTAACGTTTGTTTGCCGTAGGATGTATAAGACTCGAATGTGATTTTTGTTATTGATCTTGATTATTACAAGGTACTCGGCTTCATTATACTTGCTTTTCTGTCTGCTTCCACTCGTGGGACTTTCGGAGACTTGTATAAAATATTAGCCCGCGGTATTATTTGCGCTTCGAGTGCACGCTCCTGCTACTGTGGGTCGGCGTTCGTACGCAGATAGGTGTTACCTTTATTTTGATTTAATTTTAAAGTTTGGAAATAAATCTACGTTAACTACAAGTTCCTTGTTTTGCTGTCACTACGCTCCACGATCCCGCCACACTCTTACAATCTCGCGTGGTGCTTGGTTACTCTATGTCAGTTCATTCAGGCACACACGACATACTTAGTATACTTACTGGTTTATTTCGAATTAAATACGAATGTATTCTTATTAATCGGCTTATTATTTAATTGGTCTCAACTCATTCTACGAAAAATTTAAAATACTTAACGATAGTCAAAACGGATTTAGAAAAAACCGATCTACTACCTTAGCAATATATAAATATATACAGGAAATAATAACCGAAATAAATAACAAAAAATACGCGGTAGGCCTCCTGCTTGATTTAAGTAAAGCCTATGATAGAGTGAGCTATGGGACTCTACTAAATAAATTGTATAGTACTGGAATTAGAGGCACTCCATTAAAATGGTTCAAATCTTACTTTGAAACTCGATCTCAATACACAGAGATAGAAAGTACAGACTTTGAAACTGGAATAGTTCGTCATTTCAGATCTGATAGAGTCCCGGTAAATGGCTCTATTCCCCAAGGAAGCGTGCTAGGATGTATTTTATTTCTAGTGTATATAAACGACCTCCCAGATATCCTAAATGATCATTGCACACTATTTGCTGACGACATTTCCGTATTATTTCCGTGTGTTAAAATCGACGAAGTTGAAACTAAATTTAATTTAATTCTAGATAAAATACTAAACTGGTTACAAATACATAATCTTGAGCTCAACATTAAAAAAACAAAAATAATACAATTTAAGCCATATCAAAAAACCACTCTTCCAATAAATTATAGCTATAATAATCTTAAACTTGAAAATGTGACCTCAGCTACATTATTGGGAATCGAGTTAGACTCTAGCTTGAACTTTAAACTCCATATACAAAAGCTTACAAAACAGTTATCGTCTTTTGTATATGCTCTAAATCACCTAAAGCGTTTAACTGACCTAACTTCCGCTCTTTCAGCCTATTATGCATATGCTTACTCCAGGATGTCCTACGGACTCATTTTATGGGGTAATAGCACAGACATAGGAAAAATATTTATCTTACAAAAAAAGTGCGTTAGGATATTGGCAAACATAGATCAAATGGAATCGTGTAGACCCCATTTCATAAAATACAAAATTTTGACTGTCACGTCCATGTACATTTTGGAGTCGAGTAAATTTGTAAGAAAACATATAGATTTATATTCACAGATAACCCAAAACAAAAGAAATGACCGAAATTTAAATAAACTAAGATTACCTTTTTCAAAATTAAAGTTCGTTACATCTAGCCCGCATTATATGACAATAAAAATTTATAACCACTTACCTAATTTTATAAAAAATGAGACCGAACTAAAATCGTTCTGTACAAAATTGAAAGCTTATTTAGTCGATAAATGCTACTATAATATAGACGATTTCTTTAATGATAAAGTGTAGAATCTGAAGTTCTAAAAATTTGTATGTATAACTTACTTAAAAATAATAGTTATTAAGCTGTAGATGCCCTCTCATATTGCTGCGCCCTATTCAGGGTATCACATGTAAAACTGCCCTATATTGTACCTACCTTTATAGCTATGTGATATGCAATAAACGATATTATTATTATTATTATTATTCTCTTTATTTTAATTTCGTCTTAGACTAGGTTTTTACAATAATTATATCTAAAAAGTAAAATATAAAACTATACATACAAAACATAAAATCATTATAAAAACCTAACCTAGGGTGCAGCCGGTAGCGAGGCGTGGCCTAAGCTACCAGCGGTCAGGGCGACAGAGACAGGAACCTCCTGACTATACGCGCAGTATCCAGGAGTACCGCCTTCTGTATCTGACCCTTGATCCAGCCGCCTAGCGAGAGTCTCTTGAGGTGATGGTCGAGACTCTTCGCAATTAAACCGTTCGCCGAAACGACTATCGGGACGATGATCGTCGAATCAACATCCCACATGGCGGTTACCTCGTGAGCCAGGTCTAGGTACTTGCTGGCTTTGTCCTTCTCGGCCTTCAAGAGGTTCTCGTCATGGGGGATGGTGATGTCGACGAGCACTGCCTGGCGTTTTGAACGATCTGTCAGCACGATATCAGGCCTATTGGCTAGAATAGTCCTGTCCGTGATCACAGATCGATCCCAATAGAGCGTGGCACGACCATTTTCGAGAACTGGTGCAGGTGTGTACTTATAGTAAGGCACTTCGGAGGCCACAAGACCGTATAGTAGAGCAAGTTGCTGGTGAATAATTCTGGCTACAAGGTTATGTCTGTGCAAGTACTCGCCGTTAGCAAGATGACCACAACCGGAGATAATATGCCTGAGTGACTCCCCGGGACGGCGGCATGCCCGACAAATGTCGACCGTACCGTCCTTCAGGATATACCTCCGGTAATTGTTCGTCATGATAACTTCGTCCGCAATTGCACAGACAAAACCTTCGGTTTCCCCGAAGAGATCCCCGAAACGTAGCCAGTTCACCGACGCGAGCAGATCTACATCGGGCCCTGTGAGGGCCTTGTAGAACCGCCCGTGTAGCTCCTTGCTCCTCCATACCGCCCTGCGGTCCTCGGCGCTCATTACTTTAAGCCTGCGCCAGTTCTCGTTTGCCAAGGAGAGCGGGGTGAAGTTTCCGTCTACTGCTACTACGTCGCGATGCATCCCACACTCGTTGTTTAGGAAATAATCCCTGAGGCTGCACACCTCGCGGTTGTGGAGATCTTTGGCATTTAAAAAGCCTCGACCTCCATACTTCCGCGAGATGTACAGTCTCATAACAGACGAGCGTGGGTGTAGCATGCGATGCGCAGTAAGCAGTACTCGGACTCTTCGGTCCAGGGCATCCAGCTCAGTCTGGGTCCACCTTAGTACGCCAAAGGAGTAAGTAAGCAAGGGCATCACCCAGGCGTTGAAGGCGCGCACCTTATTGCCGCCCGACAAAAGACTATTAAGTACTTTGGTCAGGCGACAAAAGAAGCGCTCCTTCACCGCCCGCTTTACGCCCTCACCCTCAATACCCAATGACTGTGACATACCAAGATACTTATAGGTTTCTGCTTCGGAGATAGATTTGAGGGTCATTGTCTCAGAAAGTTGCAAATTTGTTGAATTTACAACTTTCCCCCGCTGTACATGCATGACCGCACACTTATCGACACCAAATTCCATTTTGATGGCGCTACTGAAGACTTCTGTTGTTTTCAGTAGTTCCAACAGGTCATGTGCATTCGGTGCAAATAGCTTAAGGTCATCCATATAGAGCAGATGAGAAATGACCTCACCCTCTCTCCGAAGCCGGCAACCTAGCCCTGAATCCTTCAGCAGGGTGCTAAGCGGTTAACTTATTTATTATTATTATTATTATTATTATTGGTTATGGGCCCAGCGCCCTCGCGCGTGATGGATTAATAAAGAAAGACAGTAAAGTAGTGTGCAGTGTATCCGCGAACAAAAGAATAAACTTACACGGGAAACCATTTTTTTCATAACCTAAAAATGGAGGTTACCGGTAAAGTGGACAAATTCGACGGAAATAATTTTAAACAGTGGAAATTCCAAATTAAGTGTGCATTACGTGCAAAGGGGTTGAATATCAACGAAACCCAGACTGAAAAGAATGCCGCACAATGGAACAAAGACGACGGAATGGCGATGTTTATCATGACGTCTGCCATGCAATTAAGTCAAGTTGCCCTCATCGAGAATTGCGAGACAGCGTTAGAGATGATGACCAAACTCGAATCCATCTACGAGCAGAAGTCTGAGCTTACTAAAATGATGATCCATGAAAGATTTTATAAGTATTCAATGTCATCATCTGACAGTATCGCTCAGCATATAGCGAAAGTTGAAAGTTTGGCAAAACAACTTAAGGAAAGTGGAGAGAATATCAGTGATACAGCAATCATGACTAAGATTCTCAGTACACTGCCTCCTAAGTACAGATCTCTCCGCCAGGCATGGATGTCACTCGAGAAAAGCAGTCAAACTATAGTAAATTTGACTGCACGGTTATTAGATGAAGAGGCTAGTTTGAGTGTAGAAGAAGAGAATGAAACTGCTTTGTTGGTAGCTAAACAAGCCACAAAGAAGAGAGTATCCACTTCTGCAAAACCAAAAGAAGATGTAAACAAAGAGCGCCAGGGTCATCGTTATCCATGTTATAACTGTGGTAAACGAGGGCATTTTGCCAAGGAATGCCGTGCTCAAAAGAAAAGTCAAGGACAAAGAGATATGTTGGCTTTCAATGTTGCACACTGCGAGTGGACAGAGCAAGATGAAGACAACAAATGGATACTAGATAGTGGCGCCTCGGCTCATCTTTCATATAAAAGAGAATATTTCACAGAGCTACATAAGTATAATGGAACTCCCTTGAAACTTGGAAACCAAGAAGTTGTGGAGGTGGTTGGACAAGGAAATATTCTTATCTCGAAGTGGGTCGACGGTCAGTGGGAGACTAGTATCTTGAAAGATGTTCTCTATGTGCCTAAACTTAAAAGAAATCTATTCTCGGAAGGAGTTGTTACTAGACAAGGCTATGAAATAATGAAAAAGAACAGCGAAGCATTTATTTACAAGAATAATGAAATAGTAATGTGCGCCTCCTTGCAAAGTAACAATTTGTATGAACTTAAAGTAAAGACAATTTTAAATCAATGCAATTTAGTGCAAAAGTCGGACTTGAAGACTTGGCATGAGCGTTTAGGACATTTAAACGTCAAAGAAATACAGAAAATGTGCAATAATAATGTGATAAATGGTGTGGACCTAACAGACTGCGACAGTTTTGTGTGCGAGGGTTGTGCCTACGGAAAACAAGCCCGGAGACCGTTCCAGAAGTCTAGCAGAGGACCACTGCAGCCAGGTGACGTGGTATATAGTGACCTCTGTGGGCCCATGAGCGTGCCCTCAGTACAAGGTATGAAATATTTCGTTATTTTCAAAGATGGTGCCACAGCTTATAGACATTTGTACTTTCTTAAGAACAAAAGTGACACACTAGAATATTTCAAGAAATATAATGCCATAATTAAAAATAAGTTCTTGCATAGTGTGCATGTTTTGCACTCAGATAATGGTGGTGAGTACAAGAACAAACAATTTAAAGAATATCTTGACAGTGAAGGTATCTCTCATGAGTTAACTGCACCATACACACCTGAAGAAAATGGTAGAGCAGAACGGGAGATGAGAACAATCATGGAAAGTGCTCGATCCATGTTGTATGCTCGAAATGTACCACTTGATCTGTGGGCAGAAGCAGTTAGCTGTGCGGTTTATCTGTTAAATCGTACATCTTCAAGCCAAACGCCAAATATGACACCTTATGAACTGTGGACCAGTACAAAACCCAGTCTAGATCATGTTAGAGTATTTGGGTGTTTAGGTTATGTCCATGTACCGAAGGAACTAAGAACAAAGTTGGAGAGTAAAAGCCGGAAACTGATGTTGGTAGGATATGATCATACAAATTACAGGATGTATGATCCAGAAACCAGAAGAGTGACAGTGTCAAGAAATGTTGTTTTTGATGAACAAAGCTCACTGCCTATCCAAAGAAATGAAGTTGAAGTTACACTTAGCTATGGGGAACAGAATGAAAGTGTAACAGAACAAACAGGAACTGCAAGAATAGAACCGGTAGAGGTAGGAACAGTGGAACAGGAAGAGATAGAACGGCTTCAAGAGGAAGAGCTTGAAAATACCAATGGCCAGAATAGTTCATCTGTTGACAGCACATATTCTGATGCAAATGAGCATGATGATACTTATGAACCATCTCAAGAAATTGACCTAGAAGGTTTAAATAATGATATGCCATACTTCTTGCGGCCACGTAGAAACCGTGTTTTTGAAGCAAACATTTTAGTATATGATATTCCACTGACTTATAGTGATGCAGTCAACAGTCCGGAGTGCAAAAGATGGTTGCAAGCAATATCTGGAGAGTTGGATTCTCACAGTGAAAATGATACATGGAGTTTTGTTGATCGAGAAAATCACAGAACTATTACTTCGAAATGGGTGTTCAACATCAAAAGAAACAAAAAAGGTGAAGTCGAGAAATATAAAGCTCGCCTTTGTGCTCTTGGGTTTACACAAATTCAAGGGATTGATTATAGTGAAACCTTTTCGCCTACCACCAGATACGAGTCAATAAGAATATTACTAAGTTTTGCTGCCCAATATAAGTGGAATATAAGACAATTGGATGTGAAAACAGCATTTTTGTATGGTGACGTAGAAGAAGATATATATATGGAAGTACCTGAAGGAGTGAGATCACCACCAAACAAAATATGTAAACTAAACAGATCCCTCTATGGGCTTAAACAGGCATCAAGGTGCTGGAATAAAAAGTTTACTGACTTTTTAGTGAAGTTTGGGTTCAAGCAGTCACAGGCAGATAACTGTGTTTTTGTAGGTAATTTTGAGGGACACAAAGCACTGTTAATTTTGTATGTTGATGATGCTCTAGTTATGTCAGAATCAGATCGAGTTTTAAACTTAATCATTGATTATTTAAAGACATGGTTACAAATTACTGAAACTGAACTTAATAAATATGTGGGTTTAGAAATAGTTCAGAGTGATGACTCCATCTGTATTCATCAGAAAAGTTACATTGAACAGATAATAAGAAAATTCAATATGAGCACTGCAAACCCATGTAACACTCCTGTAGATGCAAATGTGCCTATACAAAACAATGTAAGCCATGAAAGTGATAAAATTGATTTTCCATTCCGAGAAGCCATTGGCTCATTGCTGTTTTTAGCAAATGTATCTAGGCCGGATATATCTTTTGGTGTAAACTTTTTAAGTAGATATATTAACAATCCTAGTTTGCAACATGTTGTTCAATTGAAACGGATAATCAAATATCTAATAAAAACAAAAGATGTTTGTATTAAGTATAAAAGTCAGGAAAGCTTGCTTGGATATTCAGACTCAGATTTTGCTGGGGATTTGGACACAAGGAAGTCAACAACAGGTTACCTATTTATGTTGAATGGAGGTCCTATCTCTTGGGCCAGTCAGAAACAGCCGTGTGTCGCCTTGTCAACGTGTGAGGCTGAATTTATGGCAAGCTGTGAGGCAGCCAAAAATCTTTTATGGCTGAGGCAATTTTTAAAGGATATTGAGATTGAGCAAAATTGTACAACTTTGTGTATGGACAACCAAAGTGCGATTAAGCTAATAAATAATCCAGTTTTTCACAAGAAAAGTAAACATATTGATGTGAAATTTAGTTTTATTCGTGAGAAGGTCCAACAAAAGTTGATTGTAATAAAATATGTGCCAAGTTCGGAGCAGCTTGCTGACATCTTTACAAAGGCTTTGCCTGCAGTTCAATTTGCAAACCTTAGAGACCAGATACTTTCAGTATTGTAATTTTATATTGTTGTCAAGAAGCTGTTCTGTTAAAGTTAGTGATGTGTTTTTGTTTATTATGGTTACTGTATGAGATATATAGGTGAAATGAAAGATATTGAATTCTTATGTAATAAATACATGTCAAATTTAGTGGGAGTATTGGAATTAAATTTGAATAGGCCGAATTCAATATGTGTCATTGTATATTATAAAGCTAGTACGGTATTTGGCCACGTGAGGCGCTGGTGTGCTTGGTTACTCTATGTCAGTTCATTCAGGCACACACGACATACTTAGTATACTTACTGGTTTATTTCGAATTAAATACGAATGTATTCTTATTAATCGGCTTATTATTTAATTAAAATAACCGAGCGCCTGAATGTGTAAGGGTATACCTACCATATGCCAAATTGTTTTACGCAAAATGGGACTTACAATTTTGGTCCAACGGAAAATGTCTCTATAATTTGAACTGTTTGAATGTACAATGTGGAAAATATTACTTCATTGACGATGTACCCAATATTGTACTAATAATGAAAATTGAATGCAAATAAACATTTATAAAACTAGACTGTGTTTGATTTAAATAAGTAGTCTTATCTGAGAAAAACGACCTCAATTGTGTAGGTACTTAGCCATACCCATACACTTCATTACATGCACGTTTTCACATTTCATTTCCTCTTCACCTATTGAACTGCTTTCCGAGAACAAATGCTTTGTTTACTACAGAAAATATCCAATTCATTACATGTGACGCGGTTCCGTCGTTGCCTCATGGATCCCATAATTACCTTTGGTATATGAGTTCCACTTCAAAGGGTGTATTTGGATGAGCGTCTTTGCCCCACGTTGGGCGCCGTTGTGAGGGTTACCAGCGGGAGTAGGGGACGAAGCAATGCATGAATGAAACATCAATGGAGCAGCATCATGGTTTATTTCTACGAGTAAAAAAAAAATGTAACAAAATACTATCTCATTAAAATATAATTTAATAACACAATGTTTCATTCGGAATGACTTTTAACATTATACCTATACTTTTGTTTACTACATTATCTCACTAGCTTTATCTTAAAAACTAGAAGCGTTATGTAGAACCTGTATTTGAACACATTTTTTTTATGAATAACTGTCCAGCGACTGGTCTTAATCTCGCCAAGTAAAGTGTAAAGGGTATCTCTCTCGCTTTCGCATGAACACGAGTGTCGCATTTATGGCTACAGACATATCTAACTGACGTCACTAAAAATTGCAAATAAAAAACCGACTACTTGAACAACAAACCATACCAGGGACGGCATGGAGTCTCAGACATTTAGTTTTTCTTTCAAATAACATCATATGAACTCAATGAAGTAGCTACACAGATGTATGTATGTATGTATGTATCGCCTAGTACCCATAGTACAACCTTTGCTTAGTTTGGGACAAGGTCGATTTGTGTTAGATTGTCTCCAAATATTTATTTATGTAGATGGCGCCAATATGTCAAACAGAGGTAAGCTCATGTGCCTCCATAAGGGTGAGTATCCATCAGAGCTGCGCGAGGTTGCGAGGCGATGAGCGAGGAAAAAACACCAATAGCATTGCCGGCCTCGCTCGCGCATCGCTTCCTATTGGTGAGGCTTTCCTCGTTCACCGCCTAGATACCTCTTATTATCTCCTTAAATAGTCTTCCATGATCTTGAGCTGGTCCCAGCAGACGAGCAGCAGCACGGTGTGCGGGCCGAGGCGCAGGTAGTTGGCGCCGACGCCCTTGTACAGCGCGCGCGCGCCCTCCGCCCGCGCCATCTTGTACACGCAGTCCGCCATGCCCGAGTACAGCGCGCCAACGTTGTTGGCGTCCACCGCTGGAACAAGTTACCGACCGATCGTTGTTTTTAGCAGACCTGAAGCTTGGGGCTTGAAAATAGAGAAAATAAATAAAATCGGGAATAGTACATAATAGTAGCTTGCGAGTCCGTTTAATTATAATACGAAGCCTGCAATTGCCATTCCGGCTGAGGGTAATATAGTGCTTTTCTCAAAAATGGGGGAATAAAAAATACTAAATTTATATAAACTATAAATATCGTTGAACAACGTGAAAATATTTACGATTTCCCGCCGTTTTTTTTTAAACAGAATCGCGAGTGTATTTTTACAACAAAAAATCGCAAACTATTTGAGACACATACAAAAACGTCGTGTTTGCAACAGAAAAATACGAGTTGAATTGGCTGAATACGAGCTGTGCCGTCTTTTATATGCCAGTTCCTACTTTTTTTTTAATTTCGTAATCGACAAATAAAGGAATTTATATACAGGGTGGCTCATTCAGAGCGGTCAGTTTGGGAAAGTCTGAAACTATAAGATATACGAAGATCTGTTCTTAGGAACCATGTCATCGATTTTAGTAACAAGAAAAACTGCATTCATACATTTAAAAAAAACTTGTACTCAGCTCGGGAATCGAACCAGGTCGTTTTGAAAAAAAAAACTAACACTATTTCTATTTAGATATCGATTGTGTAGGTCGTAAGCAGTACATGTTTCTATGGAACATGATGTCTAAAATGAATAAAAGGCATTGTTTTCACATACTTTAATTTATTTTAGTAGGTGTTCGAAGTGACCACCGTTTTTTTCAATACAATATTCAACAAGTTTAGGTAACGATCTTACTATTGCATTTTGTATATTCATGTGGTGAATTTGGGTTAAAATTGACTCTATGATTATTTAGATATTCCAGACTTTCCCATACTGACCGCTCTGAATGAGCCACCCTGTATACTACTCAAAAGAAAATAGGGGCCACTAAGTATTTTGATTGCTACGTGAAAAATATAGTAAACAGTAATGTATATTTATTAAAATAACATGTAACAAGGCTTTTGTTTTAACTTATGCTAATAACCAATTAATTGTGTAGTCAATTGTTTCACTTATTTCAATTAACATGAAATTAGTCCATTGTCAACAGCAAAAACTAAACAGAAACTCTTTGCAAAACAAAACAAAAACTGACACAAGCTGTTTTTTTTAATTGTTTAGTAACAGGTGTGTCCTCCTCTCCTGTTTTCACACTCCTGGAGCCTTGCATGCATACTCTCGATTAAGTTTCTGATGTTTTCATCAGGTATCTCTTCCCACGCACGTTTCAGAGCATCCATAAGCTGTTGCTGGTTGTGAACCTCTTGCTCATGCTCCCTAACCCTTCGTTTTAATTGGTCCCACATATGCTCTATTGGATTTAAATCCGGACTATACGCTGGCCATGGCAGGACACGAATATGCAGTATATCATCCAGTACAGTCTGAGTGGCCCGAGCTGTGTGTGGGCGGGCATTGTCATGCATTAACCAGAACCCTGGCCCCACTCTCTGTGAGAATGGAATCACATGAGGCCTGATGACTTCATCGATGTACCGTTGTGCAGTTACTGTGCCTTGATTTAAGAAAACCAGCTCAGTTTTGCCTTGTAAGCTAATCCCAGCCCAAACCATCACACTAGGACCTCCAAAGCGGTCAATTTCCTTGATGCAGACATCGGAAAATCTCTCACCCTGTCGTCTCCATACTCTAATCCGCCGAACATCACTACAAAGCTTCACTTTACACTCATCTGTGAAGAGCACCATACCCCATTGATTCATGCTCCAATCTGAATGTTCGCGGCAAAAACTTAAACGATTTCCACGTTGAACCCTAGATAAAGGAATTCGTACTACTCGGCGTCTGGACCTTTGCTGGTCTTCATGCAGTCGATTACGTATTGTTTGGTCACTAACACGAGTCCCCGTTGTCAACCGTAGGCGATTTTGTAACTTACGTGCCGTCACAGAGCGCGCTCGACGGGCACTCAATCGGATGTAGCGATCCTCTTGTGCCGTAGTTGCTCGCACCCTGCCCGATCCAGGCCTTCTTGCAACACTGCCAGTCTCTTGGAACCGATCCCACACATTTTGGATGGCTCGGCGAGAGAAACCCAACGAAAAAGCTACAGACTGCTGTGAATGACCTTCAGCAATCAATGTAACGGCTCTGGTGGCAGTAATGGTATCCATATGCCTTCGTTGACGTGGCATTATTAACAAAAGATGTTAAAAGAAGCAAAAGATGGACAGAAATAGTTTTTTAACAGAATAAAATTGTGATTCCATCTGAAAGGAATTTGACCTGAAACTCGTTTTTTTTATTTACTTCAATTTCTGTCCAGCTGTAAGACTTAAACACCAGCATTAAAGAGGTTGGATACTGAAGGAGGCCGGACATCATTAATTAGTCACTTATTAATTAGTTTAAGTACATCTAAAAATTTACTCAAAAACAGAAATATGTAAGTGGCCCTTATTTTCTTTTGACGAGTAAGTATATAACATTCCAGACGGCCTGCAATGTTTTTGAGTTTTTAATATAGATCTGACCTTAAACTTTACACTTTACCTTCCAATATATAGCGAGTTATGTTCACTTTGCGGGCCATTTTTGAGAAAAATAATGTTGAGTGAGTGGGTTCAGGCAGGCGGCAGTATCAGACTGGCGCTCAGCATGTATGATAAGTTGACTCACGCTGGTTGGAGAGGCGCGTGGCGACGACGTCGAACGGGTTGAGGCAGGCGGTCATGACGAGCCCGCCCAGGTTGGCGCCGACGAAGGACAGCAACAGCGGGGAGTCGGTCAGCAGGCCGCGCGCCAGCAGCCACTCCTTGGCGGCCGAGAACGTCACCATCTGCGACGCGCTGCCCACCGCGCCGCGCGGGATCTGCGGCTGCACGCCGCGGAACAAACCTGTACATAGTAGGTACGAGTAGGTACGTGTCAGGAACATCATCATCAACTAAATACATGCACGGGTCTCTTGGACAAGGGAGACTATAAGTCTCCCTGTGCGGCTTGGGGACTTCTGACACTTAAGACTTTGATTTTATCGGCATGTGAATAATTTACTTTAAAAACAAAGTTTTAACCAACTTCAATTTACTCCGCCAAGCCACGAGAACATTTCCACATTTATTTTACAATTTACCACACGAACTGATTTCCGAGAGCAAATGCGTTGGTTATTAGAGATAAAACCCCAATCGCTGTATGTGGGCCGATAATATTTGAGGACTTCCGTCGAATCCACAAGGATCACCTTTGGCACTTCATTAGTTGCTATTTCAACGGAATCTTATCAGAATCTGTGATATACTTTTGTACTTTTAAGTACATAATTGAGGAATTCCATAAGTCATCTGTGGTCTTCATCATCAATTCCACTCCATCAAATTTATGATTTCAGGGTGACACGAGTTATAATAGAAAATACCAAAATCACTACACGCGTGCTTAATATAAATGAGGAGTTCCCTCAATTCCTCATGGATCCCATCATCCAACTGACTTTTTGAAAAAAATGGGACCCACTTGGAAATACTTACAAACTAAAAAATTTAAAAATAAAATACAACCGGATTGAGAACCTCCTCCTTTTTTTGTAGTCAGTTAAATATACAGAGCCATTATTTACTTTACTAAAAACTACAGTATGGTCCATACCTTTAAATCCTTCTTTGGCGTAAATATCAGCAAGGGCCTCGAAGGTCCCGGTGTGTTTGTGTTGGTGCCCCACGGAGATCGCCTGTGCTGCCTGAAAATAAGATATTACTTGCTGGGTATTTTTAGACACTGTCGTTGCCGTCGTAATGTGTTCATGATGCTGCGGCTTGGTTCACCACTTTTTATGGTAACGGAACGAGAGCTCGCTGTGGCTTTTATGTGAGGCAGATGAGTGACTAGAATGAGAAAACTATAACTTTTGCCGCTTTAGCGCACTTCCAGACGCGTCGTTCTGGGCCGTCGTGACATTCACTTGGGCTTTCTTAAGGTCGTCGTTGACGACGGACTTCCCAGCAGTTTTTTAGGGTATTTATACTCACTACTAATGCTGAAATGATGATGATGTTCCTATTCGTTGTGGAATGTGAGTAAGCTTTGCCGTGCTACCTGCGCCTGCAGCCTGGTCTTGACGAGGAAGAAGGGCGTCCCGGCGACGGAGCCGAGCGCGCCGCCCGCGGCCGCCGCCGCCGCGCCGCCCGCGCCGCCCGCCGTCAGCCCGCGCCGCTCGCACATGCGGAACACACCCAACCTGGACAAAAAACCACACGACCTCATAATGCTAAAACACCATTTTTATACTCGTCGACCTTAATGTTTGAATTAAGACTTCGTACACAAAACTTAAATCACATACTTTTTACTATGGAGCTCCCAACTCAATATTTCATAACTGTTGAGACAACTAAAATAAAATTAACCAATCACGTGGCCTTTATCGAACTATAATGTATTTGACCAATAGGACGCCGTCATGAGAAAGTCAAAAGGTATTAGACATCAACGCACAAAAAAATAAGCCGTTTTATTTATTTATTTATTCATTTATTAAGAAAGAAACAATAATACAACATAAACAAGTACAGGGTCCCGCAAAACCGTTTGCACAGTTTGACTGTGTTGGTTGCACTTCGTTTCAGCAGGGCTTAGATTTTCAATAGATACCGAGTTTGTTTAATTAGTTCAGTTGACTCGTGGAAAAAGTATTGTATACAATAGTTATATAATTAGCTTTTTAAGTCTCGTACCTTAATTAGGCCACTCAGCAAGCTTCGTGGCCTAAACGTGATACCTACTCGACTGAAAATGCATTAATTATATAACGATTGCATAAAATACTATTTTGACAACTTTTTGAACTCAAAAGGAATGTCTGAGACATTATATGGTTGAGATCATTTAAGGTGACCGACATGTTACAAAACTATCATTTGAATTTGAAGCACTAGCTTGGATAGTATTTAGAAAAGCTTTTTCAACGGATGATAATTATTTTCATCGGTCACTCGGTCAACTCAAATAATTATTAGTAGGTAAGTATACCTAGACAGACTTAGTAGGCGCGGATTTCAACTAAATAGTAGATACCTACACATCGACTGGATTCGAACGAGTACCTACAAACTACCTTCTGGCTCGTTAGTGGATCCACCACCGGCGGCTTAGTCGTTACTCAGTGGGCTCAAGCAAAGTCAAGCCACCCAAACCAAAATCCTGGACCCGCCTCTGTTCCGGCGGCTCCTTTAGGCCTGCTAGAGCAGGCAGGAAGGGGGGATATAGAAAACGTAATCATTTTGCATCGTCCTCCTCACCTCATTTCTTACCTAAAAGTATTCAGAAAGAACTGGAACCCTAGCATCGCGGGCAGCCCGCGCTGCAGCGCGCGGAGCCCCTCGTTCCTGGCGACGACGACGAGCGCGTGCGGCACGCTCCGGTAGTGCACGGCGCCGTGCCCGCGGGCCTTCAGCTCCCCTTGCAGCTGGAGTCTCGTCTTCACCACCTCGATGGGGTTCGTGAACACGGTCGCGAACATGGCCGACGTCCCGCCCGACAGCATGTCGGTGATGTCGCGCGCGAGAGACATGGCTGAGGACACAGGTTTTAGTTCAGGTTATTGGATGGGTAATTACCCTTTACGTTAATACAAGTTGTGGAAACAAGCATATGGCGTGTCTGGTGGTAAGCAGAAACAGTCACCGATAGGTGCTCCTGCATCTAAAGAAATCACATATATTATGCGTTAGGATGGAGCGATTCTTCAATTTACCAAAATATTTTTTTTTTTAAATAAATCAGGTACGTTCAAAGTTTGTTCATAATAAATAATATATTTAAATTAAAGCAATTACAGATATATTTATCAAAATGTCAAGCTAGGTTAAGAAAATGATAATTAGAAATAATAATGCTGAAGGTCAGCTAAAAAGTAAAGGAACTAAGCCGTAATTCAAATGATACAGATTGAAATTTTACAATGTATTGTCATTTAAATAATCCTTAATGGAATAATAACTCTTCTCAATAAGTCGTTTTTAACGGTTAACCGCCGCTAGAGGGCTAAAAGTAAATGGCAAGTTTTTTTTTCTGAACGTAACTACTTACATAAAATCTCGCAACTTCATTAATATTACGTACTTAACACAATTCCAACAATTAAAAAAACGTTCCGCCTTAGTATACGCATTTAACAGCAAGAAAAGATGACCATTCTCAACACAAGTCATCCCCTGGAGTGCTAGAGCTCCAGTACCTACTAGTAGTGAGTACCTACCTACTATACTTAATTAAGAAATAGTTATTTGTTATACAAGGGTGCAAAGTTGTATTTTACCCGCGAGTGTGGAATTGAAACACGAGCAACCGAAAGCACTCTATAGTTGAATCACGAGCGAAGCAAGTGGTTCTAAATTAGAATCCTGAGCGTAGCGAGTGTTTCAACATACGAGAAGTAAAATACATTTGCACCCGTGTGTAACACAAAACTTTTCACCTCACTGTAGCGAGGAAAGTGCAACATATGCAAAACAACTTTCGTTTTTTTTTTTTTTTTTAATAATTTTGGTCATGTGCGGGTCGGATTTTAGTCTTCCCATACATTTTGAGACCCAGCGCCTGATGAAGGCAACAAGCATTTTTTTTAAAGTTCTTAAATATTTATTTTATTCTGTTTTTTAGTATTAAATTTGTTGTTATAGCGGCAACAGAAATACATCATCTGTGAAAAGTTGTATTACTTATGAGCGTTTTACGTTTTGTTATCTGTCAAAAGCTACCAAGGTCAAATTACTTTCCCCACTAGTGGATAAAATGCGTTTTTGCCCACTGGTTTTAAAGGATATAATCTACTTTAAAAACAAAGTTTTAACCGACTTCAATTTAGTACTCCGCCAAGCCACGAGAACATTTTCACATCTATTTTCCAATTTACCACATGAACTGATTTCCGAGAGCAAATGCGTTGATTATTAGAGAAAAAAACCCAATCGCTGTATGTGGCCCGATAATATTTGAGGACTTCCGTCGATTCCACAAGGATCTCCTTTGGTACTTCATTAGCTGCTATTTCAACGGAATCTTATCAGAATCTGTGACGTGTTTCTGTACTTTAAGTAGGTACATAATTGAGGAATTCCATAAGTCATCTGTGGTCTTCATCATCAGTTCCACTCCACCAAATTTATGATTTCCGGATGTAAATACACGAGATATAATAGAAAATACCAAAATCACTACACGCGTGCCTAATATAATTGAGGAGTTCTCTCAATTCCTCATGGATCCCATCATCCAACTAAATTTAAAAAAAAATGGGACCCACCTGGATGCATAATACTTACTTACAAACAAAAAAAAAATTCGTATCGGCTCATCAATGATGGAGTTATAAGGTAAAAAAACATTGAAAAAAAAAAAAAAAAACAACCGAATTGAGAACCTCCTCCTTTTTTTTTAAGTCGGTTAAACAGGCGGCTTTCCGAGTCAGTGAGGGGAAAATACCTTTTGGTAGTTACGCGGTTAGCGGTTCGCATATATTTATTAACAATGAAGTTTGTTGATTTGTTCCCGTTGTTCAATCATTATTACTAATATATAGGTACATTTTTCATATACTTAGTAGGAATGAAAACGATAGAATTAAAATAATATACACATTTAAATTCAGAGTTAATTTATTCAATAAATTATTTCAACAATAGTAAAATACATACACTAAAAGGCACTAACAAAAATAAAATATTGAACCATTTAATATTACAATATTTTAAAGAGATTTCAACGCAGATTCTAATTGTTAATATAATTAATGTAAACTTGTACGTTTTAAACCATACCGTCAGCATTTTTGAGCCTCTTTCATATCTTATGTCCACGCTATTTTACTTCGTATATTACAATCGTCCCTTTTACTATTTTTTACGTAACCGGATACAGTCAGCATCACATACTTAGTAGCAGCCAAAGTAGCCAAATCAAAAATCAAAAATCAAAAAAATCAAAAATATTTTATTGGTATCATACTAAAGTAGGTAAAAGTACATTCGTGGCTGGCGTCTCCCAGTAAGTATAGCAATACTTGTGTTTATTGTCAAATATATCGGAACACATCTTTATTACTATAGGAGTAAGGAAAGTGTTACGATATATTTGGCTGCTTTGGCTGCTACTAACTATGTGATGCTGACTGTACAAGTTAAGGTAGAATGAGATGGTTCACTTTTCTTTCATTTTCTTGTTTAATTTTGCACCTTTCTCTCAAACTGACACATCTGAACGAAAAGTGATACAAAACTTGAAAGAAAAATGAAGCATACACTCGAGTGAACATTCATTCAAGTGAACCGTCTGATTCTACCTTTACCGAGTCTCTACTCGAACCCGAGACTTAAAGCATTCAACATTTGTCGTTGGTAGGTGTCGAGTAGAGACTGTTCTAATGAAAAAAAAGACCGGGTTGCACTCCGGGAGTGCCGGCAGAAGTGAAAACTTGAATATTTTAACATTTCGAATCGACGAATACCGTAGCAACAGAATTAACTATTTCACTTGCAAATTAGCGCGTGAGGACTTATTGTGTGTAACAATATTTCCGCATCCCAAAAAGTACACAGCGCCGCTTCACTTCAAAAATGTTAATATAATAATCACGGACGCGTCATTGCTGTGCGTGGTTTGATCTGGTAGTGGGACGCGTCGCAGCTCGCCGGGCCGTCCAATTTGTTTTTGCCATTGCCAAATATATTTCAAAGCTTTATGTTCTTAGGAGTAACGTCCAAATTCGAACTATTCGAATTTTCTCAATAGCAAAACGGTGAAGGACGCGTGAACAAAATTACAAATTTATTTGCAGAATATGCTATTGCAAAAAGTGGCAAGACTCTTACGAATAGCGTTCAGTTTTGAATGAAGTCGAATCGGCTAGCAGCAAAATATAAAAGTTTGTGACCGCCTTCACATCTGACGTCACAAAAGTCTGTCGCGTGTTTAACAATTTTTCCCCATCCCAATAAAAATAAATGTATCAGTTAGAATATAAATACAATGAATAGGTACTTAATCATAAAAACCATATTACACAATTAAAATAAATAAAAACATTTTTCCACAACGCACCTAGATAAGAACTTCGCTTTCTCCTCTCATAGCAGAGGAGGCCCGTTCTCAGTTCACTTCTGAACTTATTCATAAAATATCTGTCAAACCTAAACAGAGTCTAGCAAACGCAAGTCACTCAATAGCAACAGACTCACGCGACAACATTAAACGTAAAAATAAATAGAACCAGCAGTGTTGTCGCGTGATTCCATCTCGTGGATTCCACTTTCTTTTATAAAAAGTCAGGAATACTTATTGATATTGAATACCTACAAACAAACATGGTAATCTCATTTTTTACTTATTGTCCTACAATTATATTGTAACGTATCAACGCCAACAACCAATATAAATTTTCACAAAAAGTGAAATGTTAAAATAGGTCATTCATTATATAATACTCATAACATGCTTCTTATCCCTTCATTGGCTTTTATTACTTTGGTATCAGTTACTAAAACATATCCTTTTATTGGCCTTTATTACTTTGGTATCAGTTACAAAACACGCAATCACTACTAAGTAATGGGTCAATCATTTTTTTCTTGTAGCTCATTCAATTAATTGTAGCCTTCGTGACGTCTCCTGGGTGACTTTTTCAAACTATTATTTTATGGGTACCTAAATAGTCACTATGGCTTTTATGCGGTAGTTAATAAGCCTATTTAATTATGGGTAGGTACTGCTTATTCATTTTATACTGGCCAAATATACAGGGTGATTCAGGAGACATGAGCAGGATCAACCCTACGGATTCAATAGTTTATAAGCTACTCAGTCGTACCAGCATTGGTAAGATTAACGTTAATTTTTTTTTAGTTGTGTAGGGTGACCATGATTTATTGTGAATGAAACTTTCACACAAAATGTAAAAAAAAACTGTGGGCGTTTAATTTAATTACGATGGTAAAAGATCCATTAACATTAACTGTATGTGTAGGGTTGATCCTGCTCACGTCTCCTGAATCACCCTGTATTTGTACCATATATTATTCGTTTTTTTTTTCGAAGACACTAGTTAATTTTGTCTCCGAGCTTACGACACAGAATAACAAGAAAAAGTTGATTGAATCAAATAAAAATGTAAAATTGACACAGGTGTTTAGCGTATGATCTACTAACTACATGATACATGGAACATTTAGGTACGGTTCCACGGTCACCACCAGACCAAAGTGGAATAGTACCTTTATGAATGTCTAGAACAAAGTTAAATGCTGCATAATACAGTCGTAATGTGTAACTTTCGCATTGCATATTAAGTATAAGTATACCTTCATAACCTCTTATAATAATATTTAGTACCTATGTAATAAAGATTAGTTAAGTACATTTATTTATTTAATCGTATGGCATATATTATTTAGGCCTTTAAAGTTTGTCATTCATTAAGTACATAAAAATTCAGTATGATGTATTAAAATACTTTTATCATAGGTAGGTATTTAGTTTTGATAATAATGTGGTCACTATTAATTGCATTATACATTGTAATAATACACGTATTACTTATACATATTATGCATCAACAGCATACATACTATCGACAACACAGCTAACTGACCATCCGTGCACTTTATATGCATTGTAATAAGGTTCTATATAAATACAGGGTGGTCAGTTAACTATGTTGGCGTTTGTAGAAATGGAAGATTTCATCAAGAGTTTCATACTCAATGGTACTTCTACTACCACTACTTCTTCTACTACTTCTACGACACTAGTCAATCGTAAATACTGACACGGTCTTAATAATTGCCTAGTTTCTGTAATTACTGGGGCTAATCGACTTTTTTGTTTCACGTTGCGTCTCCTCGGTCGCTCTATAAGACTATAATTTCACCGCGCTTGTATCCAACATATGCGTTTGTTAACTAACCCATTAATGTGGACCAGATCATAAAATTGAGCATAACATGCTGTCACTATTGTCTCCTCGCTTACAGAACACAAAACACCAAGAAAAAGTTTTAAATCTACTTAACCTATACTGTTAGTTCATACATCTATTTGTTGGCTACACAGGGAGAGGAAGAGGTTTACTAATGATTAGAGCCTCGGCGCCATCTTGACTTGCATTACAACTATTCTCAGCTTAATTAGTAGTGTTATTAAGTAGCGTCCGCCTTTTACTTTTTAAGTATTAAAGGCAAATGATCACGGGGCATCAAAGCTTACCACTAACTTAGATATACTATACAAGCAAAAACCAGCCTTCAAGACTTTCATCAATTGATTTTCAACTCTCTCTAGTAGAGAACAAGATTGATAATATTAATTTGTATTAGTAGTATATTATTCCTTAGCGTTATGCATCTCATATTTCAACACGATCATGTTCAAAACAGCTTGTAAGACGAGTTTCCGGAAATGCGAGATGTTTTACACTTATTCACGGTTATGTTTATTTTTTAATCAGTTGGAGATGATGCAACTGGCTGCTGTTTTCAACTGCCAAGGCACCGCAGCCCGACTATAGTCGAGGCCGCTGATAAGATAGTAATTAGTTGCTAAATGTAAATATTGTAATTGATAATTTATAAATACTTCTCACTACATAATACTCTATTATTTCATTGACTGAGTGTGTTTACAGTTAAAATTGACTTAATAGTAACATTACAATCGGTACCTAACTAATGACTCATCATCATCATCATGATTAACTAATGACTGTTTTTATTTTATTATTATATTTTACAAATTTGAATATCTGTTAAAGAGAAAATAAGTTTACTGACAGTACTTTTATTGCACATTCATTCAGATGAATAAACTAAAGAAGTAAATAATCTGATACCGGCAAATCACTGAAAAGTTTTTGGAAATTGTCAACTTACATATTACATAGCTTTAAATAAGCCATTAATGGCTTTAGCACAACATAAAACATGAAACTCTGCGATAAAATTATTTGGAACTTTAAATAAAAAAAAATAAAAAACATATACAGGCGAAATGCAAGTTAATAAAATAAAGCTAGTAGGTATAAATTGAGTGTTTTTTTTCTAAAACCAGTTATCCACCACATTACTAGGTAAGGATGTCCAAAACAAAACCATTCCTCTTCGTCCGTCGTTTTAGTTTGACATTGAAGGAGCACGGTTTACGAAGAGAACGTAACACGTCAAAGGCCGAGATTCACTTCGGGCCGCTGAGCCAGGCCAGCATAAGGAAGTATCACTTGAAAGTGATCACGCCGTCTCGAAGCTCCTCTGCAGGTCCTTGAGCATGTCCCAGAACACGAGCAGCAGCACGGTGTGCGGCGCCTGGCGCAGGTAGGAGGGCCCCATGCCCTTGTAGAAGGCGAGCAGCCCCTCCGCGCTCGTGATCTTGCGCGCGCAGTCCGCGATCCCGTCGTACAGCACGCCGCGCCCGCCCGCGTCCACGGCTGGGAAACAGTTACCAGTTAATGGTATCACAAGGCATAACCATAGTAGAAACAGTGGAAAGTAGGTTATCTTCATACAAACGTTGCGCGCGGCTTGTATGTGTGCGCCATAGTATCTATGCGTCGCCGCACGCACACTCAAACAAAATCTCGACTGGCGCACTGAAAAACGAGTAACTGGCCTTCCTTCTACTTGTTTGTAAACTCTATTTCAATGGCGTATGGTTGCCGTTAAAATATATCTTTAATAATCCATCCCATGCAATGAAAACCATTACTAAGACCTTCAATTCTTTCCTGTTGCATTTGACTATGAGTCCTATTGCAGTAACATACAGTTGACATTGGATCACCCTGGCTACAACTTCGCAATGATAATACCCATAGACGGATAAAGTTGTCTAAAGTTTGTCTATCGTCGTAAATTTTCTTTCTCTAACTCACACTCAAAGGTGGAAGAGATCTCTGAAAGCGATAAGTTCGCCTTTTGTACATTAATTATGTTTTTTTTGTACCTGCTGTACTGTATTCCACCTGTTTTATGTACAATAAGGCTTAATACATGCATAGGGAGCCAATAATGGACGGCCCGATAATCCGCGTCCACTATTTGTGGACTCGGATTATTGGGTCGTACATTATCGGACCGGACAAAAGTGGCTTCCATAACACAATAATTATTGCCCCGGAGCAAGTTTGCTCAGTGATAATGCACGGCCCGATAATCCATGTACACAATGGACGCGGATTATTGGGCTGTACATTATTTTGGCCGTGTATTATCATGGCTGTACTATCGGCTGCAATAATGCATGGACACCTTACGGCCCAGTTTCGCTTGCATCGTTTGACGTCTGCTGCTCACATAGTTGCACGTGGTGCGCAATAATGAAACTAGATGGCGTTGTTGGCGATACTATTTCGACATACCGCGGAAAATAAGCGCATTACTAGGCACATTAAATACCTATAAATTGACACCTGTTATCACCAGAAATATACTAATATTAGTATAATTATTAACAAGGCTAGTAAATGTTAATTTATAATAGCTGTATTTCAACTCCAACTTGCCATACCACTGGTATCTGAATGCTATATTTCCATCATTACCTATAATGTTGAGATAGCTCAATGGATTAAGTCATGTGCTCTAAGCTCAGCTGCTGAGAACGACCGAGATTCGAATCCCAGCTGACGGGAGGTTTATGTTTTTTTTTTTTTATATTTGTTGTATTTCTGCAGATGAAAGTTCTTTATATACAAATATTAGTCATAAAGATAATTATATATTCATAACTTAAAACATTAAAACAGCTTTTTATGTTTATATATGTTTATTTTGTTCACTACAGTTCTGTTAAAGCAATTTTATAATACTACTTAGTAATATTTTTATTGAGGTAATAGCTTAAGTTTCATTTCCATAATTGGAAAAAGATTGAAGCTTCACCCCAATAAATATAATATTGACAATATTAACTTACAACCGGGTTATCTAACATTCAAATCAGCAGAACGCATTACGGTGTTCAATGCCATAATATATCTATACCTATATGTGAGCGTTCAAACCATGAATTATTGTGTTATTGATTTGAAAATAATCATAGTAATTTTATTTGGGCTTTAACCGTTACTTACACTTATTTTATGTTATGGTTAAGAGTTCAATAATATCACATTTTAAATAGTAAAGGAATACAAAAAAGAATGCAAACGGCATATTAATACCTACCTACTGAAACAACATATATTTTTTAAATTTATTAGGATAACCCGGTTTATTAAATATATAAATCTTAACGTAATCCGCACTGTTTCGCCGACAGCATCTGCACTTTTTCTATGTTAGGAACTATGCGACCATTATCACGGCGCGTATTATTTTAACACCATAAACTTAAATGGCCGTGTTGACTGGATTTAATAAACTTCACTTTTTCACTTTTCACTTCAGACAGTAAAATGACATAGGCCAAATTACAACCTTGTTTTCTGGGCTTGCGTTAGCGACTACGAACTGGGCCTTCGCTTGTCTGGAATGTGGGTTATACGCTTAAACAAATTTTCTTCGTAGTTGGTCATCTTCACAGCTTCATAATGCGCGGTATCAATGAGACCTCGTCTACTGCATCCTTCCTCTTGTGCCCATAAAACAACCGTTTTTCGCTGTAACAATGGTATTAGTAAATACACAATAAGAACAATGTAAGATACGAGTATGTAGTAAGGTTTAATATATATTACAAAACATATGTAAACACTACTTACGTTTACATTATATTTTACCAATTAATTGTGATCTTTTAACTAGATCAAACGAGAACTCATTGTTATGTTTGTATAGAAGGAAATCGAATTGTAAATGGCCGACAAACGAACGAGAAGTAAGTGCCATAAGAAATTGGATGGTAGTTACATATTATATATTTCAATACAGTCTACCCTCCTCAATTATTCGTAGTTGTGATGTGACGAATATTTGCATACAAAATTAAACTGACGACGAATTTCAACCAACCTTGCGACTGTCATAATGGCCCAACGGTAACTAGACAGGTTTAAGTCGACCTAAGTTATCATCACTCGAAAGGTTTCGAGTTCAAATCTGCGCCCAGCCAAGTTATGGTGGGAATCTGTGTTTTTGTAATTTATTCGATGTTTGGATATTTCCTCGTAGCGCAAACATAAGAAAAAGATGAATAAATCCACAAAAAATTGTGACATAAAAAAATTGGCAACGCGCTGGAGTTGACTTGATAAATATAATGTAAAAATAATAGGTGGCAACCCACAAAAATACAGTTTTCAAAGACAAGGAAAACATAAATTTTATTTATGCCAAAAAATTGCTTACAACGCCATCTAATGAAATCTCGCTAATCTTCTGAGGTTTAAATTAACATCTATACCTATATTACACGTCGTGCTCATAGATGGCGTAGGATTTGGCGGACAAGCGAATCTGTTTCTGCAATGACCATGCACTTATGCTGTCTGCTGTACATTAACCGTCACCCATACATACATAGATACAAAATTGAATATTCAAAACAAAAACTGTTCAGACATGTCAAAGTATTATGTGACAAAGCCAAATTGCCCCAGGAGTTATAAAAAACCGTATCATTCTAAATTGAACCCTATTAGAAGAGCACACACTTGTAATTACCTTGGTTGTAAATCCTGGTCATGATGACGTCCATGGGCGTCAGCGTGATGGTCTTCACGACGGCGCCGATGTTGCTGGCCACGAACGCGGACAGGTACTTGGACTGCTGGAACATGTCGTTGTCGTCCATCCACTCTTTACACCTGCAAAGTAACAACATTCATGTTTACTGTTAGCGACATGTTAGCTCGCTCGCTTGTCAGTGGACGGCTGACATGTTTACACATTTACGTTATCTCATCTCTCATGGTTATAATGAAGCGAAACGTCTCAGACGTCTTAGTAGACGTCTAAGACATAGGTGTAGTCACCTATGTCTTAGACGTCTTAGTAGACGTCTAAGACATAGGTGTAGTCACCTATGTCTTAGACGTCTTAGTAGACGTCTAAGACATAGGTGTAGTCACCTATGTCTTAGACGTCTTAGTAGACGTCTAAGACATAGGTGTAGTCACCTATGTCTTAGACGTCTTAGTAGACGTCTAAGACATAGGTGACTACACCTATGTCTTAGACGTCTTAGTAGACGTCTAAGACATAGGTGTAGTCACCTATGTCTTAGACGTCTTAGTAGACGTCTAAGACATAGGTGACTACACCTATGTCTTAGACGTCTTAGTAGACGTCTAAGACATAGGTGTAGTCACCTATGTCTTAGACGTCTTAGTAGACGTCTAAGACATAGGTGTAGTCACCTATGGGTCAATCAACATTAGTTTATATTCCTTAGAAAAATCGTTATACAACGATATTACAAAAGACGCTATCTATTAACATGTTCTCAGGAGACTTCTGACTAAAAATGAGCCTATCGTTAACAACATTGTTTCCGTAATGATACCGGGGTAGGTACAAAAAAACATAGTTCTACATAGTGAGCTAGGAGACGTCACCATGCCAAATAGTTGGATATTGTAAACAGGTATGTGATTCGCAAACCAAGATGATAAGATAGGTACAATATTGTGTCAATGAATAAGTACTTGTCTTTTATATTATTAAATAGTTGTAATGTAATGTATGGTCCTAACTGGGCTGTAATTAATTTTAACTGACTGGTAGGTATCTACCTATGACTTATGTTTAGTGTGTAAGCGATTTGGTCCTGTACTGTTATGCTTGCGTATGTCTAAATAAATAAATAAATAAATAAATTATGGTCGATATCTTGAGTAGACAAGATGCTAACCCAGCTTGTAGCGTAATTAAATGGTGTGGTGGTATATAGGAGAAATGGTAGCTACAAAATTAAAGATAACTAGTAAACGGCTAGAGAAATACTTACAATGCCGGATATAACTCTCGGAGAAGACTGAGCTATTGTTTCAAGAGCCGTTCGTTGTTGACCTGCAGAATGGAGTGTTTGGCTGGCAAAATTAAACAAGAGATCATAGTCGAATCAGGCTATAATGTCTGTTGCTTCAAATGTATGATTACATGGCCTGTGGCAGTGGAACATGCTCTATTGTTAAAACTTTAGGTTATGTTAAGTGGGCCCACGCTTAGTGACATTAAAATTAAACGCCGATTAAAACTACGACGAACGCGATTCGCGGGCTAGCCTTGGAACGATTATAAAGTTCAGTCAAACAAAACTCACGCCACCGAAGAACTTAGGGACGCATGCGCGCGGCGCACGCGCCGACGTCATAGCCGCGCTATGAGGAGTCCGGAGCATCGCCATGAGTCGTGGCGATCGAGGCGGTCTCGCGTTCGAAGTAGGGGAGAGGACGCCCTAGGTCGCCGACCCAGAGAAACTCCTTGGCATGGGCGAGGACTCGGCGAACCGCGCGTCGCCCCCGGCCCGTCTGTTACGACGGCCTACGGAGCCACGGGTGGCGCTCGGGCGTCGCTGTGCTCTCTCCAAAGCCCGGCTTTCAAAGCCTGGCGTGATACCGACCGGGGCTTCCCATACACCGGCGGTCACACATCGCGAAGGTCCCGCGAGTGGGCTCCAGGCACCGTGATTTCGCTTGCGGCGATGCGGACGTTTATCTCCCGCCCCCGCTAGAGGTTTTGAATCACTTTCACTCCGTATCTCTAACACAAATCACTTATTTTCCAAAACTTACATCCTCTCGTTCAAGATGTCGGCCAGGAGAAAAACTCTTTCCAAAAACAAGCCACGCCGTCCCTCTTCCTAACCTCACCCTCCTCTAGCAAAAGGAAACTCGTCTATGGTCGACCAGACGTTCGGACCAACATTACTATTGTATATCGCCGGCGCGACCCAAGTGTTAATTTATATTCTTGTTTTACTTAATTTAAACCGAAAATACTAATTATCGAAATTAATAGCCATCTCAAAATCGCTAGCCATAAATAACGCTATTCTCCGAAATCGGCAAATCCGGAAAACGAAACGCAGCGACCTGTCATGTCTTTACGCCCTGACAGACGTCAACGTCAGTCAGGATAGGACTGGTCTGAATGATTAACTTTATTTGGTTTTAGAAGATTTAATTTAATGTGCGACGACCCCAGAGCTACGGTACGCAAGGCAGCAGTTGCTTCAGGCGGTGTTATTTAATTTCAGGCAGTGAGGATGACGTAATAATGCAGCCCTTACGAAGCAAGGACTGTTAGTTACGTGCCCTGATCCCTTCAAGTTTATATGCCGACGAAATGTTTGTACGTTTGCTAATGCAAGCGCTACAATACTCCGCGACGTGGAAAAAAAACGGTGAGACCCGAGGCGAACCGTTTACAGCCGGGGTAGCCGAAGGAAAAAAAAAATGAGACGGACTTATGTTCTAACAACGGGAACGTTGTGTATCCTATTTAAGCATGCATCTAAAAGTACCTACTAGCCCCTTGGCATCGTTCTATCAGGACGCTTTCGCGGAAGTCCTATGATACCCATACGGTATCTCGGCGTCGCGTTGTCAGACCTTCCGGCCTGACAAGACACAACCGCGAAAGGCCTACGGGGGAGCTATACCTATGAGACCCTAATGCTCTAGGTTACGTGCGCTTGACGCGACAGCTCTCACCCGTCACTTAACTATGCTAAGCTCTAGCTACTTAAATTTTAAGGTGTCAGTAACCCAAATATAGCATGCTTGTCTTACTGACATCTCAAAAGGAACTACATGTATATGTAGATTTAAAATATATAATTGGATTTTTAATCCCCTTGCAAACAACATTCTTATCAAGTAACCTACCTAACTGAAACAAAGGCTTAGATTAATTTAAGTGTAGGTAAGATTATTTATCCACCTATAAGTGGTATGTTTAAATTCGCGAGCAAGTGATCTGTGCCGTTCGGACGAGGTCACTCGTTCGCGTTATGCTTTGTCTCTATTGACGGCAGCAAAAACCTAAGTGTGACGTTGCACGAGAAAACTTACTTAACTTAAACAAGCTCAAATAAGTTTAAGTATACATGTATGCTATCATGCTACTAAAGTCTAGACTTATATTTCAACTCTAAATTTTTAAACTACGTTAATTCTTAATTTATATTTATATATATGTTGTACAGCTAACTAGGTGATACTAGTAGCTTCCAACTAAAGAATAGTGCCTTTGGCATCACTCTGACCATGTCTCGAGACCACGGTCAGCCATAGTGAAAACTTAATTTTCCTTTTTTCTGGAAAATTATAAGTCCAAATCCGTGAAGTGCAGCTTTTCCTTGGCCTTAGGAATGTGCTTTTATCAAAATAATTAAGTTGGAAGTCATCGACTTTCAAAAAAGTTGAAAAAAAAATAACTTTGCATCTGGCCTTTCCGGAGCAAAGTTCAGTTTGCTAGCAAACCATATTAAGTAAATAAGTTAAATTGCAAGCAGCTTATGCTTGAATTTAGAAGTAAAAAGTTGTGGTCTTATAGGCTGGTTGCTATAAGACCTTTGTTTTTTTTTGTCTAAAAAAATTCCCAAGTTTTTTTGGTGAAAAAAAAAAGTTAGTTATTGAATTAGCAAATGGATACTCAGAATAGATGATATTCTATCTCCACCATTGACTTATCAACAGTTGGTATTTAAAAAGAAACAAATTGTGGCACCACACCGCACTGACAAGCTTGAATTTAAATTTATTCTAAGTTATCACCTTATATTATTATACGGAACTGAGTTTATGAAATTTACTACGTGTTTACAAGCAAAGTTGTAACAAAAATATGATAACTAAGGTGAGGGTCTATTCTACTGAACTGTTTAAATTTGCCCACATTCCTATTATAATTTGAATTTTGTACTGTTGTAATTGATATCTATTAATTGTCTGTCTAGATGAATTGGTACTGAATTACTCTATTAAAAGGGGGTTTTGATTATGCAAAATTGTAACATGTTATGTAATTTTTTTTTTTTTTAAAGTTATAAGTTTCTATGGGAAGGGATAAGCGAGAAGCGAGGGTTAGTGTTAGTGACGTAAGCTTGATTAACAAAATTGGCAAAATGATTAGTGGGGTGTGAATTTTGCAGCTTTGGGTGGGTTATTGTTAGTGTGGATATATGCATTATTAAAGCGAGGGTGGGTGGACGTTAGTGAAGCGAAAGATTTGGCAAAATAAACGGGGTGTTATTAAATTGAGAGGTAAGGGAATTAATGTTTGTTAATTGTGGGACTGAGATAATTTTTGATATATTTTTAGGTAAGTTGATTATATTTTTGATAGCAATTGCGGTTTATTTAATTAATGTATGTACTTGTTTTTTTTTTTAATGTGTTTGCAGTTTCTAAGGGGATAGGAATGTGGCTATAAAGTAAAAAAAAATAATGTTAATATAAGTTTGATATTAAATGTTGTAAGAAATATATGGATGTTTTTTTTTTTCTTTGACATGTAACCTGCCACGCTTGTATGAAACGTGTTAGCAGGTGAGCAGTGGGCTACCTGATTGAGCCTATGGACGCCGCCGTTGATGGGCCAGCCATTCCTCCGCCGCCGCCCCAAAACCAATACCCTGCTCTGGCATTGATTGTTCGACAAAGCCACCGATGTGCCTTTGTCGACCGATCACGCCTCGAAAGGAGGCATGCGGCAGTTTAACGTCATGTCGGGGACGATTAAAAGGTTTGAGATAAAGTGATGAAATACAAGTAGCATGCATATTCCTATGACCCTGTGGGTAAATTTTTAAGTAAATACCTGCCATTTATTGTGAGGTTAGTCGTTGTGATAACAAATATTAGTAAATATTTATCTAAGTCTAATTAGGGTCATTGCGCTGGTTTGCCGTCCAGTTTGAATTTTCGTCCATTTGAGTGAGCTGCTACATACACGTGCGTAAAACTTGAATACAAACCTACCTTCCCGCCCAAGTTTGGACTTGTTGCGATCCATAATGTCTAAGCAACAGTTCTACCAACACGAAAATGTGATTTGACAAGAAACGACTTCAAAAAATTAACGTCAGTGGCCGCTTCGCATCCGTGCCTTGCATATGTCATCGCGCCAGAGAAAAAAAAGTGTCGACGGGAAAAGTTCATGGTAAGTTTAATTACTGTTTTAGCTAGTTTACGTAATGTTTTTTGGCACGTATGTTTATTTATAAGCATACTTAACACAATTATAAGTGTTTATTATACTTTTTTTATAGAACTCTTCGACAAATTAACTGGACGGATACTAGCTTACCAAATTTTCTAAATATTTGATTTTCGTCCAAGCGGACGGAAACCCAAACAGCTACGTGGATATTTGTTATGGTCATTTTACTTCAACGGACCTATAAAATACTGAGTAACTTCTCCGAATATGATCTTTATTGCTATTAGTTTAGACATTTTGGTTTACGTCCACGGCTTTGTCAGTGTTGCGCGAATAAAAAAATATTTAAGGAACGTGGACGAAAACTAAATTTTGCTTTAAATGTTGTTTTAGTTTTCGTCCATGAACGAATACTGTGGTGGACGAAAATTAAAAGTAGCTATTCTTTTGCATTACTTTTCGTCCATAGACGTATTATTAGTAGGTAGACAAAAACATAAAATAACATTAGTATTTTATTGTACATACTAGTTCTCTTTTCCGTATCTTCCTTACAATTGGTAAGGGCCAGTGTGTTTTAGGTACCTACTATATTTATCATTGTCCTTGTGTGAAGTAGGGCCTATTATTCGTACCATAAATGGGGGTAGGTCAGACATAATGCACCGTATTTTTCTTGATTTTGTCTTCAGTCAGTGGGTGATCTTTTCTTTTCACTCTTTTCATCTTCTAGTTCTGTTTTGCCTAAGACCAATGCAGTAATTTTTTGTTTGATTATCTGCTTACTGAACTTATCCTAAAAAAAATAATTGTTTCTAGATGGCACCGGGAGTCACCAAATCTAGAAAAAAAACTGCTGCGTACACGGAAGATTCCTTAATAAAGGCTTTAACGGCAATCCGGGAAAATAAGGCATCAGTTAGACAAGTCTGTAGAGATTATGGGATCCCTAAATCTACGGTCCTCGATAGAATACACGGCAAAACAACTGATATTTTAAAGAAACGTGGGCCAGATCCCGTATTAGGGACTGATGGAGAAGATGCGGACATATCAAAATGCGGGTTTCCTGTTAAGAAACAGGAACTTTTAGATTCTGTTCAAAACATTCTAAAAGATTCGTCGATTCCCAATAAATTTAAAGACTTTTTTTTTTTTTTTTTTTATTGAGTATAGGTACGCATTTGACCCCTATCTCGCCTGATGGTAAGTGATGATGAGGTCGAGGGTGTTACATGCATACCTAGATAGTGCCTATTCACTCTCGTCTTGAAAAGATCCAAGTTATATGTAACTGGGAAAAGGTTTGCCGGAAGCGAGTTCCACTCTTTGGCTGTCCTCGCGAGAAAACTGGAAGCAAAGCGCTTCGTGCGAATCAGTGGTAAGTCAACAACATAAGGGTGGAACCCGCGACCGCGCCTAGTCCCAAGATGGCGAAATGGTGAGGGCGGGATTAATTCGTGTAATTTAGACTGTAGGCCTGGCCAAACGTGGTATCTTAACTTTAAGCGAAGTGTCCATCCGAAACTGGTTCAGACGTCTCGAGACGTATTTGGATGAGATAAATCAAAAAGACATTCTTAACCGTCCTACGAGCATTTTTAACTGTACACTGTACATTATTTCAAGGCCAGTCATATGATAATGTAAAGGATAAACCTTACAAATGTAACCATTGTGATTAATAATGCCAAATAATAATAAGTAAGGTCCTTTACATATATTTAATAGTTACTGATTATTAATAATAACACACAGACACAGAGATACCTACAGATTATTATTATAGTGATACGTACGTATGTACATAGCACATAGAACCGATGGCCGTTGGGGCGGAAAGGTTCTCGAGTGGCGACCACGTACCGAAAGGCGCGGCGTGGGTAGACCCCCACAAGGTGGACTGATGACCTGGTAAAGGTTGCTGGAGTCCGCTGGATGCGGGTGGCGCAGGACCAGTCACTTTGGCACTCTTTGGGGGAGGCCTATGTCCAGCATTGGACGTCTTTCGGCTGATATGATGATGATGATGATGTACGTATGTAAATACTTTTTCTTAAATTATTTATTAGTCCACCTTTAGTACAACAAGATTTCGTTTTGCTAAATATTTTGCTGTATCTGTGTGTTAAACAGTGACCAATAATGTCTTTAGTTTGGGTTTTGATTGATTTAGTTGACCACCGTAAACGGTTAAGTCATTGTAATACGAATTTATAAGACTGAAAAAGAGTTAATTTTGTTAATTATAGCTAATAAAAGAAATAATATCTGGTCTCAAAGGTAGAGAGAAATTATCAATAAGACTAAGAAGCTACTATTAAATAGTAGAATATATAATGTTGATTAAATAAAAGTATATACTTACCTGTAATTGGTTTTTAAGTTAAGGTGGTTCGCTTTCCGTACAAAACGTTATTTGACATTCACAGGCTAACGGCGTGATATTTTAAGAAACTTATGTTACTTTGCTGTATCTGTGTGTTAAACAGTGACCAATAATGTCTTTATTTTGGGTTTTCATTGTTTTAGTTGGCCGCCGTAAACTGTTAAGTTATCGTAATACGAATGTGTAAGACTGAAAAAGAGTTTATTTGTTAATTTGTTAATTATAGCTAATAAAAGAAATAATACCTGTGGGGTAGAGAGAAATTGTCAATAAGACTGAGAAGCTACTATTAAATAGTATATAATGTTGATTAAATAAAAGTATATACTTGCCTGTAAGTGGTTTTTAACTTAATATAGTTGGCCTACACTCCTTTATCTACACAGTGGTCGAAAACTAGCTCCCACTAGGACGAAAACCAGTTTTTTTGGACGAAAACTAGCAAATACCCTACTTTTGCAAAAAATAATTTATATAAAAAAATCGGTGAAAATGATTTATTTTCTCGTAATGCTAACCAAAAGAAGACTATATAAGCACTTCAAATAAATATGATACATTTAAGTAAGTGTGCTTAAAGACATTCATTTCGCATCAGAAAGCTGGCAACTCCGATAATCGGACGAAAACCAGCGCAATGACCCTATAGTATGTCAGTGGTGTGTCACCCCTGGTGCTAATTAAATTTTATAATGTCTTTAGCGTGATATTTTCCCACTACTCCAGATGTTAAGTCCTTTAACATATAAACAACGTCAGATAGTCTCTCTACCACCTTTGCTTGAACAAAGCGTGGCGCTAATTTAGCAGCGAAGAATTTAGCTGAACATGACTGGATAAAGTTGCGACGCCAAACTATGTCGTCGACTTTCAGATGCAGCTGCTGCCTGCGTAGGTTGTACCTATTTGCGTTTTGTTTATATGCTTTAGTTAAAGCGGACTCAACATTCTGAAAAATATCTTTCATCTCTTCCAAAGCTGTGGCTCTAATGTTTCTATCGGCTACTTGGACATCATCTGCTGAGGCTGGTGAGCTACCTCTTATGCTATGCAACGCACCATCAGAGATGATATCATGACCTCTTGCTAAGAAAAATGGAGTATAACCTGTTGCAAGGTTTACCGTGCTATTCAGGCATAGTTGAATTTTTGGTAAATGTTTTGACCATGTTCTGTGGTCCTGTTCTACCAGAATCGCCAGGCAAGTAAGGGTTGTTTGGTTATACCGCTCTGAAGAATTCGATTGGCTTGAATAATAAGCGTTATAAAAAATCCTAGGAATAGACTGATTACTGCAAAACTTTTTAAATTCCTTAGACTGAAAAATGGAAGCGTTGTCACATATAATAACACATGGAACACCTTCCTTTTGAATTATTTCTGATTCTAAAAATGATGTGACAGTTTTAGTGGTAGCTGTCCTGAGGGGATGCAACCAACAATACTTAGTAAAAACATCCACTACTGTTATAGTGAGATTTTTTTAAAATCAAGATTTCCACTTGAAGCTTATCTGCACGATGAATGGCATTGTTATCCTTTGTGAACCAAACCGCTAATTGCCTGCAGAAAATGAAATGCAGTAATGATAAAACCGTAAAAATATTAATTACAACCTTATGGTCTTAAGAATAAGCGTCAAATTGGCATAAGACACATTTCACATATAACCTTTTAGAATTGAAACATGATAAGGACCACCTGGCCTAGTGCTTTACAAGTGTTCGTTAGAGGGTGGTATTTATTTATATTTAAATTATTTTTGTTCTTGTTCAGTATAAGTAGCTTGCAATAAAATAAAAATCACTATTATTTTTTTAATAATTTATTTGCTTGTATAAAGTTTACATTGGGTATCAATAATAAAAAATTAAAGTATTTTATTGGATAGGTATACGCTTAACTTAATAATAATTTACATCTACAGATAATCATTATAAAACACGTGGTAATAATATGTATAAGAATATGCAACTTATATAAAAATTAAACTTAGGTATAAACTTATATGTAAATATGTATGAAACTATAACTAATTAACTAAACCTACGTATAACTGATTAGTTACGACTCATCCGAACTTATTTCTGAATCATCGTCGCTCCCTGAGACCTCTATTATAACAGCTGGGTGGCTATAATTTCGGGCCATTGATTTTTCTATTTTCTGAACATGCAGACAACAGTTTTTCCAGTGTTCATGTGTTAAATCTATTGATCTCCTTATAATTTGAAGCACGCCTTCACTAAACTTCGGATTGTTGTTATCCTTTCGTACGTTTCTTTTTAAGCTACTCCACATTAGTAAGTAGTAAGCAATCAAAATCCAAAATGCAGGCCAGTTGTCAATTGTATAAAATATCGTGAATAGGGTACAGTGAAGCTAACGATGCCGGTACTTGGTAGCGACTGAAGCACAATATCCTCAAATTGATAAGAAATCTATCCCCACTTAAATACCCACGTAGCTCTTAGGTTGCAAAAATTAACACGAGTTACAAAAATCTAATCATCCTTTAACTAGACACCTGGGTGACCACAGTTCTTAATTTCAAAAGGTTATATGTTGAGTGCAAGCTGTGATAATTTGAACCTTATTACCTAAGGAATACTGTTGTTATTCATAAAACATCTTTTGTTGTTTATGGTCTTTATCTCGTACGTAGGTAATTAGCGGTTGGGTTCACAAAGGATAACAATACCATTCAACGTGCAGATAAGCTTCAAGTGGAAATCTTGATTTTAAAAAAATCTCACTATAATATATGCATGTGGCCAGAATATGATTTAGGTAATGGGCCGATCAGATCTATGGCAAGGGTATGCATGGGTTTATTTACCTTTTTTTGATTTGTCATGTGACCGTGAGGTGCACTGTTACAGTGTTTATATGCTTTACAAGTCTGACAATCTTGGATAAATTTTATAATATCCGCATGCATGCCCCTCCAGAAATAATTTTGTTTAATTAACTGAGTGGTTTTATAAGTACCGGGATGCACTGCTTCCACCTCATGATTTTCTTTCATACATGCTTGAATGTGGTCTCTAGGTAGAACCATTTTCCATGAACTGTCATTCTGAAGTTCGTGTAAAGGTTTACAAAATCTAAATAAAATATTATCTTTAATAATATAATTTTTATGAAAAGCTGGGTTCGACTGTACATTATTGAATAATTTGTTGTACCAGTCGTCCTGTGATGTGCTACCACCAGCAAACTGTATTGCTTCGATTTCGGCTCGAGAGAGGGCGTCTGGTACTACGTGTAACGCTCCTTTTTTATGTCTGATCTCGAAATCGAAGCATGACAGCTGCATAGCCCAGCGAGCCAACCGACCGGACGGGTTGTTTAGCGTTCTGAGCCACATCAAACTCATATGGTCTGTCACTACAACAAAATGACTACCGTCTACGTATGGACGGAAGTGGTTAATAGAATCTAAGCAAGAAAGAAGTTCGCGTTCCGAAACGCCATAATTCTTCTCCGTCTTGGTTAGAAGACGAGAGTGGAAGGCGATTGGATGTTCATTACCGTCTATGTTCTGGACTAACACCGATCCAATTCCGAGGCCTGACGCGTCGCAATGGATCTCAAATTGCTTGCTGAAGTCGGGGCAAGCAAGTACTGGAGCCTCGGTGAGAGCCTTTTTCAGAGCTAGGAATGAATTTTCAGCTTCTGGCCCCCACTCCACAGCTTGCTTCCCCTTCCTCTTGCCCAACAATGCGGTCATTGGAGCGATGATAGTCGAGAAATTTTCCACAAATCTACGGTAATATGAACACAGGCCAATAAACCCTCTCAGCTGTTTAGCTGTAGTTGGTCTAGGAAAGTTCTTTATGCAGTCTAATTTAGCTGGGTCAGTTCTCAACCCTTCTGAACCCACTATATATCCTAGGTAGCGTAATTCTTCTTTGCAGAATTCGCATTTGTCAAAATTGACTGTAAGGCCAGCTTTATCTAGCGACTCATAGACATCCCTAAGTATGTTCAAGTGTTCTTCAAACGTGCTGGTGGCTATTAAAAGGTCATCGCAGTATGCGAATATCTTTTCACCATACTTGTGGTGAAATAGGGAGTCGACTAACCTCTGTAGCTCACACCCAGCGTTGGAAATTCCAAATGGTAGACGCTTGAACATGAAGGCTCCTCTATTCTGCACTATGAACGAGGTCTTCTGTTGAGAAGTCCCCGTACCGTCAGTGTCGTCGGAGTCAGAAAGTGGAATTTGCCAGAAAGCGGCTGACAAATCAATTGATGTCAAATATTTTGCTCCTTTTAGGTTGTCTAAAATGGAACTTATGTAAGGAAGTGGATAAGAATCCTTGACTGTTACATCATTTAACTTTCTGGCATCTAGACAGAACCTAAGAGTACCATCTTTTTTTGGAGTCATGACTACGGGATTAGACCATGGTGAATTTGATGGAGCTATGACCCCTAGTTCGAGCATTCTGTCAACCTCATCGTTCAGTGCTTTTAATTTCACTGGTGACAAGGGATAGTATCGTTGCTTAATTGGTGGTCCTTGGGTCACAATTTTATGTACTACCAAGTTGGTTTTCCCTAAGCCTTTCTCTGAGGTAGAAATTGATTTTAATTTGTCAACGACTTTATTCAATGCAATTGATTCTAAAGGTGAAAGTTCATGTCTAGGTATAATGGCACACACCTCGTCCACTTTGGGAGTGGTACGCCATTGTTTAGGTGGGCCACCTGACTTTGTCAAGGCAATTAAATTTTCTAATCCTACTTCATGTATGATGTCCATACCTAAAATAAATTTAGTTTGAATTGTAGGGACTACCATAAATTTGACATTGTAAATGTTGTTGTTGTTGAAGCTAACTGGTAATGACATGTCGCCTATTACCTTAACTTCAGCACCATTAGCGCATTTAGCAGTCGTGCTAGATGGCTCCAAATGAAACCCCAATTTAAGAAAATGCTTATGATAAGCTTGCCCTAGGACCGAAGCATTTGCTCCAGTGTCCAAAAGTGCATTGTAACTTGTGTCATTAATGTCAAAGTCTACAAATATTCTATTGTCCCCACCTGTGAAAGCTACGTCCGGAGTAACTGTGCCTAGATGTGGTGGTATAGTTGGCGAAGTATGAGTTGCTCCGGACCGTTTCAGTTTTTTGACTTTGGCTTAAAGTAAGGCCGGGGCTTTTGGGCGGGAGGGTTACATTTCGGGCATGTGGACGACAAAACTCCCTTCTCTCCACATTGGAAGCAAACTATGCCAGGTATTGTACGGCACTCTCTATATGAGTGTCCGAGTTTTTTACATTTAAGACATGTCTCTGGCTCTGCACGTTGCTGGTGTGCCTTTGAATTTAAAACAGTCACTTGTTTGTAAGGCTTGGACTGCTTATTCACTGAAGTGTTAGGTTGGGAAGGTTGTAAGCTATAAGCTTCGAACCGCTTCCCCAGTGAAATCAGCTGTTCCAAATCCACAATGTCATACAGTGCTAAAAGATGAGCATAAGTCGGCAACATATTATGCTTAACTATGTCGATTAGGTGAGCTTCCCCTATTGGATTAGCGAGCCTAGCGTTCATAGTCTGCATTTCCAGGACGTACAGACCCAGGGACTGTTCTGGCATCTGCTTGTGGTCTCTAATGGTCCGTTCCAAAATGAAGTCATTATCGATCAGGGTGAAAAATTGTTTAAATTTGTTACTCAAATCCGCTAATGTGATAGTAGTGTCACGTATCTGCCTATAGTAGTCCAAAGCTTTGCCGCCTAACAGGTCAGCAAAACACTTGATCACTTTGTATTCAGACACGTCCCTACTGCGCCTAAAATCGTCTATACGTAAGAAGAAATCGACTACGTCAGAGTCACCCGTGAATTTAATGTTCCATGTCCTGAGGCTTTCCTCCTTAAATACGTGAACTACGCGTTCCTGAGATGGCGAGTAATTCGGTGTACTAGCGTGAAGTTGACCCAATGAGGTGCGAGGGGTCTCTAGTTTAGTTGTTGGCTTAAGGTCTGCGCCCCGAGGCATGGTATTCACGAAAGAGGGACCCGGAACAACTGGCTGCGCGGAAGTGATCGTGTTTTCATCCGAATCCGACATCTTTTACAATTGTTGTGTTGTAGCGCTGTGCAATTAAACAAACAAATGATTTTGTCAAACCAGATTCGAAAGCAATAGACTAAAAAAATTAAAAACTAAGTTATGTGGTGCTGCAATGCTACCACTACGAAAACAAATTTGTCAACACTATCTAGCTTATAGTGCAACTTAAAACAATTACATAAAGTCTATTGCAATCTGAGTTTGACAAATAAAATAAGCCAGCGCTAATATCCAGTTAAAAACTGTGTACACAACACTTTAAAATATAACATAAGTCTAATTTTGCCAACAAAACATCCCACTGCATGTCAAAATAAGTGTTCGAGCGCCATATTGTAGCGTAATTAAATGGTGTGGTGGTATATAGGAGAAATGGTAGCTACAAAATTAAAGATAACTAGTAAACGGCTAGAGAAATACTTACAATGCCGGATATAACTCTCGGAGAAGACTGAGCTATTGTTTCAAGAGCCGTTCGTTGTTGACCTGCAGAATGGAGTGTTTGGCTGGCAAAATTAAACAAGAGATCATAGTCGAATCAGGCTATAATGTCTGTTGCTTCAAATGTATGATTACATGGCCTGTGGCAGTGGAACATGCTCTATTGTTAAAACTTTAGGTTATGTTAAGTGGGCCCACGCTTAGTGAAATTAAAATTAAACGCCGATTAAAACTACGACGAACGCGATTCGCGGGCTAGCCTTGGAACGATTATAAAGTTCAGTCAAACAAAACTCACGCCACCGAAGAACGTAGGGACGCATGCGCGCGGCGCACGCGCCGACGTCATAGCCGCGCTATGAGGAGTCCGGAGCATCGCCATGAGTCGTGGCGATCGAGGCGGTCTCGCGTTCGAAGTAGGGGAGAGGACGCCCTAGGTCGCCGACCCAGAGAAACTCCTTGGCATGGGCGAGGACTCGGCGAACCGCGCGTCGCCCCCGGCCCGTCTGTTACGACGGCCTACGGAGCCACGGGTGGCGCTCGGGCGTCGCTGTGCTCTCTCCAAAGCCCGGCTTTCAAAGCCTGGCGTGATACCGACCGGGGCTTCCCATACACCGGCGGTCACACATCGCGAAGGTCCCGCGAGTGGGCTCCAGGCACCGTGATTTCGCTTGCGGCGATGCGGACGTTTATCTCCCGCCCCCGCTAGAGGTTTTGAATCACTTTCACTCCGTATCTCTAACACAAATCACTTATTTTCCAAAACTTACATCCTCTCGTTCAAGATGTCGGCCAGTAGAAAAACTCTTTCCAAAAACAAGCCACGCCGTCCCTCTTCCTAACCTCACCCTCCTCTAGCAAAAGGAAACTCGTCTATGGTCGACCAGACGTTCGGACCAACATTACTATTGTATATCGCCGGCGCGACCCAAGTGTTAATTTATATTCTTGTTTTACTTAATTTAAACCGAAAATACTAATTATCGAAATTAATAGCCATCTCAAAATCGCTAGCCATAAATAACGCTATTCTCCGAAATCGGCAAATCCGGAAAACGAAACGCAGCGACCTGTCATGTCTTTACGCCCTGACAGACGTCAACGTCAGTCAGGATAGGACTGGTCTGAATGATTAACTTTATTTGGTTTTAGAAGATTTAATTTAATGTGCGACGACCCCAGAGCTACGGTACGCAAGGCAGCAGTTGCTTCAGGCGGTGTTATTTAATTTCAGGCAGTGAGGATGACGTAATAATGCAGCCCTTACGAAGCAAGGACTGTTAGTTACGTGCCCTGATCCCTTCAAGTTTATATGCCGACGAAATGTTTGTACGTTTGCTAATGCAAGCGCTACAAGCTATACTCAACCTGCGGCCCGCCGAGCCGTTGCTAGTGGCCCGCCATCCACCTTGCAATCCTAGTATAAAAACCATCCAAATCCTCGTAGACACAAGGTTGAGCATGGCTGTGCTAAACACTTGTCTTCAGATTGTTGCAACGCGGAAACGTTGACATACCAAATCATTTGACAATCACAGATTTTTGCTATTGTCTGCACAGGAATGATTGTTGCTTTAACAAGTTATAACATTAGTCCTTAGTAATAAACTCTTATCTGCTTTTTAAAATACTTACACAGCATAAGATGCAATCTGCGACGCAGACCCTATGGAGTTCCTTATCATCATCCCATGAGCCCCCCTCCACAGGCCGCCCAGACCATTCTTCTTGTAAATCTTCGTCATAGCATACGTCATGCCAGTATGCGCATGCTGTGTGCCCACCGCTATCTTCTCTGAGGAATATGACATCAGCTGGGTCTTAACGAGCTGCAGTGGACTACCAAAGAAAGCTCCGACCATCCCAGCAAATGCTCCCATCACTAAACTATTTGCGATTTTCGTGTTGTTTTTTTCATCACGCAAGAAACCTTGGTTATCTGCATGTTGGTATATAGGGTAAGTGCACCAGTGAATGAACGCTTAAGGATTTATTTGATTTCAAAAAATGTTTTATGTAAGATAGCTATACTTAATATCGGCCATGACTGTTTGTATAGATCAAACAAGTATTCTAGTTTGGTTAAATTACTTTGCTTTTGCAATAGTTTTCCATAATTTTAAGTTATATGACCTTTTAGGTAGAAAAATGGGAAATCACCGGTGAATGAACACGGTTTTCTAGTAAATGAACAACTAAAACCAGCGAATGAACTACTGTTATAGTTGTTGTTTATTGGGTTAAATCGTTGTTTATCGATTTTGTTTGGCTTAATATCGATATACCAACAGACGGAATAGCGTTATTGGTTTACTTTTTCTACAACAATTAATAAACTGTAACAAATGTACGTTCATTAACTGGTTCCGAAAAAAATAGTAAAACCAATAAATGAACCAAGTAATTATCGGTTGATGTTCATTCACTGGATATCTGTAAACCAGTGAATGAACTAACTTCATGTTCGAAAATGAGGTTTGTTCGAACACTGGGCCAACGATAGACAAGCCATTACTGGTTATGTTAATAGAAAGTAAATCTTATTAAAATCACTAGAACATAAGATATTGCGAAAACATTAAAACAGTCGTGGCCAGTGAATGAACACTGCAGTTCATTCACTGGATTTGGGCGGTTTTGAATTCTAGTTATAGAACACCGACTAAAAAATGAGAATCTACACTTGAATAACGTAAAACGATGTTTTAGTAGCACAATTTCACTCTTATGATTTCCTAAAACCAAACACCATAAGTCACAAGTTTATAAAACTAGTACAATGGCACATCAAATAAACGGTGACATACTTGTCCCCTTATTACCGGCTCATACAAAACATCCACGCCCGTAGCCCGCGAACTTTAAGCTTCTCTCATTTAGTAATTGTTGCGACTGAGTTGATATAAATGTTACAAACCCCTTACAGTGAATGCTTCTAATCGAGAAAAAAATACCTGGTATGCTAGAAATATACAGAACTCTTAATTTAAGCAAATAAGCAGCGTTTCGTTCATTCACTGGATTCGTTCATTCACTGGAGCACTTACCCTACCTAACCTGAAATTGGTTATGGTTTCATAGATAAAGGTTGATAAAATGAAAAGCAACTTGCAGAAAGTTATAAATAGAATATAATATCTAATACGTCAAAGCATAAGCATGGGGTTAAATCTCGGTCATAAAAAAAATTGCATAATAAATGATTGACATTACAACATCATAACAAAGCCACAAAAGTAGTACACTTATTCTTCTTCAAATTTGATTTGTAAAGCAAGCCAAAACAATCTAACTTACCGTACACCGTTAACCACTAACTGGAACCACAAAGCCGGCACAAGCCCCTTCTGTAGGGCTGTCACTCCGTCGTGTTTCACAATAGTGTACATGGCGTGTGGGATGTTCTTGTAGTGTACCGCGTGCTGGCTCCGGGCGCGGAGCTCCCCTTGCAACTGCATGCGGGTCTTCACCACATCAAATGGGTTACTGAAGATGGCGGCACCCACGCCTGCGATACCACCCACCACGAAGTCCATATTGCTAGAATATGGTCACGGTTTTCAAGGTGCAAAATGCTTTAAAGTTAAAAGACTATGGTGTAAGCAATTTTTAGACAAAATACAGTTTTTATCTTATAATTATTGTTAACTTGTAAATATTGGTTATTTTTATCGATGGTGATTTTCAAATGCAGCATTTTACTAAAGAATAACGCAGCCGTATTCGCTATTCAAATTGAAATACTAAACGCCGCAAGTAGTTAACATAAAAGTTCCATCATGAATGCGAAAACTACACATTGGTTTCAGTTGGTCCAGTCACAAAAATATATAAATCGCCGAATCTTTCCTGAAAGCACGATCTTTGATCTCCGCACTACACTATGGCCTATGACATAATAACACAAAATGCGCTAATGCATTCATGTTCCACTCAAATATCCCGGGAATGCGGCAGAATCATTCAAAACAACTTGGTTGGCATCTCACCTGTGATTCCTCAGCTATTCACAGAGTAATTCGGTTATCATATTGAGTATTTACTAGCTGCGAACTCGGAGGCCCGCACGCCGCGCGGCCTGCGCTGGAGAATTCCATAGGAAACTCATTTTATATCGTGTTTGTTTCGTAATAAAAACTCAAGGAACGTCACACTTGCGTCAAAGTGACACCGATCAGCTGACTGACGGCTGACAGCATGAGCATGGGGGAGCGTTTAGAAGTTTCCATGTCTATTCAATTGTGCAGCATGTTTTATAGGTAGGGGAATATAAAGCAATTTAAATATTAATCTTAGCTTGATGGCCATAACGACAAAGGAAACTAAAATAAAACACTGCGTAATTTTCGAACTAAACTAAAATAAGTGTGGAAAATTATTAAATTTGTGGCTTGTAACACTGGTTGCAATTCCATACTAGACTAGCTTTTAATTTAAAAAAAATCATCTGTTCATTGATTGAATTATATTTTGGAAACAAAATTATTCATCAAATTAAACAAAATATGTAAATTTAGCAAACATTTTTGTAAGAAAAAAATAGAAAATGGCCGTCGCAGATGCAATGTTCATCTTTGAAGTGGTGGTAGAGCATGTCAGGAGCTTGGTCGACAGTAGGCTGCTAGTGATTCGCAGTGACTTCGCTGACATATTTTCTCTCGAGCTTAAAGACCCGAAGCAAATGCATATAGTGATACCGGAACCTCTTCCCTTGCCACCTGAACCACCCGGAAAAAAGAAAAAGAAACCACCTAAACCAAAAAAACCCAAAAAGGGGGCGCTACCTCCACCGCCGCCTCCAGCGCCGGTCATACAGTCGGGCCAGTCCGTGCTGTTCACGAGCAGCGCGGAGTTCTTGATTAAATTGATGCAAAAGTTCCCTTTACAAGTCACACTGTGGAGTAAAGAGGATAATCTAGTCTACATCGGGGCAAGCGTTATACCTTGGGATCCAATCTTTCTAACTTATTTAGAACAGATCCTTAACTGCCAAACTCCAAAATCCGTTACATTGAATGACGAGTTTAATGTTTTTGAAGAAAACACCGCGCAGCTGATGGCCAAAATTGGCCTCCAAGTTAAATTATCTTATTTGGGGGACAAAGTTACCACAGCGTTTAGGACTTTGTCAGAGGACCCTACGGTCAAGAAAATCATGTATACTGGTATCAATTCAAAAACCACCTCGTACATGTGCACGATGAAGACAACGGACGAAGTGTTCGAAGAGAATTGCAATAAAGTAGAAAACAGTTTTATAAAGGATAAACCAAAACCACAGCTAATGTTCGCCGACTACACGAACGCCCCCGGAGCAAACCTCGTCGAGTTCAGCGATGGCGACTATTGCTGCATGAACAACGCCGATAAGCCTCCAGAATCAAAATACACAGCACCGAACACAGTACCTACTATAGATTTTATAATTGATTATGTAAGGAAGATAATAGCGTCCTGCAATGATAATATGAGGATGCTCACGCCTCGCCCGCAATTAACTCCAAAGGTCAGAGCCACAGATATTGACAGGCTATGTTATTGCAAGCAATCACAGTGGCCAGCGAGTGCGCTAGCTCAAAAGTACAAGATAGAAGTCCAAAGTGGGCCGTGCGCTGTCTGCGCTGAGGCCGGCAAGACAGGAGGTGCAGAGGGCGGCCCGGGCGCTACGTTCGACATAGCCAACGTACGAGGTCCTTGCGGGAAACCTGACTGCAAGATAGCAAGACATATTAGGAAGTATATCGAAAATTTGATCGTAGAAGACGAATTAGAGGTCGATATTAACGAAATTATTGGCCCGTGTGGCAGCAAACTTTGTACATTGGCTGAAAAGATTCAAGAATTCCTTAGGCACGAAGGAGTATTTACTGAGGGCGCAACAAAGGAAGGTCTCTCTACTCAATGCGCATGTATTCAAAAAATGCAGGATGCTCTTACCGAGAGAAAATCTTGTCAAAGCATATGCAGCAAAGACTGCGAGGACGCCGACGACGACGACCCCGAGGACAGCTGTGTAGGGAAGGGCTGCCCATTCTCCGGACCCTCAAAGCCCTTAGTTTACAACGTGTACTATTTTACAGTAGAACACGACAAGAGCAGTCCATCGGCAAGCATTTCTGGTAAATCTACGCCATCGTCGGCAACAAGCGATGACAAATATAAACATTGCGCAAAAGACTGTCCCAGTATGTTAGCTGCGAACGAAGTCACTTTGTGCACAAAAGGCGTGTGCCCTTCGGCCACGACGGCAGCCTTGCCGTGTCCGGAGCATCCGTGCCCCGTGCAGGGCGAGTACCCGCCCAGCCCAGCCGACAGCAACATCGAAATAGACTTCGATGACATACGTAATCCATGTTGCTCCACAACTTGCGACGTCGCCGCAACAGTAAAGGACTTCATCGTTGATGGGCTCAATAAAAAGAAAAAAATCAGTGGGGATAATGAGTGCTACTGCGACTGTGTATGTGATTTTAATTTCACGAAAAATACTACATACTGTGCCGTCTGCGGCGGTTACGAATGTATGGGCACGGATATGGAGAACCAGCCGGGTTTCATCCAGCCTTTACCGTGCCCGGTCTATCATAAACTCTACGATAAGAAATACATAAAAACTGAAAATCCATGGCCTGAAGATCACGCTGACGTACAAGACAAGATTAGTATAAAAACTACTAAATCACAAAGATTGACCAACCCCATGGCTAAAGAATCCTTTGTTGAGGACGACGGCGGAGAAAGGGTGAAAAAGAAGGCAGCAGACAAGTCGATCAAAAAGAAGTCAAGAAAAAGTATTATAGACGTTGAGAAAAAGGGTGCGTATTGACTACTTGATAAAGTCAAAGCTTTTCAAAATTTTCCAAAGTCTCAGTCAGGAGGCGTGTAATTACTGGTTCGAGTCTAGCCTGTGTTGCTCGTGCAGTTCATCTTTGTATTAATATTAATATTCTATACATATAAATCACACTATTGGCTGCAAATAATAAGACTGAAAAGAGTCCAAGTTAGGAATAAGGTAATTAATACAAAACGATAAATAATATAAGACTTATGAAGCTACGTACTGTCGTCTATTTTAGCGGGCCAGTCACGCGTGGAGACGAAGTACCCCTATCCCCCCGTCCCAGCTAACATGGGTTGGAATTGGACGGCGGAGGATATTCCTGGATTGAAGGTAATTCCAATTTCATAGAACATTATATTGTTTTTATACCGATAACTGATCGGTAATTAGCTAATAATTAGTAAACCGTTACCTAATGTGAAAAATGTTTACATATAATTGTCAATGAAGTGTGCCTATTGTTGTTGGCTCTTGTTCAATGAATCCTTTCGTCTTCCTCGCCATTCAAATATGTCTCGGGGATGACCCACTGGGTTGCTTGTTTTTATTCTAGCCTCGTCCTAATTGGAAGCCCGGAGCAGCTATAAAGCCTCTAGTGAGAAGATACAGAGCGCTGAGAGAAGGCATCGATACGATTGCTAAAAAGAAACGAGCTTTGCAGCAGAAAAAGAAGAAAATTGAAAGTAAACCTTTACTAGTCGTCACGAAAAAAGACGGAGAATATACTGTTCAAATGGAAGTGTTCAAGAAGTATTCAAAAGAACGTCTGCTATTCCAATACCCGTACGAAGAAAAGCCACCGTTGATTTACACAATAGGGAAAACTGAAGAAGAGAAACGAAAAGTTCAAAAACAGCGTGAGAGACGGGAGCGAAGGGAAACTAGAAGAAAATGTAGGCTTTTACAATCCACTTTTAGAGATAAATGCCAAGAAATATGTGTTAAGGCATACAACCAAGCGATTGGCATACTGCCCCTCCCGAATCCGAACGACCCGAACTGTCCGTGCCACACGCTGCCGGCCGACGCCATGAGCCCGCCGATAGACTCGTGCTCATGCTCCGAGGAAGGTTCCATCTCCAGCAGCGACACCGACGGCGACGACTGGGTCATTGAGTTCTCTCCTCCCGCGGCCATGTTCGACATCAAAGCTAAACACCCGCCCGTGCCGGCAGACAACGGGACCCAATACACCTATTTGGACTATAAAGTGAAACTCCTGGACAAGCAAGGTAATCAAGTGCAGCGATATTTCAAAGGCCCTGATGGTAGGAACGAATGTAGTGACCTAGGGGGCTTCTGGGGCCCGAACCACGTCTGGCTGGAGATCAATAAAGATGGTTACATCGGCCCCGACGGCCGCTGGGTCCCCTTAACCTTTATCGGGCCTGATGGCATGGCGTATTCCTCCGAAGAAGGAGGGTATACTGACAAAGATGGTAACTACTTGAAGATAGGCGTTGACGGCTATATCGACAAAGACGGTAAGTGGGCGTGGTACTCAAGATACCAAGCAAAACAAGATAAATCGAAGTCAAATGTTGCGTCAACCACAAAACGTAAAGGCAGAGAGTCACCTACAAAACAGGCTGCGGGGTCTAATAGCCCCAAGCAAGCTGTACCAAATACCAAGGAAGCAAAGACTAATAAGACCGGTTCGCCAGAAGGTTCGAAAGTAAAATCTAATAAAAAAGAGGTGAAGAGAACAGCGTCTGCGAAAGAGTCATCAAAGGGCAATAAATATCAAGTGGTGTCGAGTATGTCGGCGAACTTCGACAAGCCGGCGGCGCACCGCTTCCGGCGCTACTCAGTGAAGCTGCCGCCGCTGTCGGACCGCAGCCACTACGCCGAGGCGAGGAAGATGGCTCGCTACCAGGAGATTATTAGGCCCCTGGCAGAGTACGCCGATATAGCGATGTTCAAGAAGCCGATGAGGACGGTGAAGACCAACCGCGCGTGCAACACGCCGCTGCGGCAGCGCTCGCCGTGCGACAGCTTCTACGAGTGCCCCGAGAGCTTGAGCCAGAGCCGCCGCGCCGCCGTCCGTGACGACAACACCAATCCCTCCGTCTGCTAGTCTGTTCATTTTCTTAATATTGTATTGCAATTACACATTTCTATCATTATCAGAATAAATAAAAATAGTAATGAAATGCATTGTTTTTTCCCTACCTACTGTAAGAACCGGACTGGACGTGACCGTGTGTATTCTTTTAAGTCTCAGTGAGTAGGTACGGCAATTTGGTCTAGAGTAAGACAGATGTGCTTCATAAAAAAATGCAAACAATAACATACCTCGACATTAAAGTAAGGAAAGATATTATTTTTTCATATTCATATTCATTTATTCGCTGCAACTATGTTATTTACATGATGTTCTTAAGTCTAACCAGTACAGACATGGACATGGCTAGGGTGTAGCAACATACTTAAATAAATACTAAACTAACCTAAACGTACATATATTTATAAAATCAACATGTTATATTTTTATAAAATCTTCACATTAGATAATAATAACATACACTTATTTGTATTTGTAATTTTTACAAACCTGTAAAAATTTAATGGATGGACTGTTGGCAACTCCAACACAACTCAGGCCGAAACGCACTGACAGCGGTGGCGGAGCGGCGCGGTGCGGCGCGGAGGCGGTACCGGTTGTAATGTTCGAGCTAATATGAAAGGGTCCGCACAGAAAACCGGCCGGGAAAAAAGCGTGGCGGAGGCGGCGCGGAGGCGGTAGCGGCGCGGAGGCGTGGAAACGCGTGCACAGATAGGCGTGCGCGGCGCGGAGGCGGCGCGGGGCGGTTTTGCGGCGGGAAGTTGTATTACGTAGTTGTCAATGCACCGGCGCGCACTGGCGGTGGCGGCGCGGCGCGGCGCGGAGGCGTGCTGAGAGCGGTGCAACAAGTTGTATTTTTTTACAACTTCAGTTCAGATTTTATTAATTTTAACAATGAGTACAACTGTAAAATTTATTTCCCTGGTGAAACTTGGTACCCTGCTCAACAATCCTTGGTTTTAAGATGTCGTGTAATTCTTCAAGACTGTTTTTACTCATGTGAAAATAAGTGTAAAAACGATCTTCATAAGAAGTCAGCTCTTGGCAATAAGATGGATCTCTCCAAATATATATTTATTTAAACTTTATTGCACAAAAGAAAACTTATCGTACAAGAGGCGGACTTAATGCCATATGGCATTCTCTACTAGTCAAACCTTAAGGCAAAGCGGAAAATATATACAGGGTGTAATCGTTAAGTGTAGCCAGGCGATTATTCCGTAAATATAAGAGATATTAGAAAATATCAAACTGATATCGAAAGTGCGTTACCCAATGAGTAAAATTGCATTAATAACTTTTTTGAAATAAAAGTATTAATAATAAAAATATTTTGTTTAAACTTGTATGTAGCTTGTAAACTTGTAAGTAGCTTGTAAACGTAACTTGTAAACTTGTGAGTGTAACTTGTAACTTGTAGTGTAACTAGTGAACGGCTTTACAAGTTTACTAGTAACATTTGCACTTATACAAGTTTACAAGTTACACTTACAAGTTTACAAGTTACACTTACAAGTTTACAAGTTACACTTACAACCTACTTACAAGATTACAAGTTACACTTACAAGTTTACAAGTTACTTACAAGTTTACAAGATACACTTGTGGCAAGGTACTTAACTGTATAAACTTAATATTTTTTATATTAATACTTTTATTTAAAAAAAGTTATTAATGCAATTTTACTCATTGGGTAACGCACTTTCGATATCAGTTTGATATTTTCTAATATCTCTTATATTTACGGAATAATCGCCTGGCTACACTTAACGATTACACCCTGTATATTTATTATACTATATAATGAAAATTCCTCTTTTTTTATTTATTTCATGGACCCGGATGTCCGTTTAGTCTTCTTTTTGTTTAGGAACGTCTCGTCATCGCTATCTGAATCTGAGGATAACATTTTTGATCTTTCCGAATCTGACAACTGTCGATTACCGCTTGATATGTCACACACGCCGCCTCCGCGCCGCTATCCCGCGCGAATACCGGGCGGGATTTTGGTGCGACGTCCTCCGCCCCGCATTCGCTTTACCGCAAAACCGCCTCCGCACCGCACCGCGCCGCGCCGCTCTCTGTGCGTTTGCAGCTAAGAGTGACCGGAACGCCTATCATTCATTCCATTCGTTCCTGTCGCATCTATACATTCATTCATTCTTTCAATCATGGTCTCTCTGCTCTGAAAACAGCCATGTAAATTACCGTGTGTTTTTTATAATACAACTCTCTTAACTGAATACGCCGACTTTTAATCACTTCGATTCCAACAAGAAACAGCGCCTACAACCACTGCAACCCTGTTCATATGGTCCTTCGATAAGACCAAATTGTTTGCCGAGTACGAAAGCTACAATAAGAAAATTTTAGCCTACGACGACGTCGACTCGGAGGATGTAGCAGACTGTGAGACTAAATATTACCACATCCTAACCGTCTTAAATGAGGCAATTAAAGATAAATCTTCGCCCACCTCGGAGGCGGTAGCCTCCTGCCACAATTTTAAGGCCAGATTACCAGCGGTTCAGGTTGAGATCTTTTCAGGCAAGTACAGAGACTACACTCCATTCATTAACTTGTTTAGAGCAATTATACACAATGATAGGTCAATTGATAATGTACAGAAATTGTATTATTTGCGGTCTTTTCTGTCAAAGGAACCCTACGATATTGTGAAAGATCTGCCGTTAACCATGGGCAGTTATGATGAGGCTCTCAACTCAAGCTTCTCGATGAGAGGTACAATCATACCAGTAAGATTGTTAATGAGCACATCAATTCCTTGCTTGACATAAATGCTTTGTGTAGGTGTCTACTCCTGGTCATTTAAGAGAGTTTGTGTCTAGTGTCAAACAATGTTTGTCTGCCTTAAAAAATCTTAGTGTAAACACTGAAAATTGGGACCCAATTATATTAGCCATTTTGTATCGTAAATTAGATAGTTACACGTCGCGGGCCTACCAGCTAGAGCGGAGTGATGCCAATGACCCAACGGTGGCTGATTTTCTGCTGTTCATGGAGAAAAGGGCCTTGGCATTGGAGAATGCTGACGCGGTGGCACCGGGCAAGTTCCACAAGGCAGTGGTAAATGTAACTGCGGCACCAGGACCAGGACTCACCTGTACTTACTGTAAGTCTGCACAACATAAAATATTTGAATGCAACAAATTTAAACTAGCATCCCCCGGTGACAGAATAGCCTATTGTAAAAGTAATAGTTTATGCAATGTCTGTCTGAATGCCCACCGTGGCAAGTGTCGCTTTCACTTCCGGTGCAATATATGCAAAGAAGCCCACAATACTTTGCTTCACCAGGAACCGACACAAGTTAATACTCAGGCCACACGACCGGTGTCTCTAATTTCCACTTTTAACAGCGATAGGGTGTTATTACCAACAGTTAAAGTGAAACTTTTATCCAAAACAGGACAAATTGTGCATGTGAAGGCAATACTTGATTCGGCGTCACAGATCTCCTTAGTGACAAGTAAGGTTATTAATACACTAGGAGTGGCCCCGAACAATGACTACACAAGTATAGTCGGAGTGAGCAATAGCAATGCTTCAGCGAAATATTCAATACCTTTGGAGATTGCCTCACTCGCGACACCTTATAAAGTTACAACTAACTTTCATGTATTGGACAAAATCACATGCAAAATCCCTCAATACAAAATTGACACCAAGCTATTGAACATTCCATCAAGTGTCAATTTAGCCGATGTAGACTTTTACAAACCATCAGAGATCAACATGCTCCTTGGTGCCGATGTGTTTTTCCAGTCGCTGCTTCCGGAACCACAAGCTGCACCTCAACAACCGGATTTGCAGTTTGCTGAGCATCTGGCTACTCAACCACGCTTTGTTAACACAAAGTTTGGGCATGTCATTGCTGGGGCTTTGCCTCACAATGCTAATTCTGATACAAGTAAGGTCTCCTTGTTATGTGTACAATGTGACTCAAGTCTTAATGACAGTTTGCAACAATTTTGGAAAGCAGAAAGGATCCCTGAAACTTATTGCGAAAGTATGTCTGAGCATGAGCAGTCTGAACACATTTTTCAAGCTACAACAGTGTTTGAAAACAATCAGTTTCAGGTAGACTTGCCTTTAAAGGTTCCATTGAATGAAGTCAATGAGGTGCTCGGTTGCTCGTTCGATATTGCCTACTACAGGTTTCTTAACCTTGAAAAAAAGCTTCAAAAAAATGTAAATTTACTCACAGATTATGACAAGTTCATCAATGAATATGTAGACTTGAAGCATGCGCACTATGTTGACTTCAGCTCGCTGGACTTTGAGAATGACCCTCTTTATTTTGCTGCGCACCAGGCAGTAACTAACCCGCACAGCAAAACCACTCCGACTCGGGTAGTTTTTGACTGTCCGATGCAGACTAACAAAAAGATAGCTCTGAACGATATTTTGCTTAATGGTGCTCCGCTACAAAAAGAGTTGTTTGATATAATGCTTTTATTCCGACTGGGTAAATATACCTTCTCTACAGACATTCGACGTATGTTTCGCTGTATAAAAATTAACCCGATGCATGCCAAATTGCAAAACATTCTGTGGAGATGCAATCCTAATGACCCGCTAAAATGCATACAGTTAGATTCAGTAACCTATGGGCAAAAAAGTTCCACGTTTTTGAGTACGCGCTGTTTGCAAGAGCTTTCAAATAGGTATCATAGGGAATTCCCGCTGGCATCTTACATATTAAATAATTGCACCTATGTAGACGATGCGTGCTTCTCACACTCTGATTTAAACGTTATCATAGAAGCACGGCTGCAATTATGCGAGTTGTTAGCCAAAGGCAGTTTCCATACCCATAAATGGGCATCAAATGACCACAGAGTGCTAAAGGGCATTCCCAATGATAAACAACATTTTGATAGCTTAGATTTCCAAAAGGATTTGTATTTAAAGACACTAGGTTTAAAACTTAATATGCAAGACGATTGTTTTGTCTTTTCTTGCCCAGAACCCTTTGATAAGCAGAATCCAACAAAAAAAGACATTTTGAGTCACATCTCTAAGTTTTATGATCCGCTAGGATTTATAGCGCCTATAATCATGAAAGCGAAGGCTTTCATGCAAAAAGTATATTCTGAAAAGATAGGCTGGAACGAGGTTCCATCGCCACAGCTGCGAGAGGAATGGATTTCATTTGCAAAAAAATTAACTCAAATGAAAGCACTCACAATCAATAGGTACCTACAGATCCCATACAATGCAACTGCATTGCAATTGATCGGTTTTGCTGACGCTTGTAGCACCACGGGTTATGGATGCTGTGTGTATCTTCGGGTGGTTGACGAACATGGCACCGCTTCACTTTCCTTGCTATGTGCGAAATCTCGAATCAACCCCCGCAATAAGGATACACTCACTATTGCACGCCTTGAATTGTGTTCTATGCTTCTACTGAGCAAGCTAATTAATCGAGTTTACGAAACGCTAAAAGCAGCGTTAAATATACAAGGTGTTTATTTGTTTTCGGACTCGCAAATTGCTCTAGCATGGGTAAATACGGAACCTATAAAGCTTCAGGCCTTTGTTGCTAATCGGGTCAGGTTGATTCGAGATCTCACAGATAGGTGGCGCTGGCTGTACGTCCCCAGTGAACAAAATTCAAGTGACTGTGTGAGCAGGGGTACAGACCCAGATGAACTGCATAACACACCCATGTGGCTGCACGGCCCAACCTTTCTACATGATGGTAAATATGAGTTTAATAATACAAGTAACCTACCGGCAATCGATGACTTGCCAGAGTTAACGAAAGCGCCCTCTAGTGACAGAGTGACGCTTTTTACCCAAAAGGGATCCAATTTCTACGAGTTTTTAGACCAGTTTTCTGATCTCAACAAGATGGTAAGGGTAATGGCTTATATAATCAGGTTTTGTTTCAATTTGAAAAATAAAAACACGAATAGTCCTAAGTATGTCACTCCGACGGAGCTGAAAAACGCCTTACTTAAGATAATAAAACTCGAACAAGGCATTTATTTCAAGCATGAACTCAACAATTCAAAGGCTAATGATAATGTTAAAGGTACGCTCAACCCTTTACATCCCTTTCTTGATGATCAAGGCATTTTGAGAGTTGGTGGCAGAATAAAAAACGCGAATGTGTCATTCTCACAAAAACATCCCATAATATTACCAAGAGAGTCTCGAATAACCAATCTGATTGTACATCATGAACACATTAGACTGCTGCATGCTCCACCCAAGTTATTATTGTCAAGCTTAAATGAAAAATACTGGATTGTAAACGGTCTTAGCTATGTAAAGAATATTGTCAGTAAATGTTTACCTTGTTTCAGGATGAAGGCTCAATGTGCAAAACAGCTGATGGGTTCTCTGCCACCTGAAAGGGTCAATGCTTGCCGGGTATTTCAAAAAATAGGAATCGACTTTGCCGGCCCAATAACCGTAAAAAACTCACGTGTGAGGAGAGCTTTACAGACTAAAGGCTACATATGTGTGTTCGTTTGTTTTGTGACAAAGGCCATACATTTGGAGCTCTCCTCAGACTTGACCACAGATGCGTTCCTAGCATGTTTCAAACGCTTTATAGCGCGAAGGGGCCTTCCGACTGACGTGTTTTGCGATAATGGCGGATGCTTTAAGGGGGCAGAGAACAAATTAAATGAGCTGTACAATTTAAATAAATCAAAAGGTCATCAAACTCTGGTGCAATCCTACGCGGCACAGCAAAATATTGCTTTTCATTTTGTGCCAAGCTACTCACCAGTGTTTGCTGGCCTAGCTGAAGCAGCTGTTAAAAGTACAAAGTACCATTTAAAGCGTGTCCTACAAAGTTATGTACTAACATATGAACAGCTAAATACTATACTATGTCAAATCGAAGCTGTCTTAAATTCTAGGCCGCTATTACCTGTAACAGCTAATGATATTAATGATTACAGCTATCTCAGTGCCGGGCATTTTCTTATCGGTGCTGCAATGACATCCCTTCCAGAAGCAGACCTAGCCGACTCACCAACTAATAGATTAAAGTTCTGGGAAATGTGTAACAAGGTCAAGGGTCAATTTTGGAAGGTATGGCATAAATACTATTTAAATGTCTTACAATGTCGTCCCAAATGGCGCGATAGCAAACCGAATGTTCAAGTTGGCGCCTTAGTAATTATGAAGGAGCCTAACTCCCCACCCATGACATGGCCTATGGCCAGGATAGTTAAGGTGTATCCAGGCGATGATAACAAGGTCAGAGTTGTTGACCTCATGACACCTAATAAAAAGGTGTACAGACGCTCTCTAAGTGGTTTCGCTGTCTTACCTCTTGAATAATTTTACTATCTAACTACTTTATGTATGTCTATATGTGTACATACCTACACACGTGTGATGCACATATTACAATAGCAAAGCTATATTTTTAGCAATAAGTGTTACGGCATTATAGAACACCGAGTTGCTATCTATTCTGTTGTATTAGTAGATAAGAATAAAATTTGAACAGTTAACTAAACTTATGTCCTATGTATAGATGCATATATTAGAATAGCAAAGCTATATCCTTAGTAATAAGTGTTACAGCATTATAGAACACTGATTTACTATCTATACTGTTGTATTGCTAGTAGTAGATAAGAAATTGCTTTGAATAAAAATATATGTCCATTAACCAGGGTAACAGTAATTTTAATGCAAGTAAAGTTTAATTTAATGGTAATAATTGCCACATGATTAATTTAAACACTTTAACAACTCAGAAGTAAAACAGTGCATACTTATCTGGTTATAATTTTGTTAACGTAAGGAAACTATTTTTAATGTCTTTATAACGATTAAGCTTTAGGATAGGCAACTAAAGCAAACTGGTATTTAAAGTGTATACCTAATGGTTGGGCCCCGGCCCCAGCATGTTGGCAACTCCAACACAACTCATAGAGTGACCGGAACGCCTATCATTCATTCCATTCGTTCCTGTCGCATCTATACATTCATTCATTCTTTCAATCATGGTCTCTCTGAAAACAGCCATGTAAATTACCGTGTGTTTTTTATAATACAACTCTCTTAACTGAATACGCCGACTTTTAATCACTTCGATTCCAACAAGAAACAGCGCCTACAACCACTGCAACCCTGTTCATGGACTATTAAATTTTACACTCTTATTTTATATATTTAATTAGGGATCATATCGTTCCTTACGTCTACAAATGGTCACGCTGCTGCCAGCTGGGCAGCTTTTCACGCTGCTGCAAGCTGGGTAGCTTGAATTGAAGTACTCCTATTTCTATCTACTTATTTAGAATTATATTAGAATCATAAATAATTATTTACTTGACCTATACTTAGAAATACGCATAGGTAGGGGAGACTGGGGTCAATTTGAACGTTTTAGATATAAAAGGCTATTATGTCCTCATGTTTAATAGAATCTGTTCAGTAAATGTTTTCAGCCCTAGTTAGAATATTTGGCTATACATATATTTATATTATTGTAATTAGAAGCGTTTTACAAAGCATCGGAAGTCGTTTCAAATGACCCTGAGCCTGGGTCGGATGAAACAAATGCAGGTTGAAACATCTGAGAGTAAAATATTTATTAAATTGTCGTAGGTAATCACTTAATCAAAGGTCGCGGTCCTGGTGAAGGTCGCAGGAGTCCGCTGGGTGCGGGTGGCGCAGGACCGGTCATTGTGGCACTCTTTGGGGAAGGCCGATGTCCAGCTGTGGAAGTCTTTCGGCTGATATGATGATGATGATGACGATGATGATGATGATGATGATGATGATGATGATAAATCACCTAATCAATTGATTTCCATTCAAATAATATTAGCTGATATCGTAGTTACGAATGTAACATAAATTTAGTCCTAGGTCGTGCCTTTAACATACTTATAATTTAGGACGTATTTTGTAAGCGATACCCACACGTACGTACAATACAATACAATACAAATACTCTTTATTGCACACCTCATACAAACAAAGCAGTTAAAAAGAGAAACAATACAATAACATGTAGGTAGAGGTAGACAACACAGTACGTACAATAATGATCAACAATTATTTTTTGTTTTTTCTAAGTCTCCCGTTTTTTACTTGTATCATTTTAGTATTATCGTTTGTTTTGGTATTTTTTAACAAACTAAGTAACGACGATTTTTTGAAATGACCTATTACGTAACAAAAAAAATTCATAGGCAATTAGTACTGTTCTATTTATTGCCCCCATTTTTTTTGTTTCAACTGCCCCGTCATCCTTTTCGTAAATATTAAATGATGTTGAAAAATATCGGAATGCCCTGCCTGGGTACGAATAAGAGTATAAAATCAACCTAGAATATCAACGCTTATAACGTAATTTACGCAATATTTAAAAAGCGATGACTGTTTTTGATTAATAGACAAAGTAATCCCATAAAAAACATTCCATGTAAAAAAGAGGCCAAGTCTCGAAACTCGTCCACCGTAAAAAGTTGTGAGATATTTCGTAGTAACAAGTCTCAGGCAGTCTTATTATTCTTTATTTGCTAGCTAAATAACATTTTGTGACTTGGCAATCACACAATAGTTACTACATAGTTTTAGGTATGCAAAGATCTATAAATGCAGTAAAGTTGTGGAACTTTTTACTGTGGAAGAGTTTCGAGACTTGGCCTCTTTCTTACATGGAATGTTTTTTTATGGGATCACACTTATTTTTGTAGGTCATTGTGTTATCAATACATACAAATTATGTATGCAGTCCCATTCTTGCTTTTTAATTTTTGAAGTGAACACTTCTTTAGCGGCGCTGAGCACTTTTTGGGATGGGGAAAAATTGTTAAACACGCGACAGATTTTTGTGACGTCAGATGTGAAGGAGGTCACAAACTTTTATATTTTGCTGCTAGCCGATTAGACTTCATTCAAAACAGAACGCTATTCGTAAGAGTATAAAGCCGTTAAACACTTAAACACGATGCCGGAGTGGCGATGCGGCGCTTTAAGTACCCGTTCGGCCAACACACAATAAGTTCCCACGCGCTAATTTGCAAGTGAAATAGTTTACTTCTGTTGCTACGGTATTCGTCGATTCGCAATGTCAAAATATTAAAGTTTTCACTTCTGCCGGCACTCCCGGAGTGCAACCCGGTCTTTTTTTGTCCCATTCACTGCAAATGTAACTTTGTTATCCTATTTATTTATATGGGATTACAAAGTTATTTATGTAGTTGGTGTATCCAGAAAACAGTATCCGCAATTTTTTTAGTTTTCCCTTGATTTATACACTAAAAACTGATTGTATTCTAAATTTGAAGCTTATGTCTGCTAGAAGCGCCTAAGACTTTTGATGATCGGTGAGTCAGTCAGAGACAAAATTAAGAAACTTTGACTAGTTATAATTCTTAAACTACTGGTTCAAATTGAATGAAATTTGAAATACATCGGTTTCATAAAATGCGTGCTTGGTTACTGAAAATTGAGGCTTCTAGTTTTATCCACAGCGAAGATATATAAATATATATATATATATATATTTTAAATGATTAATTTCAGACCTTGGTCCATATATTGTTAGTACATTTAAAAAGAAAACTTATACGCTATGTTAGTTAGTACGTACACGGTTGTTTGCTGTCAGGATTACTTGATGTAAGTCAAAGTAGTCCTGACAATCTGAATCCAATGCCACATAATCGGGCAGTTAAATCTTTCAGAAATCACCTTCAGAATGCCGTTCTGAGTTTCCCTGACGCGACCCATCAGTGACGCGATTTTCTTTCGCATCACCGCTAGGAAACCGTCCGTGTGGGTATTAGCGAACATTTCCGACGCACTGCACCATTTTGGGAGTTTTAACAGCATTCTGAAGGCGTTGTTATACTGTACGCGTAGGGCACTGTAGGCTATAGCGGGGTCGAAAATGGCCTGAACTGCTTCGAGAAAAGGATTGTACTGCCGTGCCGTGCCGCTGTTTTACTCGACTTGGCGGGGGCACTACCGTGCCCCCAGATGTGGTGAAAAAGCACTATAACCACGTAAAAAAATCAAATGGGTTCGATGTCGCGAAGCTTATGGTTAGACAAGTCCCGACACTCTTCTTCTTTCTCCGACCTTTTCCCATTTTTAGTTGGGGTCGGCTCTCCCAATTGCCTTTCGCCAGGTTGTTCTATCCTGGGTCGTCAGAGGGTCTAAATCTAGTTCTATAAGGTCTTTATTTACTAAGGACATCCATGAGAGTCGGGGTCTACCACGTCGTCTCGGACCTGACTCCAAGCTCAATATTTGTTTGGTCATGTGGTCTTCAGGTCTCCTCATTACTTGGCCGTACCACCGTAGCCGAGTTTCTTGGAGCTTATCAGGCATTGGTCTTACTTTTAGGCTTCCTCTGATGTAATGGTTTGGCACTTTATCCATAAGAGTGACACCTGCTGACCAGCGCAGCATACATAGACAAGTCCCGACACTAAAGCCGGTAATTTCCTTCTTGGAAACCCCGCCGCTACCACCAATTGTTAAGGAATTATTAAGCTCCCCTACCTAGATGGAAACACCCCGAGTAAGTAACTAAGGGAAACATACGTTTTTCATAATTTGTCTTGAATAATTCTCACTTGCCATAACCGTATTAGCCATAATTTTAGTTGACATAATTAACCTTAAAATATGACACGCCATAATAGACACATGACATAATTAACATTCCGCTTAATATCAAATGCAATAATATCATTTGTCATAAAATTCAAAAGTAATAATCATTAGATTCCACAAATTTGGTGTGTATTAACAGAAATAAATAGCTTTAAAGTAATATTACTAGGTACTTCAATTTCCCGTAAAATAAGTCAAGAAGAATGTCGATCCAGTCTCTTAAACACGCAGCTTTACGTGTCCTGCATGGCTGTACTGCACTACGAAGGCAGAGGAATTAGTGGAGTATGTGTGCGTGAAGACCGAATTCATCCTGAGGGTCGTGAGGTTTTAGTCTCGCCATAACATGAATTTGGAGGTCAGAGTTCCAACAGACCATCTATCGACCTTCACTTAGGAAGAATTCTTGCCGAAGGGAGTCAAGTAGATACCGGCGTTTTCGCGGTCGGTCACCTGACACCACGAAACTGCGCAACACAGCGATGTGTTGCGCAATGATTGCAAAGTAATTGTGGGTTTTTGTAGTTATAATAAGTTTATATGACATGGAAATGTTTATTACTTATACAGTATAAATATTTTTACATTTCATTTTACATTAAGCATGTAGTTTAGACATAGGCAGCAACAAGCTTTGTCAAGGACAACCCACTCAGGTTGGCGCATTTTACGGATCCCCGGGATGGCAGGTGCCTGGCGCAAAAGTGCCTAACATGCTCGCGGCATTCCCCCGCTGCACTGCCAATTAAATATGCTGGACCAGGTACGAGCCAACCCTGGGATCGCAACCTCCCACTCTCGAACGCTGACCTAGCTTTTTAATAAAGATTTTCCCTTCAGAGCACCAGGGGCCACCTGTTTCCACCGCAATTGGGACGAAGTCGTAAACTGGTTCCAAGTTTGCATACTTGGTATGCTTGAGCTTCGCCGCGCTCTCGGCAGCCCCACCAGCCCTACGCACCGTGTGGTTGAGATGCGACGGGGCGAACGTGCTTACGCACGTCGCATCCCAAATGAGACTGCGGCCCCTCTCCCATGAAACCAGTGTTAACCCGTCCGGTCTTTTACCATCCGTCCTGCTCTAACCTTGAGGCTCTAACACGCAGGGCAGATTTGCGGACACCAATGCTCGACATATAATGTTATTTATCGAATAGTGTCTTGAAAACCTACCCGCACAGCGCCCGCAACTTAAACCATGGTGGCCGTTCGCCTCCACTGTAGCTCCACAAATGCACTCATGTGGTTCGCATACCGAACACCCCAGTCTTAGTGCAGCCCCAATCCTAAGGGAATCGTTGTCGAGAAGAGTACCCAAATGCGACGATGGCAGCGCATGCAGCCAAGCTCCCGATTCCGGCTCCCTCACTGCCTTCAGTCGGGCCAAATCAACCCCAACAGCTACTTCTAACAGACTATCAAAAGTCCTGTTGCATAATATGTAGGTCATCACACGCTCTGTGAATTCTTATATTAGTGGGTTGTGCATGATTAGGACACCTAACCCTCAATTCAACTAATGCTTCCTCCAGAAAAGGAACCTGAACATTGCTACCGTTTAAGCACAAAATGCGAGCGACAAGATCACCAGAGGCGTAAGCAGAAGCAATAAAAGCCACAAGTCCAACATCATGCACTTGACGAATGCCGATTCCACCGTACCGAATAGGCAGCGCAGCCTGAACCCACTGTGAATCATTCAGGCTTACATTTAAAATAACCTCAAAAAAAATAAGATGGTTTGATGTAAAACGACGTGTTCAATTGTGGAAGTGTTCTAACTAAACGTAATTAATCATGCGTTAGCTCCGGCACTGCAGGCACCGTAGCCGCAGCCTACTTACTACTCGACCGTACTGTACCCTAAGCCCTTATACGCACTAAGCGGCTAGCCGCGTGCGGCTTGCCGTGCGGTTGGACAAAACATATGAAACCGCAAACGCAAAACTGCCGCTTAGTACGTACAAGGGCTCACGCCCCATACGCACTTGCGGTGCGGTTGCGGCCAACCGCTTAGTGCGTAGAGGTTTTGCGGTTACAGTTTCATATGTTTTGTCTAACCGCATGGCAAGCCTTACGCGGCTAGCCGCTTAGGGCGTGCAAGGGCTAAGACAGGTCTACCGTGAGGTACGACAACAAGCGAGGAGGCGTGGTAGGTATAACTGCGACCTTACAGCGCGCGAGCCGAGCGAGCGAAGCGAACGTACTACCGGTAACGGCCAGCAAGCTTTGGGCTTAAAATATTATGACTAGTATAGTTCCTGTTCAACGTGCCCCGCTCTACCCTACATATAGAATGGACAGAACGTCGCGGCAGAAAAAGGAACATTCATCTTATGTAAAAATTTACAATCTCCGTGTAATACAAATTTAGGTATTTTGAGGTTTGGTTGTTTTAATTTAAGCATCATATGTTGTTTTGCCATGGAAGTGGTTTGAGTTTAGGCATTATGAGACTAAGCTATTTTGAAATTCGGCCATATTATGATTCCGGTGTTTTAAGAAAAAAAAACCGGCCAAGTGCGAGTCGGACTCGCGCACCGAGGGTTCCGTACAAACCAATAACAAGCAAAAGTTGTAGTATGTTTTATCGCTCCATCTGCCTCAAAAGGTAAAGTAGCAATACTGTAACATCTGGAATGTATCAACTCTACATCCATAGAAGTCATACGACCGACAGCCATATCACCTACTCAGTTTTAAATTATGCTACTTATATTGCTATTTCTTATGATTGCGTGGACATAAAAGTTTCGTTTTGCTACAGCTGAAAGTTATTATAGACCTCAGTATTTGATAAGAATTTCAATTTAATACCTCTACGCGTTTACGAGGAAAAAGGTAGTTATAGTAAAATTTAAAAAAATATATTTTGTATGATTTTACTAAAAATGTCTACTTTTCGTAATTTTTCCTTTGTCTGTGCTATATGAGGTTTCTTCGTGCCAAGGTTTTGAGTTTCTTGCGAGTACTCAGTTTCAAAATATGCTACTTAAATTGCTATTTCTTTTGATTGCGCTGACATAAAAGTTTGGTTTTGCTACATCTGAAAGGTCCTTTTTTAGCCTTGAGTATTTGACATGAATTTCAATTTAATAACTCCACACGTTTACGAGGAAAAAGGTATTATAAGTTTAAACATTTTTAAAATATTTTTTTGTATGATTTAACTAGAAATGTCTACTTTTCGTAATTTTTCCTTTGTCTGTGCTATAAGACGTTGCTTCGTGCCTAATTTCAAGTTTCTGAGTTTAAGGGAAGTACCCCGTAGGTTTTGCAAGTGTCGAAAAACTCTAAAATGTGCAGCATAAAAGACTGTATCTTTTGATTGCGTTGCTTTTTAAGTTTGATTTTTTCACAGCTCTAAGGGACAATAGATTTAAGTATTTGATATAAATTTCAGCTTGATACCTCCACGAGTTCCTGAGAAAAATGGTCTTGACAGACAGACAGACAGACGGACAACAAAGTGATCCTATAAGGGTTCCGTTTTTTCCTTTTGAGGTACGGAACCCTAAAAGTTAGGCATTCTGCAATTTAGGTATTTTGAGACCAAGAAGTTTTGAGATCTGGGAATATTGATAAAGAGGTAAAATGCAATTTTGTAGTTATAAGCCCAAAGCGCCAGCAAAGTGCCAGAACCGAACATTTAAAATTTCCTTTTATGGCAAAAGTTAATTATAACAGTCGTAAATAGGTAAAACTAGTTTTATGGCATACAAAGAGATTATTGAATATAAAATTATAGAAAATGATTACTTATTTAATAAATTTTTACGTAATGTACAAATATGGCATATGAAATTAGTGCAAATAAAATAGAAGGGAAAACTGTTGAACCTTGGACATAGTTTTACCTCGGCGAGTTGTCAATATTTCAAGATTCCCGCGCTCTTTGAATAAGTTGTCTATGTCATTTGAAAAATTATCTGTGACCATTAATTAAAGTAAGTTAGTTACGAAACTTGAGAATGGCATGAGTGTCGAAAAATTTAGAAAATTCGAGTTCTGTTGTAAGCGAGTATTTTGAGATTTATATCAAGCTCATTTATTGAATACTGGCTTCTGCCCGTGACTTCGTCCGCGTGAAACTCGTTTAATATCGTAGCTCCTTACGAACTTTCGCCCCCTTTAGCCGTTTTTGCGTGATTTAGGTCCAAACTTTACCATTCGTAATATTAGTAGGATTTGCAACATTTCCAGGGACTCGACTCGCTTGACAGACTAACAGGTATTTAAGTTTAATGAATAAGGTTTATTCACGATTTTCGCTACGCTACGGTGGTAGAATTATGGGGTTGGATCTTAAAATAAGTCGCCTTGTTTGAGGACAACTGATGCTGTGGGGGGCTTTTTGGGTGGTTTTTATAAATGATTTAAAGCAATTTTAGCCGCCGGAGAAAAGTTTTTACTTTTGTACACCATACATACCAAAAATCGAATCAGAGCACTCCACTATCCTGAGCCGAGCATATTTTCCGTTTTAAAGTTCACATTTGTCACGGAACCGAATTTGTCAACCCCGATCCCACGTGGTCCCTGCCCCTAGAGTGTACTTATATAAAAGCCCGGAGGCGCGAAGGGAGGGCAGCCCCCGCTCGCCGTAAGAAAGTGCAGATGATGTTTTAAAATCTGCCAAGAAAGCAAAGCCTAAAAAAACTTCTCAGTCGCTGAAATCACCAAAATCTAGAGTAAAGAGAAAATGTTTGCCTAAAATTTACTCTGATGATTCAATTGACGATTATGACGTTGATGCTTATTCCGTCCACGACTCCGATGATTCTTCTGATGAAGTTAATAAAGAAAACGTTGATTACGTTGTAGGTGATTTTGTCATATTTGTATACAAGCGATCCGCCCCGGCTTCGCACGGGTACTATATTATACATATAAACCTTCCTCTTGAATCACTCTATCTATTAAAACAATCCGCATCAAAATCCGTTGCGTAGTTTTAAAGATCTAAGCATACATAGGGACAGACAGCGGGAAGCGACTTTGTTTTATACTATGTAGTGATAGTGATGAAGAGAAACACTTTGTCGGCAAAGTCGAATCTATATGCAAAGAGGGTGTATTCATTAATTCTATGCAGAAATCTTTAAAAACTGGAAATGGCCAGCGAAACCTTATGTAGACTTATATATCTTCACGAGGACATAATCAAAAAATGGCAAAACCGAAGAAAATGTATAGTAAAAGGGATGTGTTTTCTGTTCCGGAAATATCTAAATACCTACTGGTAGGGATTTTTCTTATAATTTAAAGCGATTTTAAATACGATTAATACAACGTCTTCACAATAATAAAGAAGTCTGAAGTTTAATTAATAAGGCTGAATGTGTAATATGATTAATACTTTCTAAGAAGTATATTGTGCTTTTTATGACAAATTTAAGAGTCCTTACGCCCACATAAGCAGAAGCGGGAGCGTATTTTGCAAAATGCTTCTTTTTTCATTCAAGATTATAGGACCTACGATGCCGTAAATGTATATTTTTATAAAAGACGTATAAATCACGCTGCACAGATGCCGCGTGCCGTGATTTATTTTTAAAAATTATTAAGAGGTTAAGAAATGATTATTTAATTACGTTATCAGTTTTTGAATAAATACTAATAGTTACGTCGTAATCTTGAATGAAAAAGGAAGCATATATAAAAATAATAAAAAATAAAATAAATAATAAAGGCCCGACGGATGATGCCCTTCCTTGTCTTGATGTCAGCCACTCTGGCTACGCCATCTCTACCAGGCAGGACATGTACGATGCGACCCAGGAGCCACATCAGAGGAGGTAGATTCTTCTCCTTGATCACTACCATAGTCCCGACCTTCAACTGTCCTTTGGAGCTGCGCCACTTGGTTCTCTGCTGAAGTCCAGAGACGTATTCATTGGAGAATCTTGCCCAGAAGTGTTGTTTGAGGAACTCCACGCGTTGGAATCTCTGAAGGGATGTGATCTTCTGGTCGGTGATTTGGGGGTGTGGTACAGACATAAGAGAAAGAAAGAAAGAAAGAAAATATGTTTATTTAGCATATAAGGAATAAAGGACAAGAAATTACAGACATAATCAAAACATGCTAAAATGGTCGCCACTCAGCTTTGTGCCACGAAATAAGCCGTAAGGTTATATTCCGCAGCGCTGATTGTCAGTGGCGCCTGGCTACCGGGGTAATTGTCACTTTCTGGTTTATGTTGATTTCATCTACAAATACAATTTTATATAATTTAACTAAGACATGCAGTAAAATAAAACATTAGGGAGTGTATAAGTGTGCGTATGCGTGTTTGTGTGTGTGTGTGTGTGTGTGTGTGTGTGTGTGTGTGTGTGTTTGTGCAAGCGTTTGAATTGTGGTAATTTTAAATTAAAGATTTATAATAATAATTATAATAATAATTTGCCCTTGATATATGTATACGTCATGGCTGCCTATTCTTTTTGTTTTTTAATTAAATATTGTTTGAGGGAATGTTTAAACGATGCTACGCTATTAGAATTTCTAATTGGAGGTGGTAAGTCGTTCCAACACTTTGTTGCAGCGAAACGAAAGCTGCCACGAAAGGCAGACGTACGGTGTAAAAAAGGGCAAATAAGTCGTGGTGCTTGTCTAACGTGGCGTTGAGAAAATGATAACTTTTTATATAAGTAGGACGGTTTTTTACTTTTTAATACTCCGAATAGTAATGAGGCAAAGTGCAAATATCGCCGAGCGTCCATGTTCATCATATGATGCTGATTAAGGTAAGGCGTAATGCGTGCTCGACGAGGAACAGGTAAACAGAATCGTATACAAGCATTTTGAATTCTCTGTATTACTTTCCTAGTCCTCATCAGCAAACACTCGGCAAAAACTGTATCTGTGTAATTTAGTTTTGAGAGGATGAGGGCTTCACACAAGTTTATGCGCATGTTTACAGTAAGGCAGTCGCGAATCCGGTATAATAATAATAATAATAACTTTGAGCCTATAAAAACAGTTTCGCATCAGCTCAAGTACATGGCCCTCGAAGCGCAACGTTCCGTCCATGACAAGCCCTAGGTTACGTGCTTCATATACCCTTTCTAGGTGGTCTTCTTCTATGGATACTTCCATGCTATTTGCTTCAATTTTTTGTATTTGTTTTTGTGTACCTAAGATCATGAATTTAGATTTGTCGGGGTTGATAATAAGGTTATTTTTATTACACCAGCTGGATATATTATTTAGATCAGTATTTAGATGCTTTACAGCGGTATCGGTAGAACTGGGGTTGAAAGATATGTAAAGCTGTATATCATCAGCATATATGTGATAATCGCAGTGATGTATATTTTTTATAATGTCTGCAGTATACAAGATAAAGAGAATTGGTCCCAAAATGGAGCCCTGTGGGACTCCTTTCACAACAGGCAACTGAGAAGATAGCATTTCCAAGCCGTCTTGGTTACAGATCTTCACATATTGCGATCGACCTGTAAGATAACTGTTGAACCACTTTATTGTTAAACTGTCGAAACCATAGTAAGCTAATTTAGAAAGGAGTAGGGAAGAGTCAATGGTGTCAAAGGCACGGGAAAAGTCAAGTAGAACTAGCAAGGTTCCTTTTCCACAATCTTGGGCAGCTAAAATGTCATCCACTACGTCCATAAGAGCCGTGGAAGTGCTGTGACTTTTCCTGAAACCGGATTGCTTCGAAGGAAGTACATTATTTGTTTCCAGGTAGTTTGTCATCTGGTCTGCAACTACACGCTCAAGAATTTTTGACAAAAAAGGCAAAATACTTATGGGACGGAGATCCTTAAAACCACTGGGGTGTTGAATTTTCGGAATAGGTTTAATCACAGCCTTTTTCCACTGCTCTGGAAAAACCCCAGTCTCAATAGATGTATTGACTATTTTAGTAATTACTTTTAAGGTTCTAGGTAATGTGAGTAGAATCATATTTAAGCTTAGACCGTCATTACCTTGCGCATTGGTTGAAATTGACTTTATAATTCTAGACACAGTTATTTCATTTACAGGCTGCAGTTTGAAAATACTATTACAATATCTATTATACTCGTAGTTCGTCAGAAGGGATATCTCAATTTGGTTGTTAATGGGTAAATTTAAAAAATGTTCATTAATTTTGTCGGGGTTACATAAATGGATAGGCAGGTCTATGTCATTTTTCCTAAGATTTATAACGTTTTTTTTAATGTTTTGCCATAATTTACGAGAATCGTGTATGTAATTTATTTGTTGATTGAAAAAAGCACATTTTTCACTGTACATAGCGTCATTAACAATGCCTTTAAGGTCCCTGTAATATTGTCTATGCGTGTCAATACCTGTCTGTTTACATCTTGCGTGCGCGTCATCGCGTAGTTTCATCATTTTCTTTACAGTAGGCGTTATCCATGGGTAGGAGTGGTCCTTGACATAGGATTTTTTTGTGGGTGCATGCACATCAAATATTAATAATAAACAAGTGGTAAATAGACTGACCATATCGTTAACAGTCCCAACCACAATTTCCTCCCACGGAGTGCAGTTGATATGTTCGTTAAGAAGGTCTTGATCTATGTCTTTTAGAGGTCTGTAAACGAAGCATTTGGGTTTCTGCTTGTGCTTTTTATGTTTAGCTCGCAAGTTATAAATGAATGGCTGCTTAGATTAGGTAGATAATTTACGTCTAATTTGGATATTCGTGTATTAGAACATACGACATCAATTAGGGTTTCACTGTGGTCTGTGTAGTGAGTGGGTTTGGTAACATGCTGGGTTAAATTCATACAGTCTAAGAAATCCAATAATTTTTTTGTGTTCGACTGATCGGTATTTAATAAATTTATATTAAAGTCCCCAAGAAGTAAGATATGGTCATAATTTCCGAGCGAACAAACGGTTTCAGTAAGCGAATCAAAAAAACTGTCGATGTTAAACCACGGAGGACGGTAAGCTGTACCAATAGCCATCCTTTCGCCGTTTATATTTAGACTTAGCCACATTTGCTCAAGCTGCGGGTCGGAAGGACTTGTGATACTGATAAGACGGGCATTTATGCCACGTTTTATGTAAAAACCGACTCCGCCACCGCGGGCGCGGACGCCTGCAGGGCGGGGCACGTGACGCAGACGGTACCCGGGCGGAGCGGGCGCGCGTGCCTCTTCTCCTTGTCGTAGCCACGTTTCATTAATTGCCATTATGTCCACGTCATATCTCGACATTGCTACCACAAACTCCTCATGTCGCGTTCCGAGAGATCCCGCGTTTAATAGTCCAACCGATAACTTTTTGTTTTTAACAAATTTTATTATATAGGAAAATGATTCTAAAATTATTTTACAATTAGTTAAGTCTTTGCATAATATGGTCACATGCCGCTCATCATAGCATACAGAAAGTGTGAACATTATTTTAGGTGTATTCGTGTAAAGTGTTAATGAATAGGTTAGACTAAATATTGTGTAATTATTGTAGAATGTATTTGTATTAGCATAGAAGATATATAATGAGTAAAAATATATATACAGCTTAAATATATTTATATAACTGGGGACAAGTATGTTTTTGCACTTAATTATAAGATCTAACATCATGGCAGTCCAAAAATATTTTTCAAATCTTCCTCGGTGCGTAGACGGGCGCGCGATTCTCCATTTTCTTTACGCACAAATATTTTCCCATCTCGGGTCCATACATATTTCCATTTTTGCCGGGATGACTCTTCGCGTGCCTTATAAAAGAGTTGCCTGTTGAAACGGGTTAGTCTCTCGTTTACGTAGAAACGTCGCGGGCTAGAATTGAGGCCTAGGTCTGCAGTGTCGACACCGCGGCGGACGCGCGCCGCCGCGAGGAGCTGGTCACGATGCACGCGGCGCGCCAGTCGCACGGCGATGGGTCGTGGACGTGTATCCGGAGCGCCCTGCTCGGCACGGCGCACCCCACCCGCCCGCTCTGCACTCACTATGTCATGTTCCGCCAACGTCACTCCCAACTTTTTTGCCACATTAAGCACCAGGTGCACGGAACGTTCTGCCGTTTCTTCAGGTAGGCCGGCGATTTCAATATCATTGGACAACATGTCTTGGTCGCGATCATTGAGCTCTGCTTTAAGTTCAGCTATCGTCTGCTCGAATGAAACTTGGGGAGTGCCATCATGTTGTACGCTCTCTATGGCCTCGACCCGAGTTGTGAGAGTATCAATTCTCCGGTTGCAATTGTTGATAGCATCGGTGAGACCAGCGACGATGTTTTTAAACTCTTTCATCTCAGTCCTAACAGCGCCCATCTCCTTCCGCAGCAGGCGTAGCTCCAACACGAGCTCACTGGACACACCGTCTGGTTGCGGTGGGGGTCCTATGTATGTGTTAGGGCTTAGTGCAGGAGTCTTATTTGTTTCCATATATGTTTTTAAACTCGGTTCATCAATATCGTCACAGGACATATTTGTCTCATTTAACTGTTGCGTTAAATGTCTGTTAAATCCTGCCGGGGAGGCTGGTGTTTCATCGTTTCTGCAGCGACGGGTAATATTTTCGCACGTGGGACACTGCCAATGCTTGTTAATTTCATTATATTTTTCTCTGTAGATGGCCGATGTCATATTTAGACATTTATAGTGAAAACATTCTTTACATTTGGTACAGTGAAGAGACTCTCCCCTTTCTATCTTCTTGTTACATGCCAGGCAATGCATAGTGGCGATACTTTGCGCAATCTTTAATTGTAGGCGTTTTGGTGCTAGCGCGCTCTATCGCGGGCGCACAGGTGTTTCGAGTGTGCGTGCGTGTAAGCTGCGCGGGCGCTTAGCAATAGTCAGTATACGTGCATGTGTGCGTAGCAGCGGGCGATAAGAAGCACAATGTTGACCCAGGTCAGGGCTTTGCTTTGCGGGTATTGACTGATTTTTTAATATATTAATGCTAATTACGTACGTGTATTACGTGTGTGTGTGGTCCGATTTCAATTATTTTTTCACTAACTCACTGCACACTTGTCGAAGTATATAACTGTATAATTATTTTACATAATGGTGTAGAATTTACATGTTTTTGGATTAAAACTGACGGAGCAAAGCGACAATGATGTTTACTGATCGACCGTCTAGCGGTATTCCCCCAGAGAAGAGACCTACCAATTAAAATGTGACTTGGAGTCAACGGCGCGAGATCAGAAGGATCGTCAGAAAGAGGCGTAAGAGGACGTGAGTTTAAGATGGCTTCGATCTGGATTAAGCACGTAGACATGTCCTCGTACGTAAGATGTGTGAGGCCTAAGGTTCGCCGCAAGTGATGCTTTACTGATTTGACAGCCGATTCCCAAAGGCCTCCGAAGTGAGGTGTGTACGCAGGTATGAATGAAAAGTTAATACCTTCGTTGGCCATGTTTACAGCAAAATCTTGCTGCAGTATTTTAGAGAGCTAATCGAAGGTGCCAACGAATGTGGTGCCGTTATCGGAATAGATGGTTCTAGGCTTACCACGACGAGCTATAAATCGGTGAAGAGCTGCGATGAATGCTTCTTTAGTCAAGTCCGAGACGAGTTCCAAGTGAAGTGCCTTTGAAGCTAGACACACAAAAATGCAGATGTATGCCTTTACAAGCCTACACCCTCTACCCTTGCGATCGGCTAGCAGAATTGGTCCAGCGTAGTCTGTGCCGGTTTCATAAAACGGATATTCTAGGTGTAGTCTTTCTATAGGTAAGTTGCCCATAATCGGCTGCACCGTTTCGCCCTCAAGTTTGAGGCATCGGAGGCAAGTACGGACAACATGTTTCGCTAGGTCTTTTCCTCCTAAAGGCCAGTAACTGTGCTTTAGCGTACTCAACAATAACTGTGGACCTGCATGACACGTGATTTTGTGGTACATTATAAAGAGCAACTTGACAACTGGGTGTTTACTACAGGTCACAATGGGATGCTTAACACCGTAATCATAGAAGGAATTTCCTAGCCTGCCTCCAACTCTGATAAGTCCAGAGTCGAAAAAAGGTGAAAGCGAACAAAGCCGTCCCTTACCTGGTAAGCCTTTACCTAACTCAAGTAGGTTGTACTCTTCGGGGAACGACTCTCTTTGAGATGTGCGGATGAGGTAAATAGAAGTAGATGCCAGTTCAGTAGACGAAAGAGAACCTGCCAGCCGGCGGTCAGGGTTTCTACAATTATGTATGAATCTGTATATAAATGCTACTATTCTTTGCAATTTAGAGTAGCTGGATTAGTTTTTAATCAATGTATGCAATGGATTTGATGAGGACGTTTCAGGTGATGAGTCAGAGCACAAAGCCAAAGCCCTATTGGTTACAGTCTGGCAACGGAGTAGTTCTATCAGGACTTGGAGGATTCGGCCAGAAGGACTGGTCCTGTTTCAAGAATGCCGGTCCTGTCCACCATAACTCATTGTTTAAGATGAGATCACCAGTAAGTCCACGAGATACAAGGTCCGCAGGGTTTTCTTTTGAAGGCACATAATGGAAAGAATCATGACTGTAGCTTTCTTGTATCTCGGAGATGCGGTTTTTAACAAAAGGTCGTAGAAGAGCTGGATTCGATGATAGCCAACCCATCACTATCATCGAATCGCACCAAAAGACGCAACAATCGGGTTTTCGACTAAGAGAATCAAGAACCTTAGTGCACAATCTTGCCCCTAATAAGACTCCACAAAGCTCAAGACGAGGAATGGTTGTGGCCTTGATTGGCGCTACTTTACTCTTGGAAGCAAGAAGTCTAACACGCACAGAGCCGGCATTGTCATCACCACCTTTCGTTCATTATGTGCAATGAACTTTATACTAAACAAGCTTATACACAGTGAGCGTATATATTATGACCGTTATATCATAAGTTGTTATACCTCTTATTGCTTACCCCCATATTGTACGGTAGTACTCTTTATTATACTGTGGTTTAGGGGAAGCTGTTCTACTCCGGCTAGATTTTTGTAATGAACAAAAAATTATGATGATGATGATGATGTTGATGAAATGAGCTTCAGAATAGTTGAATAGGGGAATTTCTAAATGTACATTATTAAACTTACATATCGCTGTGTGAAGTCAAGGTATTCCCAAGGGGTAAGTAAAATGTGGCCGGAGTAGAACAGCTTCCCCTAAACCACAGTATAATAAAGAGTACTACCGTACCGTACAGTATGGCCACTCCCTGCCTCCCGTTGAAAGTGCCGCCCACCCGCTCTCAGTTACCTCACAGTTACCGACTGGCAAGGACGCGACGACCGACGCGGTGCGCAGAGCGGAGGCCACGTTTTTTTTTTTTTTAATGAAACAAATATTTACAAATCCTTTTGTAATGGGCGTGTGTTGTGCTGTGTCCGGTTGTTTAAGCTCTATAAAAGACAAAACTAGTTTTAGTGGAAAACCAACTTACAATAGGTAGGTACTTATGTTTAGTATTTATTTTACCCTATCGGTTTTAGACCTAAACCTATCAGATCACACTGAAAACAACACAATATCTATATGAACAAAAAATCATGTTTTCAATTTACGTAATATTTAGGTGGCCTGAATTTCCTTACAAAAAATTTGTTACCTACTTCGTTTATACTGATTAAAAATAGGAAACTATTGTATAAATCGAGCTTAGAAACCCACCTTACAGCATAATATGATTCTTATTTCTTCCTAATTCGCGCAATGAATTTTGAGTCGTTGCGGTCATCGAACTTGAACGCGAGCAGCGCGGCGCGCGGCGGTTGCTGCGCACGCTTGCGAAAGAATATTCAAAAACTGGATTGAAAAAAAAAATCTATTTTTATTCATAGAATCTGGTCACAAAATTTCATGAGAATCGGTTAAGAATTGCGACCTGTAGAGGAGAACATCCGGACATACAAAAGCAAATTGCTCGAGTCAAAACATAGACCTTCGCTAACGCTTCGGTCAATAATAATCAAAGGAAATGGAGTTAAAAACGTTTTTGTTTATAGTTAATTACAAGCACACGAAATAATTGGACGCCGCTATTACAAGGTCATCTCATATTTCCGATTGCGTTCCCGATTCGCGAACGCACTAAAATAGCGGCAACCCTAGCATGTCTTATAGCACTCACACAAGCATGGTACGCGTTCACCTATAGATGAATTATCGAGAACATGGAATTGCATTTGTAGTTGTAGTACGAGAAAATAGAAAATTCAAATATAGAATGCCTGTAAACATACAATACTACTACATATGCAATTGCATGCTCTCGTTAATTTATCTATACACGAGCTTAGACCTACACTAGCGTAGGAACGGTTTACTAATATGTGGCCGAAAATTATGTAGCAATTATTGACTTCCCAAACAACTTATCCCATAGTTTCATTTGGCAAACTTTTAGGTAGCATACCAATGGTTCGTATATATATGACATGTCCCAAATGATTGTTTTAGCAAAATGTTAGTTGGCAAAATATTTAGTTGGTCATGTTTTAAAAAGACTTTATTTGTTATGTCGAATGTTTTGATTGGCATGTATATTTTTTCCATATTATTGTGATACATATTACTAACATACCCTAACCATGTAGTTAATATTATTACATTCATAAAAATACCTCTTTTGTGATAGCGGTTAAAAATAAACGGGTCCATATTGGCTCATATAAACTTGATGTGTCGATTTCTTCTTGTAATACCGCTTTGTAATCATAATCATCACTCTTCATAATTTTTTAGTTCCTACCTTTTATGTTCCTACACTTCTGTAACTATTATCGGAACTCATAACGGACAGTTTTCATAAAATGTTTCTTCATAATGTCATTACTAAGAACAGACTTGAACTCATAATTTGGGTTTTCATAACAGTTTACTTCATAATGGACCTAAGGTACTATATCATAATTTTGTTAGTCCTAATATCATAAATCATAACTAAGAATATAACTAGTTAAGTAATATTTTTTTGCAAACAAGTTTTTCAGGTCTTTTATAAAAAAAAACAACCTCGAAGACGAAAGCGGGAGCGAAGCTCCCGCTTCCGTCTTCTAACCTATCCGCGATCCGAGTCGGTTTTGCCACTAAGTCCCTGTTCCCTACTGCTACTTGAACTTATTCACCACTATCTTGGTATTAGTTGATCTCAGAGAGAAGTTTATTAATACAAAATTTAGCAATAACTACTAGTATGTATATAAATAAATGTGATATTAAACTATATTGCTAAAAACCACTATGATATAAAAGTTTATAAACATAGATAGTAGTAACAGAGATCCTTATGTTGAATAACATTATGAATATATAGACATTTCCAATCCATTTCCATTTCAATTTTTTTCCAACCGATCTTACTTATAACTTAAATTATACATTAAAAAATCAAGAAGTAGTAAACTACATTAAACCTTTACCGAATGTAAAGTTGTGTCAATAAATTCTGATTAAAAAACTACTACGTAGTATTATTTGTCAAATATAAATTATGCGAAGTTAAAATTTGGTCAAAGGTTATTTGACAATAAATATATAGTAAGCTCAAATAAAACATTTGCCTATTAACTATTTTCCGAAATGATTCTTGGTAAAATGAATATCTGCAAAATATGATTGTGATCAAAGAAAAAGTATGCTAAGTAACATTATGCCAAGCATTGGTTTGCCAACTAAAAATGTTGCAATCAGTTGGTTGGGAAGTGAAATTAGGCGAAAAGTATTTCGGCCAGATGGCAGTACACCCGTAGGAACACATTGGTTTCATACATTTGATCGCCAGTGTCCAAGGTGTGCCTAAACTATGTAAAATATCGAGATTAAGTACTTTAAGTACTCCGCCAACACGACATGTAGGAAATGATAATGAAGCTACCAAAGAGGACTAAGTAGTTATGAAAAGTAACCAGCTAGATCAAATTGTGTCAATCACATTAAAAATAAATTACATGACATTTAGTTTCATATTTGAATTATGACATAATTTGGCAAAATTTTAAATTTCAGGTAACTTTCATTTTCATTCTTTAGATTATGTAAGCATACTCAAAAGCGCACACTTCGCTACTCAATAAATTGTGTTAATTTCAAAATATACATAATACATACCAATGCCAGTGTCGGGTTTAGCGTTCCTGTTCGATATAGTCGTGGACGAACTGAAGAGCTTTGTGCAAACCAAACAGTTTGTTATTAGAAGTCAGTTTGCAGATGTATTTTCGCTAGTGTTAAAGAATCCGGAACCAAGTGAGCGAAAAAGAAAAAGAAAGAAGTCTTCTAAGAATAAGAGCAAGATAAAAAATGTGAAAAATGGAACGGACAGTGCCGATTCTAATAAAAAATCTCATAAAGGCCAGACGATACTATTCGTGGGCAATATAGATATCCTGTTGGCTCACATGATGCATTATCCAATGGAAATATGTTTATGCCAAGAATCCAAGCCAGACGAGAGGGTCGCGTCGGCCCTGATCCCGTGGCACTCCGTGTTCATCGAGTACCTGATGAGCCTCTACCACGAGGCCAGCCCCGCGCCGGCGCGCGCCTCCGCCCTGCACAACGTGTTCGATGAAGCCACCTCCAAGCGCATGGCAGCCCTGCGCCTCACCATCAAGTTACGCACAACGGACTATGTCAATTTGAACCAATACAGGGTTTTATCGGACAAATATCCAAATACTTTCCTTCTGATTGACATTGAACCGGTATATGTCGATCAATCGACGGCTACAAAACTGAGTGAGGGCCCTGGCACTATAAAAACTATATATAGCAGTGGAAAACAAAAAAAGAGAACTAGCATCAGTAAACGTAACGCTAAAAGAGAGGCAAACATTGCAAAACATGTAGATGACCGACACCAGAAAAATATCAAAAAAGCACACACGAGGAATAAAATCGACAAAAGTATATTATTATATCTTACCAAAAGTGAGGTAGATATAACAAAGCTAATGAAACTGGACCTATTTAGCTCTAAATCTTGTACGGCGGTTAAACAAATCAATCTTTTGAATTACATTTTCGGCGACACAAGGGGGCCATTTGGAAATAAAACGTACACTGTTGGTTATGTTACCGTCGCTAATACCAATAGTAAAACTCCGTCGCCTACCTCTGTAAGTCCTCAAGCGACAGTGAGTCCAGACAAAACATCAAGCAAGTCATCAACCTCCTTAGATCCTAATCTATCCACTACCGTTAAATGTGACACCGTACGTTGCCAGTACAAGAAAGAAAGACCGCTCTTGGAAAAACCAGACGACAGGATTATGTTGGATATAACCAGTATCAAACAATCTTGCTGTTTGACTCAAAGCGTCGAGCGTAAGATGGAGATATTAGGTGTGGGCCGAGCAAAAGGCCACGAGCCGTGCTATTGTGCTTGCGAATGCAAGTTTGGCTTCGAAAGGAAAACTACCTACTGCCAAGTCTGCGGAGGGTACGAAAAATCCGGAGAAGACTTAGACGGCAAACCGCAGTACCTCATGCCAGACCCATGCCCGGTATTCCACAAGATAAGCAAAATTAAAACTGGAAGCACGTCTGGCAGTGAGAGTAAAAAAGACACCAAGAAAAAATCTAAAGCTCCTGAAAAAGAAAAAGATAAAAAGAGGAAAAATGATCGATTCAAATTTAACTATGGCTACAAAGGTATACGTACGTATATGTTGTGTTTTTTTATATTTTTTTAATTCGGGATCTAAATACCAAATACTCTATATCAACGGTATAGAAAGGGTATAGGTACCTATTATGTATATTATTTTGTTTTGATTGTAGCTCCCCAGATTGGGCACAGTCGATGTGCTTTGCCTTGCACTGGGACTCTATCCAATGTGCCCAAATCGATGGGCTGGCTGTGGACTGCAGACAATATCCCCGGACTAATGGTATGTTTGATAATCTTTATTTAAGTCAAGCTTAATTCCGCCGGCTCAGCCTGGTCGGAATAATAAGGGACTATCGGGGCGCCAAACAGGGATTTATCTGGAACATAAAGTAGGGCGGCCACCCGTCGGATGTCCCGGGTATCGGCGGGTCATCATGATGTTGGCTGTAACTGGCCCCGATGTGGCGCCAGTTACAGCCAACATCACGTCAGTCACGTGGATATTAGATTTCGCAGAAGGATGTCATACAAATCTGTAAACTGGAAAATCTCTTGATTAACTGCTTAAGATTGATTTATTAAGAAGAATTATTCTCAGTAAACTGACAATCTAGCTCTTTAATATGAATGGTGAAATTTTTGTTTATTTTTTTCGGTAGTTTCGGCCTGCGTGGAAACCTGGTGCGATTAATAAGGTGGTGGCAAGAAAGCTTCGAATGGCCCTACATCCTGGTGAAATTATTAGTAAGCGCAGAAAAGTAACAGGCGTCAAGAAGCGTCCGCTTAAACGACCGCTCCTGGTCGTGCACAAAAAGGACGGCGAATTCACGGTGACTATGGAAACCATGAAAGCCTACAATAAACCAAGAGCTCTGAACCAGCAGCCCTACGACGACAAGCCGGTGGTGACTTACACCATAGGCAGGACAGAAGAAGAAAACCGCGAACGGAAGAAAAAGAAGGAACGCGCTATGCGACGACTCGAGAGGGAGCAGCGCGAGTTCATTCAGAGTGCCTTCAGAGACATGTGCAAGGAAATATGTTTGAAGACGTACCAACAGGCGCTCGGCATCCTGCCCGACGCCGAGGACCCGGAGTGCGTGTGCTACCCGCCGCTGCCCGACCCCGCGCGCGTCGACGAGGAGCACATGTGTTCGTGCTCTGACGACGGGCAGTCGCTCGGCTCCGACACCGACTCCGACGAATGGTTACTCGAATTCACCCCCCCGAATGCCCACTTTGATCCCAGCTATGCCGGAACGAAGGTAAAAACGGGAGATAAAGAGACCCAGTAGGGTAAGTGCACCAGTGAATGAACGCTTAAGGATTTTTTTGATTTCAAAAAATGTTTTATGTAAGATAGCTATACTTAATATCGGCCATGACTGTTTGTATAGATCAAACAAGTATTCTAGTTTGGTTAAATTACTTTGCTTTTGCAATAGTTTTCCATAATTTTAAGTTATATGACCTTTTAGGTAGAAAAATGGGAAATCACCGGTGAATGAACACGGTTTTCTAGTAAATGAACAACTAAAACCAGCGAATGAACTACTGTTATAGTTGTTGTTTATTGGGTTAAATCGTTGTTTATCGATTTTGTTTGGCTTTATATCGATATACCAACAGACGGAATAGCGTTATTGGTTTACTTTTTCTACAACAATTAATAAACTGTAACAAATGTACGTTCATTAACTGGTTCCGAAAAAAATAGTAAAACCAATAAATGAACCAAGTAATTATCGGTTGATGTTCATTCACTGGATATCTGTAAACCAGTGAATGAACTAACTTCATGTTCGAAAATGAGGTTGGTTCGAACACTGGGCCAACGATAGACAAGCCATTACTGGTTATGTTAATAGAAAGTAAATCTTATTAAAATCACTAGAACATAAGATATTGCGAAAACATTAAAACAGTCGTGGCCAGTGAATGAACACTGCAGTTCATTCACTGGATTTGGGCGGTTTTGAATTCTAGTTATAGAACACCGACTAAAAAATGAGAATCTACACTTGAATAACGTAAAACGATGTTTTAGTAGCACAATTTCACTCTTATGATTTCCTAAAACCAAACACCATAAGTCACAAGTTTATAAAACTAGTACAATGGCACATCAAATAAACGGTGACATACTTGTCCCCTTATTACCGGCTCATACAAAACATCCACGCCCGTAGCCCGCGAACTTTAAGCTTCTCTCATTTAGTAATTGTTGCGACTGAGTTGATATAAATGTTACAAACCCCTTACAGTGAATGCTTCTAATCGAGAAAAAAATACCTGGTATGCTAGAAATATACAGAACTCTTAATTTAAGCAAATAAGCAGCGTTTCGTTCATTCACTGGATTCGTTCATTCACTGGAGCACTTACCTATACGTACTTGGATTACAGAGTGAAGATCGCCGACAGATTCGGCAATCCTGTGCCCAGGTTCTTTAAGGGACCCGATGGGAAAGAGCAGTGCAGTGACTTGGGGGGTTTCTGGAGCGCCGACCACCAGTGGCAGCAGATCAACGTTGACGGGTACATCGGGCCCGACGGCCGCTGGGCGCCAGTCACGTTCATCGGGCCCAGCGGGGAGCAGGTCGACTCTAACACCGGCAAATTCCAAGACACCGGCGGCAATTGGCTCGTAGTCGGCGTCGACGGATACGTAGATGGCAACAACAAGTGGAAGTACTACAGGGGTGCTAACAAACCAAAACCAGGACAGACCAAACGACCACATTCTCCGACAAAACCGAACGCCAGAAGCCCAACAACAGATAAAAAAAGCAAACAACTTAAAAAGGAGGAATCTGTACCTACATTTAGCTGTTTTGGCGACGCTACGCCGGTAGACTTGTCTAGGATGGGGATCGTAGGGCACGGTCCAGACAAAAAGCTGCTGAACCGAATGCTTAAGGATTTGATAGGGAAAGGTGTGAAAGTAAAGATACCGCAGACGCCGCGCGTGCCCAAGTCGCCGGCGTCGGACAAGGCGCGGCAGCGGCACCGGCAGCGGCTACGCGCCGCGCGCGCCCGCTCCGGCTCGGAGCGCTCCGTATGCCACCACGCCACGCCCTCGCAGAAGGGCATCATCATAAACCAGGACGGCTCACACACCTACTTTAGAACGAAGAAGTTTAAAAGCCGAAGAAAAAACGAGCGTGTGCATTATTTAGAGCAACAGGGTAAAAGTTTGAGTGCGTTCCACGAGCCATGTTTCCATTCCAACATGAACTATCAAAAGCGCCGCGAGCAACGCCGGGTCGTCGTGGCGGCGCCCTACATCCACACTGGTATTTAGGATTACGTGGTCGTCGGAAGTGTGCGTTGATCATTAGAAATTTTTGTTTAGTTTGATTTTTTTTGGTAGTGTGATAAGTGAAATTTGTAACGTTTCGTAACTATAAGAATAAGAAGCAAATAGTTTTAATCCTCTGTTGGCATTTTATTTTAGATAAGCAACTACTTAACTACCTGAATCAGTCGTTACTTTGCGGAAGTCCATGATATGTTACGAGAACAATATATTCCTTTGCTTTTCCGCTAAAAAACGTGCTGGTCTATCAGCGAAGATGAGATGCAAACTATATTTGCGTATTTTTGCATGCGGTTAATTAATGCGCCACGTCCACTGAGCAATTGAAATTTGTAATTTGCTCACTGGACGTGGTGCAGTCAAACAGCTTCTGCCAGCAACTCCTGATGATGCCTCGTAGAGAGGCGAATTACGTGTCGAGGTTTTATCATTATTGGTGGTGGTTTGCTGTAATTATTTGCATGTTTGCACGTTTCGCATTAACCGCATGCAAAAATACGCAAATACTTACTTAGTAGCATCTCATCTGCGCTGATAGACCAGCCCGTTTTGAGCGGAATAGCAAAGGAATATTGTTCTCGCAACTAACTACCTACCTACTTACCTACATAAATGAAATGAAATGAAATGAAATATATTATTAATAACAAAATTGTTACAAGTCGAGGTACAATATTGAGCTTTCAATAGTTTTAAGTACAATTAATTACAGTTTTTCGTATTAAATATATGTCAATTATCTTCATATCGTATTCGAATATTTTTATATGTCACACTATATTTTATACCTTTACAGAATTATATAAGACTAAAGAACTCGTCATATGAATAAAATGACTCCTGCGTCAACCACTTTTTCAGCCTACCCTTGAATGCTGCGGTGGAAGTTGCATCCCATACAGAGTCCGGCAGGCGATTGTAAATAGAGGGGCCTGCATAGTACACGGATCTCTCAGACTTGGCAAGTCTGTGTGAGTCGGCGATCAGCCTGTTGTGGTGTCTATTACTGCGCAGGTTGTAGTTGGTGTTAATGCATCTGCGCTTGAACATATCCAAGTTCTCGTGTGTGAACACTGAGACCTGGTATATGAGTAAACAAGGCAGGGGCAGAATCTTGAGATCACGGAAAGGTCACGCGCTGGAGCATCCCCCGGCTTACCGGCCATCGCGCGGATGGCGCGCTTTTGCTGTGAGAACACACGCTTCCAGTCGGAGGCGCGACCCCAAAACTCCACGCCGTAAGTCAGGAGCGAGTGCACTGTCGCGTAATAGCACTCTCGCACAGCACCCCTTCCCGTTCAACCGGAGCAGTCTCACAAAACCTTGTACTTATACTCGAGGCGCTCCTTTCTAAACAGGCCAGATCGGACTAATTTCGCCGACCGATATGGACCAGTTAACCGTACACCAGAGACTATGGGATTCTTCAGAACAAACAATTTCTCCGAACTGCAAGTGTGTGGCACTCGGCATAGCAGACAAAACACAGGTATCTGTATCTGCATCTACCAGACAGACTATATAGATATATCTGCAGTTCAGTTCGACGAAATCGTCTATTCTTATCCTGACAAGAATTTGATAGTCAGAGGTCTAAGTAGTAGAGTAGGTATCGACAGATCTCGACGAGACAGTCCGTCACCTTACGCCGTAATCAACCACACGCATGCGGATTGTTGGCAGGCCAAGCTAAAAGGCCAAGGGCAACAGGCAGGCAACCGTGTGTCTGGAGAGTGACGGTTGTAAAGCCACTCGTGCGAACATTGCCGGCAGTTGATTGTGTGAACTTTGTAGATATTGGACGGCACGCCGCCTGACCAGACTTGGGACTGCAGATAAACTGTTAATCTGTGGGGCCCTTTACAATCCTAAACGTCTGAATGGTTTTAAACAACGAATACGAAACTATGCTGCCATTTAGCCTGACAGAAGACTAAAAAGAGCTGTCACTTTTGTAGAAAAATCACAAGAAAACCCTAAAAAGACACCAAATCTTACATTTCCTTAAAGATCTATATCTAAACAGTTTCAAAATGCCATGTTGCTGTGGAAGTTGCGGGACACCGGCGTGTGCGCAGTGGGCCGGCTGCGCGTTCCCGGCGCCTTTCTCCGGGCCCTGCTGCGGCGTGTGCAAGAGCCCCTGCGGGAGACCCTTCGGAGTGTACAGCTGGAGGTATCGCTGTGGATGCTGCCCTTAGACCTACGAACTTTGTTGTGACAGCGCCCATGGAGTCTACAACTGGAGATATCGCCCTTAGACCTGCCTAGTATTAGTTATACCATGGCCATGTGGCGTGTGCAAACGCCTTGCCTGATCCTTCGCACTGCAACTCTATTAGATACCGCATTTAGACCTACGAAGTTTCTCTCAGTCACGGGCCTCACGGTGTAGGGGGTCCAGCAAGAGACCCTTCAGGACAATTCTTTACTTGTTTTTGTTTATAGTAACAGTCGTGTGTAAAAGTACATTAAATTGATTGGATGTGAACTATTGTTTAATTAAATACTAGACTGTCCATTGATTACTCCCGAATCTCCTGATAAGCCAATTGTTTGATACGGGAAGCCCTTCGGAATCAACAGATGGCGCTGTACACTTGGGTGCTACACTTCAGGTACGATTCTCCAAGACGGTACTGATGGCAGCCGCAGGCTACCTCTGATTTTCGTGCACTTTAGGCTGTTGTCGTCTGCAAAACCGTAGCTTATAGCCCCGTGTGTGGCCAGCGCCATACACGGAGTTTACCGGAAGGGTCAACCTATGCAGGTGTAATAGTCGACCGAAGCGTGTAATGGAATACTTAGACCTGTGCAGTTTTCTTTTGAGTGCACTGTGTACACTTGGACAGATACCTCTCCGGTAGCCAGGAGCTGGGCGATGTATTAAATTGAAACCGGTAACGTCTGAAGCATGCTTATTTATGAGTATGCATGAGTATGAGCAGAGAGTATGTAGTGCAACAAGCATGCTTATGCTCAAAGCAAACGTACGGACTGTTCAGACGCGCTCGGAGCACGCCCCCTTCCACCCGCGCCTCAGGTAAAGCTGGACTTCCGACCATCGCGGCTCTATCGCAACGGCAGATTGGCTTCTGTGCAGCGCGACTCCGGCGTCAGTCATAGTTATTAGTCCATACCTGACGGTTGTGCGGTACAGTTGATATATAGTATAGTTGATATTAGAAGAAGAGGATGATGATCTTTTGCTTGGTTACTACTATAGTATGGAGCGAAGCCCAACAGACCAATTTTCAAAAGTCGGAGGGAGGGAAGGTTTTTGTAGCCCGTTTCACTCAAATCGTACAAAATTGCTTGTGACACTAAATTTATTAATGCCTCGTCTTGCTCATCCGTAAATACGTTATTAATGTCCAGTTTTTAGATATTCTACTCAAAAATAACCTCAAAATTAATAAGCCGCTGCGTCACTGTCACAGCGGCTCAGCCGCTGCGGCCGGGCCGTTGCGATAGAGCCGCGATAGTGGGAAGTCCAGCTTTAATAAGCATGCTCATTACTAGCAATGTTGTTACACACGTGCTACTAATGAGCAATTGCTCAATAGTGGCACACTTTCGTGCTAGTAATGAGCACGTCTGTTTGTGCCTTAACTGTACATTTCCATTAAATAAACAGGACGAGCATTCTAATGAAACGACAGCCGTTAGCGTATTGCCTAGCCGAGCAATTTTGTTACGCGACCGTCAAGTCTGATATCTGATATCTTCGTGAAGAATACATTTTTGACGAACATTTAGTATAATGATCGTGATCGTGATGTAGTAGAAAGATCGTGAAAATGTTCGTAGTGATGATTGGCTCTATGCTTGCCTCTGTTCGTTCAAGTCTATCAGCACGTCACGTCAGAAAGAATCCGGCTTAGTGAAACAATCTTCCGGTTTATAGCCCCTACTTATGTCTAAGAAATAATTATTCCCACAAACAAGACCCTTGGCAGCAATTATACCATTAATCAAATTATTGAGGCAATTTTAATCCAGTCCAGAAATTCTAAATATACCCCACAATATAAGTCCCTGGTTCCACGAATAATAACTTGCCGCGCGTCGAACATGCGGAGCTGAGTTCTGCGAAAGTGTTGAATGGCTGGGAGTTTCACAATTACCGATTCCTGCGATGTGAACTGTATCGAATTAATTCGAGCCAGACAAGGACGGAAGTGAGCTGCATGATGTTCCCGATGCCTATTCATCTCTGTAGAAATGTTTGACAACAAATAAAATCAAAAGATTTTTCAAAAACCTAGATACTGCATGTTTCCAATTTTATAACCTACGAGTACGTCACTCCTACGATTATAAGGAATCCAACGACACCTCATTTGCGAAAATCCATGAAGCCGTTAAGACTGTAAGTTAGGTTTTGGATATTGAAGCGAAAGTTGTTGTTAAGTCAACTTTAAATCATTATAAACCCGAAACGGTTATCAGAAACCTAATAATGCTTTACGAGTATATTACTTCTTCAACGAAACCTGACATGACATAGATCGTAGAATTGTATTCTTTTATTTTTGCCACTGCCAGGGTTTTTTTTTTCCTTGTTAGGCCTGCAGTGCGGCTTGTTACAAATATGTTAATGTTGCGAGGGCTCTATGCAGAAGTTTTTCATGTGCCGCTTCAGCACATGTACCTACCCGAGAAGGTCGCCTTGTTCCTGCTAATCGTCAAGCTCTGAGAAAGGAGCCGAAGTCGCGTACAAATTTCGCCGGACGAAGGTGGTGCAGTGTGAACTACCGTGTGGAGTTTAAGGCATATTACAACGTTGCAATAAACCGTCGCTCCGCACGTCGCAGCGGGATGCGGCGGCAGTGTGATGACCGCCTTAGCTATTTGCTGGTCCTTGATTCGCGTTTGGCCGCTGAAACTGTCGGTGCGTTGAGGTAAATCACACCTACCTACGCAGAACTTAGGGTGGTATTCCACTTGTCCAAGATCTTTGTCCAATGTGCATTGCGTGCAAAATGTGAGACGCAAATACACATTGGACAAAGAACTTAGAAATCAAAATCAACAAAATATTTTTATTCAATATAGATTCATACAGAACACTTATTGAAGATCAAAGTTCATTTAAAATTTACAATTAAGCACATGTTAACTTACAAACATAAATGCTGTTTTTAACCGACTTCAAAAAAAAAGAGGAGGTTCTCAATTCGGTTGTATATATATATTTTTTTTAATGTTTGTTACCTCAGAACTCCGTCATTGATGAGCCGATTCGAAATTTTTTTTTTGTTCGTTAATATTATGCTTCCAGGGTCCCATTTTTTTCAAAATTCAGTTGGATGATGGGATCCATGAGGAATTGAGGGAACTCCTCAATTATATTAGGCACGCGTGTAGTGATTTTGGTATTTTCTATTATTTACACCCGGAAATCGTAAATTTGGTGGAGTGGAATTGATGATGAAGACCACAGATGACTTATGGAATTCCTCAATTATGTACTTAAAAGTACAAAAGTACGAGTATATCACAGATTCTGATAAGATTCCGTTGAAATAGCAACTAATGAAGTGCCAAAGGTGATCCTTGTGGATTCGACGGAATTCCTCAAATATTATCGGCCCACATACAGCGATTGGATTTTTTTCTCTAATAATCAACGCATTTACTCTCGGAAATCAGTTCATGTGGTAAATTGGAAAAGAAATGTGGAAATATTCTCGTGCCTTGGCGGAGTACTAAATTGAAGTCGGTTAAAGTAATTTATCACATTGTCAAAAAGATAAATATTATTAGAGCTAGGAGAAAAATATACTTTGTCAGGATTATATAAAACAAATTCAAAACCAGAGTATGTCAGTACAAAAAGTTTTTTTTTTTTTAATCATTTTAAAATCATTTAAAGGCGTCTTTGTCATTTATAAAATCGTTTATCGTTTAGTAGGCCTTGCGAACTAAATCTATATATATAAACGTAAAAGTCCTGACTGACTGACTCATCAACGCCCAGCCCAAACCGTTGAACTTAGAAAGCTGATTTTTTCACAATAGGTGCTTTACATAACGTAAGTACCCACTAAGAAGCGATTTTTGAAAATTTCACCCCTAAAGGGGTTAAATAGGGGTGCAAAGTTTGTATGGGGGAAACATTATTTGTTGAACTAGAGACTTGAAACTTTGTAGGAAGATTACTTATTAAGATATAAAAAAAGTACTTTCAGCGTTTTTGAAAATTCTACCCCTAAGTGGGTTAAATAGGGGTGCAAAGTTAACATATCAACGCACAGCCCAAACCGCTGGTTATAGAGATTCTAAATTTGGCACGTAGGTTCCTTATAAGATCTAGGGGAGCACTAAGAAAGGGTTTTATCAAAATTCATCCCCTAAGGTGGTTAAATAGGGGTGCAAAGTTTGTATCCGAAACTACTGATACTAGAAACTTGAAATTTACACCAGAACTTCCTTTTATGACGCAGGCAAGGGATAAGATGGGATTTTAGGAAATTCCATGCCTAACGGGGTTAAATAGGGGTGCAGTTTGTATGAGAGAAACATTATTTTTTTAACTAGAAACTTGAAACTTTGTAGGAAGATTACTTAATAAATTACGAAAAATGTACTTTCAGCGCTTTGAAAATTCTTCCCCTAAGGGGGTTAAATAGGTGTGCAAAGTTTGTATGAGTGAACTTTATTTTTTGAGCTAGAAACCTGAAACTTTGTAGAAAAATGACTTATTAGAATACAAAAAAGAACTGTCAGCGTTTTAGAAAATTCCACCCCTAAGGGGATTAATAACTAGGGGTGTAAAGTTTGTATCCGAAACTACTGGGACTAGAAACTTGAAATTTACACAAAAACTTCCTTTTATAAGGTAGGCAAGAGATAAGACGGGATTTTTGGAAATTCCATCCCTAAAGGGGTTAAATAGGGGTCCAAAGTTTGTATGAGAGAAACATTATTTTTTGAACTACAGACTTGAAACTGTGTAGGAAGATTACTTATTAAGATAAAAAAAAATACTTTAGGCGTTTTAGAAAATTCTACCCCTAAAGGGGTTAAATAGGGGTGCAATGTTTGTATTTGGGAAACTTTATTCTTTGTGCTAGAAGCTTGAAACTTTGTAAAAAGATTAATTAAGAATTAATTCTACCCCTAAGGGGGTTAAATAGTGGTGCAAAGTTTATATGAGGGAACATTATTTTTTGAGCTAGAAACTTGAAACTGTAAAAAAATGACTTATTAGAATACAAAAAAGAAATGTCAGCGTTTTAGAAAATTCCACCCATAAGGGGGTTAAATAGGGGTGCAAAGTTTATATCCGAAACTACTGGGACTAGAAACTTGAAATTTACACTAGAACTTCCTTTTATGACGTAGGTAAGAGATAAGACGGGATTTTTGGAAATTCCATCCCTGAAGGGGTTAAATAGGGGTGCAAAGTTTGTATGGGGGAAACATTATTCTTTGAGCTAGAAACTTGAAACTTTGTAGAAAGATTACGTAATAAAATACAAAAAAAGTACTTTCTGCGTTTTGGAAATTTTACCCCTAAGGGGATTAAATAGGGGTGCAGAGTTTGTATGAGGGAACTTTATTTTTGGAGCTAAAATCTTGAAACTTTGTAGAAAAATTACTTATTAGAATACAAAAAAGAACTGTCAGCGTTTTAGAAAATTCCACCCCTAAGGGGGTTAAATAGGGGTGCAAAGTTTGTATGAGGGAACTTTATTTTTGGAGCTAGAAACTTGAAATTTACACCAGAACTTCCTTTTATGACGTAGGCAAAGGATAAGACGGGATTTTCGGAAATTCCATCCCTAAAGGGGTTAAATAGAGGTGCAAAGTTTGTATGAGAGAAACTTTATTTTTTGAACTAGAGACTTGAAACTTTGTAGGAAGATTACTTATTAAGATACAAAAAAAGTACTTTAGTTAGTACAATTCATGCGTTTTTTTCCCAAAAGGGGTAGGCAGAGCACATGAAACTTATATTCCAGCGCCACTTTTTGCATAAATGTGGGTATATTGCAGTGATAAGTTGTTACCCCATCGCCCACAACACACTTCAACCCTGCTCCCTTAGTCGACTTTCACGACACCTACGGGAAGAAAGGAGGTGGTGAAATCCTACCCTACACCACACGGGAATAAAAATAAAAGGAAATAAAAAATAATTTACCATAACGGGTTTTGACGAATGGTCCTTCATAACATAAGGGAAGTAAGTCAGTAAGTAGGCCGTTGCCGGCGTAACAATTCAACAGTTATTGCAAAATTACTCTTACTACGCGGGCGAAGCCGCGGGCAAAAGCTAGTGGCTTATAAACGACTTAAACTTATTGAGTGACAAACCTTGTACATTTGTCGGAATTTTGTTATAAAAACGCACACAATCCTACTATATATATATAATATTATAAATGCGAAAGTTTAGATGTTTGGATGTTTAGATGTTTAGATGTTTGGATGTTTGTTACTCAATCACGCTTAAACGGCTAGTTTATAGCCTCGATATAGGATAGTTTTTATCCCGGGTCCACGCAGACGAAGTCGCGGGCGGAAGCTAGTTGCCAATAAAAGACAAATTCACTTTTTGCAGACGATAACGAGGCACGGCAAGTTTATCCTTATTTCTAGTATATGTATAAATAAGTGTAGATTACGTTTTACATACATAACAATTTCAAAGATATATTGAGAAGCAAATGTGAGGATGTTGATTTGCTTGAATTTTTCTCTTAATGAAGTGCGAGATCCTAACTGATAAATAGCGCGAATCGCTCGTTTTTATAATACAAATATGATCTGGATATCAGCGGATTTACCCCAAAGCAAAATACGGTCATTATGCTGTGAAAATAAGAAAAGTAAACAAGCCTAGCTGTCTCAACATCGGTGCGCTGCCTTATTCTTTTGACTGCATACGCTGCCGAACTAAGCCTATTACCTAACGAAGAAATATGTGATCCCCATTGCAGTTTATGATCCAGTGTAACACCGAGAAAGACTGTGCTATGAGCAAATTCAACGAACTCATCATTAAGTTTAACCTGTTCGTTCTTACTCGTATTGACTTTAGAGTGACTGAATTTAATACATTTTGTTTTCTTACTATTTAAAAGTAAATTGTTAGCGGTGAACCACCCTGCAACTGAGTCTAGTGCTGCATTTACTTGATTGGTTTGTTTAAATATCAACGATGTGTCAAAGTCAAAGTCTAAATATTTTTATTCAAAGTAGATTCTTACAGAATACATTTCGAAGGTCTAAAATTACAAAAATCTTATAAATAACATGCATCCAGAGGTGGAGTCGTTACGACACTAGTCCAATAACTTTAATTAACAAACACTCATTTATTTAAATATAATCCATTAATTATAATTAACAAATACTTGTTTATTTATACTTAAGTGTTAGGGTAACTGACTGGAGGTATGACATCTGACCATATGTGTTTGTCTAGCAAATATTCGTCTAATTTATAGTACGCTCTACTACTTAATGTTTGTTTTACAATGGCCTTAAATTTATTAAATGTCATCAGCGAATAGCACAATATCGTGTTTGTTCTGCACGTGATACGGCAAATCGTTAATATAGGCCAAGAAAAGAAATGGATCAAGTATTGAGCCTTGCGGGACTCCTATAGACAAGTGGAATACCACCTTTAGACACTCCTAACTAAGTACATTGAACCGAATGAGGATGCTAAACATATCTGGATACCTATACCTGCCTATTACGTGTATAAAAGGAACGCTTAATTAACAATGGAACTATTCGTACTCAGCAGTTATTCACAGGTTCAATGCACTAGAACCCAAATCCGTGTTATTCTAACGGCGGTATTTGAACAGGAAAATGAATACTGCGAACCGAACCCTCCGCGCGGAACTAGGTAGAGCCAGCAACGGAATTAGTGGCACGATACACAAAATTGTTTACAAAGTACTGTTTACCGAACACTTTCGCAACGGACCAGTATAACCCTCTATGAGCTGTAGAAATCAAGTGTTTAAAAAAAAAAAAAAAAAATAGAAACGACAAAAAAATATAATATAACTATCGGACCTGCTCACGACCTATAGAGGAGGTGGGACAGCGGGACATCCGGACATACGACAGAATTTTGGCCCGAGCTAAAACGGAGAGCTTTGTTCGCTTTGCTCGCTCGTTCAATAAATCTGGCTAATGACACAATGACACGAAAGACGGCCACTGCTAGCATAGCTAGCTAGCTGTCTAGACATAGGCCTCTCCCAAAGAGTGCCACAATTACCGGTCCTGACCACCCGCATCCAGCGGGCTCCCGCGACCTTTATATTAGCGAGTAATTTGTTGTGATGTCAATATTGGCTATTAACAGATAAAACCTAGCCTAACCTTTCTTATACCTAATTCCATATAACAATTCGTCTACGTTTCTCTGGTTAACTAGTTTTACCCAGCGAACGGAAAAACCATATACTCGTAGAAGTCTAGGTAGCGCCAAAAAACGGCCCCACAGAATGGGTGCCATTGCCATTATGCGGGGGTGGGGGCGGGGTGTCTAAACGATGCCAGGCAGCCGTTTAGTTTGAACATGCGCATACCGGGTTAGGCACGTGTTTGGGTAGACATTTGTAAGGATCTCGCATTCTATTGTTTTTTCATTCGCTGGTTTTTACCTATTTCGATCATTAAATGTCGAAACGCACTGACAGCGGTGGCGGAGCAGCGCGGCGCTTCGCCACCGCTGTCAGTGAGTTTCGGCCTTAAGTGCTTTTCAAACAATGTGTTTACGTTTCAAAGTGGTTTTCCTTGAAATCGCATCACGATTAACGCTCGATTTTTCTAATCTTGTACGGAACAGGGTATACATACAAACAAACCGAACGAGGGCTGACCGTAACATGGCGGTGCGGTGGTGGTGGAGTTTTTCACGATCGGTTGGTTTAACTGAAGATACCTGGTTCCTGTTATATAATCTTTGGCCCTGGTCTGTTCGGCCAGAAAACGCGTTTAATGTGCTCTGATCAACAGTTCTACAGTAAAATTATTCTTGATTTTAGTATTTATTCTTGTAAATAAATGAATAAAATTCTAGACGTGACGTCGGAGAAGTCATAACCAAACTCAAATGGAATTGGGCAGGACATATTGCCAGGCAGCGTGACGGTAGGTGGCCCACTTACAGAAAAATAAGCGTCGGTCGTCCACCAGCACGATGGGTTGACGACGTAAAAAAGACCGCGGGTCATTTCTGGATGAGACTAGCACGGGAACGGGACCGGGATAAGTGGCGTACACGCGAAGAGAGGCAAGCTCAGCAGTGGGCGATTCAAAGGCTGAGAATGATGATGATGAAAATTCTAGACCTGAAATTAAATTAACAGTTTTCGTATTCAAAACATTGATAAAATTAACATCATCATCATAAAGACGTCCGCTGGTGGACATGGGCCTACCCCAAAAAGTGCCACTCTAACCGGTCCTGCGCCAAACGCGTCCAGAGGACTCCCGCGAACTTTGCCGGTACGTGGTCGCCACTCGAGAACCTTTCCGCCCCAACGGCCATAGGTTCTACGTGCAATGCACAATGCCCCGACTGCCACTTAAGTTTAGCAATTCATAAAATGTGGTCCTCGATATTATATTATCTACGAAACATAAATATGTTTCAAAAAGACTTAGGTAGGCTACTTGTTCCGCATACTATTTATTATGCTGCTGACGGTACCAATACCAACGAAGTCAGACTTAATGGTAATAATTTGTGAACCTTATTATATAGAGATAAGGTCTAATATTAAAAGCCTGTATTGTGCCTGCACTTAAATGTTTTAAACTAAGAATTGACTCATCGAATACGGATTGCCATTGGGTTGAATAACTTATGTATAAGAAGCCTCTACCTTATTCCCATTTCTCTATCACCACGGCGATCGCAGTACACAGGAGGTCGGCCCGCGAGATACATAGACTATCCGTCTTTTTCTACGGGTTCTAATTAAAAAGAGACGCATAGTCATCTCGCTTCGACACAGCTCGCGGGCTTTCTGTAATAGCCGTGCTGGATCTTAAGTTGAGCTGAAACTAACCTTAGAATATTTATCTGGAATCGGCCTCCGTTGGACCTCCAATTGAGAGCAGAGACTGTTCTCTGCTCTCAATCCGAGGTCCGACGGAGGCCGTCGAGTCTGTACTCAACTGGAATTATTATCAAAAACAATTAAAAGAAGTAAGTACGGTCGAAGACCTGTTGCGCGTCCTAGGTACCGGTGGGCTGAAGAAATCCAAAATACCTGAACAAACTCTGGGCCGTCGACATCGGACAGGGAATCCTGGCGGTCTAAAGACACTAAAGTGTCGGAGGCCAAGATCCACTTTGGGTCGATGCGCCACAGCAGTAAGTGTAAGTGCAGAGTACCTAATAAGAGAGTTTAGAAGGGCAGGGAACGCGGAATGTCATCTCGCTCTTATTTGGAGCAGCCCGACTGGAGAAGTACCACCACACAGACCACCGCAGCCATAATAACACTACCGACTTGCTATGTAGACGTGGTGTTGTGTTCCTGGAGATGAGATTGAACTCGCTCAAATGTATGAACCGGCTCACCGCCCCGCTGCTCCTGTACCTCTAGCACAACGTGCTGACAAGCCGCTTCTCGCGCGACTGAGCGTCCCCTGTCTCACTCGCACCGTGCAAATTCGAAAGAGGAGGGTAGATCTTTCTCATATCGCGCCGCGGCGCGGCGTCAGTTGTGCTAGCCCTCCTGGTTTAGTCGTGCACTCTTGACAGCGTGGTCGTGGTCACGTCACGGTCGAAAATACCTTTTCATGACTCCCGTGGGATAATTGCAGTGGTTTCCCGTTGCCTTCTGCACCAGCACTTTTAGGGGGTATTTGGTCGCCAAGGTTTCTGACACCTCTTCCGTACAGGTTGCCCCGTCGGGTGTGTGTAGTTACCTATACCGCCATTGCTCGGTCGCCAGAGCGTTGGTTTTCTAGCAGAGAGCACCACGGCAACCGGTTGGTCGTGCAGGTGGGGTTGGCAGTATGGCCGGTGTAGGTGGTATTCCGATCTCGCCTTACTCCCCCGCTGCTCGCTGGCGCCCAGCACGGCTATCATGAGGCGGCCGCGACATACTCTCGATTTTTCTCGCACTATACCCCTTGTTCTAAGTGTTCTAATAAGAGATCTCGTGATAGCCGTGCTGATCGCGGCCTCACTTTCAACCACCTTTCAACACAGCGCGAACTCGTAAGCTCTGGCGATTTTAGTCACCAGTCTCACGATACAATACAATACCACATACCAACGTTATTATGAATGCGATCGTCTGCAAGGTGGCTTCAAGAAAACGATATTGATACCCGTATGATTATTAAACTAAAATAGAGTACCATTGCTCTCTCAATACTTACCTTAATACTCTACTTAGCTTTTACATGGATCGTTTTCCGCTAAATCGGGCATATTAAATTAATCTAAATGGGCCATTTCCATACATTGCGTGCTAGTAAACACGCATTTTACGAAATGACACGCTGGCGGCACCGATTCGTCGAAAACTGAAGCAGGATTGATAATCCAATATAGGCTGGCCTAGCGTATCCTTGCAAGAGTGTGGCTCCACGGGTCAACGGTGGCTGGACGCTTTTTGTGTGTCGCTGGGCCCCGTTTCCATAGAACTCCGGACGGGGGGACCTTTCTACGAAAATAACCCCCTTCAATGTCATTGTGTTTATTTTAAGGTTTTGAGTTTGTGAATTTTGAGAATCGATCATAATTTTATTCTAGGTAGCGTGGTTGCGGTTTCGCTAGGTTCGTAGCTCAATTTAATCAAAGAGAATTATTAACGTACCGCCCTCGGGTAGAATTTAAAGAAAGAAAGAAAAAATAATACACTCAGGAAAAGATTTTTGGTTTTAGAAATATCCGACGTCGCAACTTCGCAACTTTTCATAATTTAAGAGGTACCTAAGGTTCTAAAATATCCGAGCAAACTTATGCCCCTAACAATAAGGTTGTGTTCACATATTTTAGATCACTTAGTCTGTGCACAAATACGTGAGATTATTTGAGTTGGCCGAATTGCATCAAAGTAGTCGATTCAATAATTTACTTTAAAAACAAAGTTTTAACCGACTTGAATTTAGTACTCCGCCAAGCCACGTGTACATTTCCACATTTATTTTCCAATTTCATTAATTTACGACTTTCTCGGTTCGTGGTCGGTTCTCACTCTCACGACACAGGCTCGACCTAGCTACACCGACCGAGTCGACCGACCGACCGATACTCGACTAATTTGTAAAATTCATTTTTGTAATGCAGCCTTGGTAAATAAAGTTATTAGTATTTGTAATTTACCACATGAACTAATTTCCGAGAGCAAATGCGTTGATTATTAGAGAAAAAAAAACCGAATCGCTGTATGTGGCCCGATAATATTTGAGGACTTCCGTCGATTCCTCAAGGATGACCTTTGGTACTTCATTAGTTGCTATTTCAACGGAATCATATCAGAATCTGTGACGTACTTTTATAGTTTTAAGTTTAAGTACATAATTGAGGAATTCCATAAGTCATTTTTGGTCTTCATCATCAATTCCACTTCACGCAATGTATGATTTCCGGGTGTATCTACACGGAGTTATAAGTAATAGAAAATACCGAAATCACTACACGCGTGCCTAATATAATTGACGAGTTCCCTCAATTTCTCATGGGACCAACCTGGAAGCATAATATACACACAAACAAACAAAAAAAATACGAATCAGCACATAAATGACTGAGCAGGTAACAAACATTAAAAATAAAAATAATGTTTAAAAAAACCAACTGGATTGAGAACCTCCTCCTTTTTTTTAAGTCTGTTAAAAAGACACTGTACCGTGCAATGTCAAAAAATTGGCCACATGAAGTACTCTCAGGTACCTATAGGTACAACTTTCAAACTCCACCGTAATAGTACATTACGTACCTAAGGGCGGTGAATTCGTGAATGGCCCAGATCGCAGGTGTTTGTGGCCCGAACCGAAGGTGAGGGCCATAAATATGCGAATTGGGGGTTTTCGTATTACCGCCCGTGGTGAGTACACAAATTTACGTCTTCACCTGGCCACAATGCGAGTTCTCGCGTGTGACGTAAAATATAAAATTTGCTAGGTTTTACTCCAGTCAAAAAACATTTCATAAACCATAATGATTTTTGTAATATTATTTAATGTAGAAATTGAAATTATTGGAATAATTATATCTGTACCTATATGATTCGTTTACTTAATAATAATTAAATCATAATTTATAAAAGAAATCTCATTTCAACAAATACATAATTTCATTTATGAAGTTTATATATTTACTAATGAGCACGCAAAGGCTTTGAGCAAGATGCTAATTAATAATTATACTATTTAATATCCTATAACAAGTACTCGTATTTCATAAATTCACGGAAAACATAAGTATTTAGTTAAACAGTTCTCTGAAATCCAGTGCAACGTTTAAATACACTCGCGGTCAAAGAAACCGGGTCAGTACGAAAATTTGTAATATCTCCTAAAATAATAAAGCTAGGGACATGAATTAAACTGCATATTGTAGATAATTTTATACCGAATTAAATAACATCAAATGGTGGAATTGTAATTCTTTTGTTTAATAAAATTACATAGGAAACAAAAAATCAACCAATTTTACGTACAAAAATAAGCAGTAGGTACTTCACATACAACACAAAAAATAAAAATTAATACTTCGTATTGCCTCCTCGGGCTCTTCTTACAGCTTCTAGACGATTCGGCATGCTGTTTATTAAGTTCTTTATGCGTTCTTGCGGGATATTGTCCCATTCTTCCACTAACGCCTGTTTCAGGTCTCTAAGTGTAGCTGGGGCGGGGTTTCGAGCTCTTACACGCCTCCCAAGCTCGTCCCATACATGCTCAATCGGATTTAAGTCCGGACTCCTCGAGGGCCAGTTCATACAGTTGATACCAACCTCCAAAAAATAATCTCTGACAATTTGAGCTGTGTGTGGCCTGGCGTTGTCATGCATAAACATAGAATTTCCACCCATATTAATTAAGTATGGGCCTAGAGGTGTGTAACTCAGGAGTGAGAGATTCAAATGAACTGCATCTTTTCGTTTATGTCACTCGCTCACTCGTTCACTGAAGGATGAAACAACTCACTAACTCACTATGTCAGTTCGTATGCGTCCTTCCCCCGCTCTCAACTCGACCGAGCAGAACTGATGTACGAGTGGGTTGCGCTCTTCGCACTTACGAGTCGAAGCCATAAACCTATCTCAAACACGCGTGTGCGCTTACGTTACTGATAGAAAAACATGTCAATGTGTGAGTCACTCATTTATACTAATGTGTGGGAGTGATTTGGTTGATCCATTAATTTCACATGTTCTTCTCCAAAAAAATGAGTTAGTAATATATTACTACATTATAGGCTTCCTGACGAAGTATGAAGGAAAATCTGTGCAAGTATCAGCCGTTATTAATTCATTCCTTATTCTTTTCGGTTATCGCGATTTAGAGCTGTTAGGAGTCCACAGATCAACTGAGCGAGAGCTGTTGGGAGTCTATAGATGAACTGAGCGAAATGAACGAAATGAACGAAAAGAGTGATACATATCTTTACGACATGAAGATATGAATCGCTCCTTTCACTTCAGTGACACGTTTTGCGCATCTCTATATGGGCCGACATGCTCATTAAGAATCTCTTCTACATATCTTGCACTCGTTAATGATCCATTTTCTATTAAAACTAACTCCGAGCGACTCTCTGAAGAGATTCCAGCCCAAACCATGACTGACCCACCGCCGAACGCCACTTTTTCCTCAAAACATGCTGGAATAAAACGTTCACCAGGCCGTCTGTAAACTCTTTGCCGCCCGTCATTTGCATAGAGCATAAATCTGGATTCATCGGAAAACAAAATTCTTGCCCAATCTTCGTCACCCCAGTATCTGTGATCGCGGGCATAAAGTCGTCTTGCTGTTCGATGTATTCTTTCAAGTTTTGGGCCATTGGCCGGCCTATGTGGGGTCAAATTTGCTTCTTTGAGCCGCCGCCTGACAGTCCGCTCGCTGATGCCGTCCCTTCGGGTCTCTAAAAGCTGATTTTTCACTTCAACTGCTGTGAGGTGCCGATTTCGGAGCATGGTTGTAACAATAAATCGATCTTCTCTAGCTGTAGTACATCTTGTTTTGCCGGTTCCTGGTCTTCTAAGGTTCTGCCCAGTTTGTAGGTAACGTTGGAGGACTCGCTGCACTGTAGAAAGTGACACACCTGTTCTTCTCGCTGTATACCTCTGACTTCTTCCTTCTTCTAACATAGTGATGATACGAGTACATTCATCTCGTGTTAGCGGCATGATAGACATTCAAGAATGACCACAAAATAAAACAATGACAGCCTTTTATCATAGTTCTTTGACAGATTGAAAATAATTGCTTAAAAACAAGCAAAAGTAAAACGAACGCAATTTCAAATAAGTACCCAATTGGTCTTTTTTTTTCAATTAAACCTTTTTCCAGTTACTACGTAGAACATTGAAGGTTGGATTTAGAAGGATATTATTTATATATATTAATTCTCTATAAAACAGAGTTAGTTTCATGCAGATACGACCAACGATTTACAAAATATTGAGGTTTTCGTCACTAACCCGGTTTCTTTGACCGCGAGTGTAGTTACTAGATACTTAGGTACCTATTATTTCAAGGAGGCTTCTGACGAGCGTATTGGATTTAAGTCCAATCAAGTAATGTCATGGAAATTCTTTCACCTGCGTGTAGAATGGATTTTATGGATTTGCCTGCGTTGTCAGCTAGTAGATACTATATAAATGTATATAAATCAAGCCCAAACGCGGTCTCTGATGACTTACGCGCCACCGATACCCATGACATAACATAATGACTCTACCATTAGTAGTTAATAATAATAACTATCCCGTTAATCGTCTTGGCATGACACGCTATACTCGTATAAAGAGGTCGTTTATAAGTATGTACAGCTTTCTGAGTTTGTGGCTTTTGACTTTTGTATGTACTAAAGGGATAATCTCCGGAACTACTCATCCTATTTCTATCGACGAACACTCCTTCGAACAACTCTACCAGCCACGCTCTGCAAATTGTACATCTTGGCTAAAGAGTATGGCTTGGGCACATACCTTGTGCCAAATTTTGGGATTACGTGTCAAGGCGGACCCCGGGCTCGTTTAGGTAAGGTTCTGATAAGAAAAACTAAAAGTTTTTTTTGACCCGATTTTATTTTACTTTTATATGGAGTAGGTCGCTCCATACAAACGTTAAAAAGAAATCGCGTATAAAAAAAATATTTTTTTTTCTTAACAGAACACGATACCTGTTATGCGCTTGATTGGTTCACACCCCATTTTTGGTACACTCTGTATGAGGTGCGGTTGGGTGGAGTCACCAGCTTGCCGCTGCGGTGCCGATGTAATGAGGGTTTGCAATATTCGTCCAATTTCAGTATTCGAATAATACGAATACTTCGATTTCCAATATTCGAATATTCGAATATTTCGAATAAAACGAATATTTTTGAAAATAAAAGAAAATAATTATTCAAGTTGTGTAATTGTTGTTACAATTCAAAAATATCAACATTTATGGTCGATGATAACAGTTAAACTTCTAAAATAATGATTACTAAATTAATCACAGCTGTTAAAATACAATTTTACCTTCTTTATTTAAGTTACAATAAAAACAAATCAATAATGAGCACTTTTCCGTGCATGTGTAATTGTGTAGGTTGTGTAATGATATGAATATCAACTTTTTCGCGAGAATCGCGAGCAACAAAATTATTTTTTTATAAAAAATCAACAGGTACTTACTAAACTATATAACTAACAAAAAAAACTAATTTTACATGTTATCTAATTGTAAAATATCTGCCTGGTAAAATTTTAAAATATAGAACTTTTGTGGTATTTTCTTAAAATTTGCCAGTATTACTTTGCATTATAATAATTAAACTTTTGAGATAAATCACAGCACAGTTAAAATATAATATTACTTTGTGCATTACAAGTAACAGTAAAATGTAATCAGTAATAAACAAACTTTTTCCATGTGTGATAAAAACTGTTAGCATAACGTATTACGTATATGAATACGTACAAAGACAACAATTTTCATGATGGGTTTAGTATTAGTAAACAGACTCACCATAACTGAATCTTATGGTACCTAATGGTTCTATCTGAGGCTCTAGTATAAGTTTTACCGAAACAAAACTTTACGATCGCGTTTGCGTTTTAGCCTCAGTTTGTATGGGATTTGACAGCTAAACGCATACGCGGTCGTAACGTTTTGTTTCGGTAAAACTTATACTAGAGCCTCTGGTGAAGCTGCCAGAAAGCAAATGTCAAAATGGTATCTTTAATCTGATTCTAAAATAAAATTAATTAATGAAATATTACTTTGTTTACATAAATATACTTTAAATAAATATGCAGGTATAAGACAAAACAGTATGTAGCTGCCTTATTAAACTTTCACGAAATAATGGTTCTGTAAGTTCTGTTGAGGCCTTTCCTAATAACCGCTTATTATAGTTTGATTTTGGCAAGAGTAGAAAATAATATGTTATATGTCTTAGATTAAAGCTTTTTTTAAATATTTAAATCTATTTCCACGGAATTGTTAATGTGGAGGGTATTTCCAGCATTTTATTTAAGATATTCGCGAAGGTAAATAATTTCAGAAATAAATATGCACTATTCGTAATATTCGTTTTATTCGAATAATGAATGTTGCCGAATTCGAATAATATTTGTGGCGAATAATTCGAATTCTCGAATATTCGAATATTCGAATTGCAAACCCTAGATGTAATGACGGACGCTCTATCTTGTCATGTCATTTATCGTGTGATAAGGCCATCCATGCTACGGGGTCACGCGTCCTTAGCGACGAAGCCATCCAGTGGCTGATTAGGATCAATATTAATTTATAGTTGATTATGTATATTTGTTTATGTTTCAACCTGTTGCCATACGATTAAATAAATATGAGCTGGCAATCACTTAACATGAAATATTTTTAGTGGGATCTAATTTGATTTTGAAAGGTGATTTCTAGCCTGTTTTAAGGGTTTAAAAAGTTTTCGTGTTTCACTGTAAAGTGTGGACGAGAGGGCAAACATTGTACTTAGATTTAATTCGTCTATAGTTTCTGTTCCTAGGAATTCTTCAAATTGATATTTACATACAATTTTGCACCCCTCATTGCGGGAGGTTGTAGAGTATAGAAGTTATAGATTTTTTCTACATTAAGTATGTTATTTTAATTATGTAATCTGCAGACCTTTTTTCCGTTCCTAAAATTTCAGTTTTCCTCTACTATTATGCTAATTTTGCACGAACACTAACTACATTGTCGTTAATTAATCTATAAATTATATGTAGGTATGGTGACTCCAGTTCAGTCGAGCTCGCCCCTTGTAACAATTGCTACCCCGCTATTCTGTAACTTATTTTACCCCCCACTATCCACAAATATTTAGAAGAACATCAACTCTTACCACCAATGCAATCAGGGGCCTAGACAAGGTTACAATCGACAAACGCTAACGCTAACGCTAACGAATAAAGTGTATGGGAATGACAGATGCCGACGAAACACTTTTCGTTAACATCTGTCATTCCCATACATTTTATTAGTTAGCGTTAGCGCTTGTCGATTGTAACCTTGTCTAGGCCCCCAGGATTCCGAGCGAAACACGGGACAGCGACCGCACTGGCGAATGTTACGGATGACGTCATCGACTCCTCAGATAAAGGGATGGGATGTCTTATTAGACTACTCACGAGCTTATGACTGTCTCAATCCGGACTTACTTCTGGCAAAAATGGCTTATTACTATGGTGTATCGGTGGAGGCATGTCAATGGTTCCAATCGTTTCTAACGGGACGGCAGCATTACGTCGAGCTAGCGACAGGACAGGGAAAGCTAGTCAGATGGGAAACATCAAAAATCAGTCGAGGCACGCCCCAAGGATCCATTTTGAGTCCTTTGCTGTTTATCTTGTACACAGCTGACCTGGTGAGAATAGTGAGACAGTGTAAGGTTCACTTGTATGCAGATGACACACAATTTTACCACTCGTTCCCTCCCGAAAATACTAGCTGTAACGAATATAAATGAGTTAAGGTCCTCATTATTGCAGATTGGTCGCAAAAAAATAATCTAGTCTTGAACGCATCGAAATCGCAGTACATAGTTATGGGAAACAAATCGCAGCGAAAAAAGATAAGAGATATAGATCCGGAAATTGGTATTGGCGCTGAGCATATAGTCCGAGTGGATAACGCGAGAAACCTTATGGATGGAGAAATGAGGTATCAGGAACACGTTAACTCAAAAATCCGAAACGCTTTTTACCGACTCAAAGTCCTGTATAAGATCCGCAAACACCTTTCCGAGAAAGTCCGTGAGGTACTGGTGGAATCGCTCGTTTTGTCTTACTTTAAGTACGATGATATTGTGTACGGGCCAAGACTTCTCGAGAAAACAAAGAATGCAATTCAGCGTGTACAGAACGCGTGCAGTCATTTCTGCTACGATGGCACAAGCGAGCACACATAACGCCTTTCCTCAATAACAAAGGAATACTTAATATGGCCAATCGGAGAAGTTTGCATCTTGCCTTCACGGTCCGAAAGATTATCGAATTCGAAAAGCCACGTTACTTATTTGATAAGCTAAGATGGACCAAAAATAACCGAAATAGACCTTTGAGAAGCATGAAAGAAAGGGAACTATCAATCCCACAACACAAAACCGCTTTGTTTAGAGGGGGTTTCAAATTTGCAGCGTCCAAGGTGTGGAACGATTTGCCACCACCTAATGCGGGAGCCAATGCAATTATCAACATTTAAGAAGCTGCTCAAAAAGCATTTACTTGAACAACAGAAGCAATAGAATTAACCCCCACCAAATATCTATCCAATCTCGTATACACATGTAACAGTTGCAGTTGCAGTGTGGTGTTGCAAGTGTCCATGGGCGGCGGTAATCGCTTACCATCAGGTGATCCGTCTGCTCGTTTGCCTCCTATATCATAAAAAAAATATATATATATTATTTACATACACATATTACACACACTAAAAATCATTACATCATAATATTATCATCATCATGCGAACCTATATTAAAATATAAAGATCATTAAGTTTTGTTTAATTTTTATTTATTTATTATTATTTTAGTTTAATTATTATTATTATGTATGTCTTTTCCATATCTCAGGACCATGGGGTCCCGGACTTTTGGAAGGCATGCGTGGGGCCGAAGCCAACAGCGCAGAGGCCATTTAAAACAAATATAATATAAAGCGAGGGATACACTGCAGGGCTAGGGGCCAGACTGAACATCAGCGCTGAGCCTGCGAGCTCCAGCATAAGCTGAGCCTGGTACCCATTGCCGCAATCATAGTTATTCAATTGTTTTTTTTTTTTGTTTTCATTTAGCATTTAATTTTTATTTTTTTATTGTACGTTTGGTTGTTCTCCTCGTTTTTGATGTGGCAATAAAGACTTTTTTATCTTTTATCTTTATCTTTAAAATATATCTTGAAGCCGCGATTCGTAGTAACTAAGCGCAGGTAGAGGTGTAGCTCAGTGACGTGACGGGTGAGGAGAGGCGCATTACCGCGATCCGAATAACAGCCCTGAAGTACGTAGATCTACTTAGATGGTAGATGGTACCTACATGTAATGCAAGTCGCATGTTCTAGTCGTTAAGCACTCTAACAGTTACATAGAAGCGATTTTGTCCCAGCCGTGTAATTGCTGTAATGTAATGCCACGCCGGTTCCTCGGAAGCGGCGCTCACATGTGTGGATTGTGGAGTGCGTGCGATGGCAATTTAGATGACAATGGTTGGGGGAAATGAGGAATATAATGATACCTGCTTGGGAAAACTTGCAGTATAGCTCTTTCCTATAGAAGATAATTAATTAATTAGAAAATTTGAAAAACCCTCGACATTTTCATTTCAAAGTTCATTATCTCAAACCGGCTAAACCGATTTTATTGTAGCGTAACTAAGAACCTGAAGATTCAGCTTTCGGACAAAAAATATTAAAATCGGGCCATTCGTTTAGGAGCTACCATGCCACAGAAAAACACTTTTATCCGAAAGCTGAAGTTATCGAGTTGGTCGTAGCTACGTTTCAACACAATCGGTTCAGCCGTTTTTGAGATATTGAAGTTTGAAATGAAAATGTCGAGGGTTTTCCAACTTTTCTAATTTGTTTATTATTGTTCTACCGTTACAGGTCCGAAATACATATTTTATCTCATAGCGTTGTGAGTCAGTACTGCCAATATTCAAAGGAATCCCCGAGAGGGTATTTTCTGACTATCAATTGGTATTTGTTTAGGTATAATTATGATTTATAAATTATAATGTCTGTTCGTCTGACCTTTTTGAGCAGTTATAAAACAGTGGCCCTTTTAACTTTTCATCTGAAGTTAGAAATTACAGGGATTTTCTGCTCAGAAACTTGAACGAAAAAATTTTTTTAGCAATTTTTTTACAGGTTAAAGTTAAAAATCTTAACCCTTACTTAAATAAAGTAATTAAAGAGTTCAACGTCCTGGCTATCAGATCTACTTGATGATACGAAATTAATGTATTGCTATTGATAACATACATAAACATACTTACCTGCACAGTTACAAATCGATACTAGTTTATAACCGACTCGAAAAAAAAAGGAGGAAGTTCTCATGTTTTTCAATGTTTATAACCTCAAAACTCCGTCATTTATGAGCCGATTCGTACATTTTTTTTTGTATGTAAGTATATTTTTCCAGGTAGGTCCTATTTTTTTCAAAAATCCAGTTGGATGATGGGATCCATGAGGAATTGAGGGAACTCCTCAATTATATTAGGCACGCGTGTAGTGATTTATACTCTAACTATAACATAACTCGTGTATTTACACCGGGAAATTCGGTGGAGTGGAATTGATGATGAAGACCACAGATGACTTATGGAGTTCCTCAATTATGTACATAAATGTACAAAAGAACGTCACAGATTCTGATAAGATGCCGTTGAAATAGCAACTAATCCTCCAAAAGGTGATCCTTGTGGAATCGACGGAAGTCCTCAAATATTATCGGCCCACATACAGCGATTCGGTTTTTAGGGTTCCGTAGTCGACTAGGAACCCTTATAGTTTCGCTTTGTCTGTCCGTCCGTCCGCGGATAATCTCAGTAACCGTTAGCACTAGAAAGCTGAAATTTGGTACTAATATGTATATCAATCACGCCGACAGTGGTAAAATAAAAAGTGTTTTTTTTATTTTTATTAGGGTACCTCCCCTATACGTAACGTGGGGTGTTTTTTTTTTTTAATTTCAACCCTAACGTGTGATATATTGTTGGATAGGTATTTAAAAATGAATAGGGGTTTGCTAAAATCATTTTTTGAAAATGTTAATATTTTCGGAGATAATCGCTCCAGAAGTAAAAAAAAATGTGTCCCCCCCCTCTAACTTTTGAACCATAAGTTTTAAAAATATGAAAAAAATCTCAAAAGTAGAACTTTGTAAAAACTTTCTAGGAAAATTATTTTGAACTTGATAGGTTGAATAGTTTTTGAAAAAAATTACAAAAACTACGGAACCCGACACTGACCGTGGCCCGACACGCTCTTGGCCGGTTTTTATCTTTAATAATCAACGCATTTGCTCTCGGACATCAGTTCATGTGGTAAATTGGAAAATAAAAGTGGAAATGTTCTCGTGGCTTTGCGGAGTACTAAATTGAAGTCGTTTACAGCTTTGTTTTTAAAGCAAATTATTTTCTCTAATAATCAACGCATTTTGGTCTAGGACTCATGTGGTAAATTGGAAAACAAATGTGAAAATGTTCACGTGGCTTGGCGGAGTACTAAATTGAAGTCGGTCAAAACTTTGTTTTTAAAGTAAATTATTTCTTATATAACTGCTATATTGACCCAAAGACCCCGCTAGCTATGAGGTCAACTAAATTGGTAAACAGATCAATTGGTTGATGATAACTGCTGTTGCAAGATTTGGCTCGAAAATACTAGATAACAAATGCAAATGAATTAACAAGGTTTGTAAAAGGGTCCAGCAATATTGTGTTGCCAGGAATCACGGTGGTTGCGTAACGTAACGACAGGGGAGGGCATTCAGCCGCTTCCTGCGCGCTTCCACGGAGCCGGCGCGGGCGCAGCTTACTTTACACGCCACTTGCAAATACACGCTGAAAAAAAACAAATTTAAGTGTCATACAAATTGAGTAAAACAAAAGTTGTCTTTTCAGTGGTCAACAGTTAAGGGCGTGCATAAAAAAAATATTGCATGAAATCATATAAGAAGAAGCGCCGCTTAACACTTTGATTGCCAGGAACCCGCTCCGCGGGCGCCTACCCCGTAGCCGCTACATATGCGGAAAACCACGGGATCGGCTACGAGTAGCGCGTAGCGATTCTTGGCAGTGTATGTGTTAAATGCGGATTAAGCGTCTCTGAAAATTTGACTCTCCGTATGACCCATTAATCTTGCTCACGATGGGTTACGTTCAGAAAAGTTGGACAAGTGAGAGTCTATCTCGCGTACTGAGGGTTCCGCACAAACTTGTATGTGCATAGTTCTTCCATTTCATTTTGTCAGGAGCAAAGATAAGTTTAAATCTCTAATAAGTAATTTTTTATGTTATTTAGCTGCACTTCACCCTAATTTTGGTAGGTTTTTTAACAGTTGGCGAGAGTGGCTTGGCTGAAACACGCTCGTTCGATGTTTTATCCACTCCACAGCGATAATAAAAATTGGCTACCATCAAACTTATGCTGAACTAAAAGTATGCTTCCTTAAGACACAGAGGACTTATAATAGTTCAATATTTGTATGGCCTACAAATTCAACATTCATTTCATACGCATTGAAAAGGTTAACGAATAAAGTTAAATTAAACTACTTCATGTTATCCATTTTATTTCTGTATACGTTAATGGGTTGCCCGACAAATAATACAAATATACATATCGAGGGCAAAATTAGACTTTTTCAACGCAGCGTTTTCTTGAGGGAGTGCACTCTCTGCACGGCTGCGTTGCGGCGTCGGCAAACGGTGCGTACGCGCCGCACGCTCACGCACTCGCCGTTAAACTGCCAGGGGTGCACTACTGGCGGTATTTCACAGCTTTTTAGAAGCTTTTATTTAACTTGCACTGAATGGAAAGCCAATTTTATGAAAGTGTTTACGTTTCTTAAAATATCACGCCGTTAGCCTGCGAATGTCAAAAAACGTTTTGTATGGTCGTCGAACCACCTTAAGCCGGTACAAACAAAGCCGCACTTATTTCTGTACGGAATCTCTTCTAGTTAATCTTTGAGCAACTGGAAGAGATCTCTTAAATAAACACAGTGAAAACAAACAAGTAATTTGGGTACAGATACGCATTTACCTTTAGGTATGTGTTCAACAAATTGTTTTAAAAACATAGGTATAAGTACTACTTACAATCTAGTATATCAATAAATGTATACCTAATATGTATGTAAGTTACCCTTCAAAATTGCAACCCATTTTTCAACTTGCTGCATCTATTTATTTATTTATTATTTAATGAACATATAAACTTCATAACGGTCTCACATAACTGTCGGAACAGTTTTGTGTGATCATAGACGTCATCAGTCGTCTACCCTATCACACTTAAGGCGCCGTAGGTTCACGGTCTTCTCTCCCTCTCACTGAGCATAAGCGTGAGCGAGATGGAAGTGCGTGCTCGGAAGCGCGGATATGATGTTTTTTAATTTTAATTTTTTGGCCGTTTAAATAAATAAAAATGTAAGTAAACACTGATTTCCCTCAAACATGATATTGCCGATTTTTAGAAGCAATTTTAATATTTATAGCTTTTGTGCATAATTTGTTACGAATATTTTAAGTGTATTTTTGTGTGTTTTAAACCTATGTTCGGGGTTTTTTTCCATCGAGCGACATTTACTTAATCATGTTACACGTATATATCGCGCCTGCATTACACCGCCACGGCTGATGACGTGGTGGAGTACGTTCGTCAGAAGACCGGCTTCTCGCTGAGGGTGTTCCAGCTGCGTTCGCGCCACTATGTGCACTTCAGCTCGTTTGTGGTGCGCGTGCCGCGGCCGCTGCAGGAGACCATCGCATGTGCTGACTTCTGGCCGAAGGGTGTCGTGTTTCGACGGTTCCGGGGCAACCTGCCGAATCCAACACCGGAGATGACGATGCAACGGGGCCACGCCGTTTCGTCGCCTAAATAGTATTATCTGTTGTTTTTAGTTTCGTGACGTATTGGTTTTTACTGTAATGTCACGTAAATGTATTTGTCAATAAATAAATAAATAAATGTATTTGTCAATAAATAAATGTTTCGAAGCACTGATTTCCCTGCAGAAAAGCCTCAAGATTACTATTCGTATTTTTTTGAAAACATATTATTATAAACAGACGCATTATATTGTATCAAAAACTCTGGTCGCTTAATTTCGCTGAACCTACGGCGCCTTAACTAATTTGTAAACAGGTTTAGGTTATAATACAGAAGCCTTAGGGGATTGAGCTGAAATCTGCCCGGCTAGCACGATATGTTTTATGGTCTGGAAGCCTCTCAACAATCGTCAACAGTCGGCGCAAGAGCTCGTAACAAAAATGCAGTTTTTTTTCAGAAACATATCCGTGTGTCTGTCTGTCTCTCTGTTTGTGTGTATGTCTTATGCGCTAAATCGATTGAGATGCAATTTGGTATAGAAATAGTTTTTATCCCAGAAAGCTACGATATTAACGACTTCCATCCATCCTACGGGTAGGGTCCCGGGAAGAAGGTAGTTTATAATATTTTAACTTTATGCGAACAAATGCCTGCGTGAAAACACAAATACTTACATTGTCTGTCAGCAAACTAAATATGAACATTTATTTGCCTACATTTATTTATATATACCTAAGGAGAGGCCTCAACCTTGCCCTAGCTGTCTGTAAACCACTGTGTTTTAAATCAATAAAATATTTTGTATTTTTGTATTTGTATTTGTAGGCTTTTGGTTAGTGAAATATCTAGTTCGAATTGTATGTACGGTTTTAGAGTTTATTGTTATGAAATAGCTAATGATAAAATTGATTCTCAGAGTAGCTAATTGTCGTGGAAACCGATTTCCAAGTAAACATTTCTTAGAAAAACTTTCATGCCTGCTTAAAACGACGATCGATTTTAAAAGCACGGAGTCATCCTAGCTACTAAACATTTCTCCTTTATCCAAGTTCTTCCAAAGGTGTGGTAGCCCTGTCCGTTGGGGACACTTCCGCCGTGTCTTCCCACGCCACTCATTTGTAGCTACCCCAAATTACTGTCGCTACGTCGTCGACATACAAACACACCTAACTATATCCGCACGACGCCTAAGTCTCTCCTGATTTGTGGCTAGTATAACTTGAATCCGGGATGATTAATATACACTCAGAGGCAATGAAAACGGGTCACTTCCCATGGATTACTTTACAAAGTGACCCGTTTTCATTGCCTCTGAGGTAGCGTACCTTCATAGTTCACATTGGGAATTACACTCAGAGGCAATGAAAACGGGTCACTTTTTAAAGTAATCCATGGGAAGTGACCCGTTTTCATTGCCTCTGAGTGTAGGTCAGTATACATTTTAATATATATACATGCTTGATGGTAAGCAGACCAGAGTGAATTAGGCTGTTACTGAACGAGTGAGTTTCATCTTAGGCTCTGTGGTCTCTTATCATCAGATGATACTAGGGTCAATAACTGGTCTGCCTTTTTTAGGGTTCCGTAGTCGACTAGGAACCCTTACAGTTTCGCTTTGACTGTCCGTCCGTCCGCGGATAATCTCAGTAACCGTTAGCACTAGAAAGCTGAAATTTGGTACTAATATGTATTTCAATCACGCCAACAAAGTGGTAAAGTAAAAAGTGTTTTATTTTTATTTATTAGGGTACCTCCCCGATACGTAACGTGGGAAGTGTTTTTTTTTTTTCTCATTTCAACCCTAACGTGTGATATATTGTTGGATAGGTATTAAAAATGAATAGGGGTTTGCTAAGATCATTTTTTGATAATGTTATATTTTCGGAGATAATCGCTCCAGAAGTAAAAAAAAATGTGTCCCCCCCCCCTCTAATTTTTTTTTTTTTAATTATGAAAAAAATCTCAAAAGCAGAACTTTATAAAAACTTTCTAGGAAAATTATTTTGAACTTGATAGGTTGAATAGTTTTTGAAAAAAAATACAAAAACTTCGGAACCCTACACTGAGCGTGGCCCGACACGCTCTTGGCCGGTTATTTTTTATACACTGCACCGTATGGTCGCTTGCGACTCCAGCACAGTTAGCACAAGACTCGCGCGCAGCTATCTCGCACTATCTGTCTCTTTCTAAGTTTTCTAACAAGAGAGATGGAAGAAAGCTCGAGAGCTCTCTCGAGCTTTCTTCGCGCTGCGCGCTGTCTTGTGCTAACCGTGCTGAGGTGTCGCGAGGCCGCGATACAGTCGTGATGCTTTTTTTTTGTGTACAACGACGGTGGCAAACAAGCGTACGGCCCGCCTGATGGTAAGCGGACACCGCAGGCTATAGACGCATGCAACTCCAAAGGAGTAACATGGGCGTTGCCGACCCTTGATATGTTCGAGGATTCGCCGTGTTGACAGCTGAAGGAACAAATTCCCTCGCTCTCAACACAACGCATCGTCGTGAGCTCTGGCGACCTTGCTCACCTCCAGGAACACTAACTAGAGAGTACTTAGTGTTATTATGGCTGTGGTCTTCTGCAAGGCGGGAGGTACTTCCCCAGTTGGGCTGCTCCAAATTCGAGCGGGATGACATTTCGGTGTGCCCTACCTAACCAATGTGGTTGCCCGACGTCACCTGTCGCTGGTCATAGACCCTCGCACACGTAAACACGATTCTGCATCGGTTTAGTCGCGATACAGCCGTGGCGTGGGCTCCTCCCCCCACTCTCCCTCTACCCGATGTCGCGTGAAATCGCGCGTTTGCATCGATGCAGAAGTTATGCTGAATTAGAACAGCGCAACTGCATCGCGACAGTCACGCGTTGCAAACGCAACAAGTAGCCACATGCCGCGATGCAGTCGCGCGTTCACGAAACGCCTACAACTATTATGAAGAGGAAAGGTATGCATGTGAGGGTTATGGGGGGCAGTCTGCGGAACCGCGAACGACTTATCCGATTTCAAAAATCATTTCACGTTTGTATAGAATAAACTTACTTTGTGATCTATATTTTACCGCGGGCGGGTAAGCCTGCGTTCTTTGCGGGCGAAACCGTGTGGGCAGCTAGTTTTAATAAAGATACAATCATTTTATATAATAAATAACTACATAACCGATAGCAAGCCGCGACACATGGACTAACTTTCCATTAGCTGACTCACTTGCATCATTTTCCGCGAAAGAGAGCCATTATTTCACAATACTTTTATGGCATGATGTAGTTTTCCTATTATCCTCGTTTCCTGGATGCTGCGATGTCGACACGATTGTTTACTAGGATTACTGCGTCGTTTTGTGCAGAATAATAAACATTTCAAATAAACATTTATGTTTGAACTAACAAATGTTTCATCCAAGGCACGGAGCGATCCTTAGGGCAGGGAAGACACGTTTGAACGAAAAAGTTTGAACTAGACTTGAGTTTAATAATGAGCTTGCTCCTAGAGTACCTATTATAACTAGCTAATGTCTACTCTTATTTAAAGTTGATATTTAGTTTTACGTAGGTTTAAAATAGTTTAAATAGCGAACCGCTCCGTGTAAGTTACAGCGTTAGTGTAACTGCGACAAACATGAGATATGCATGAGTTTTCTGGCGTGCAAACAGCAAACTAAAACTTCGGTCATGTTAACTGGTTTAAATATATACCGGCTATAGCCGGGGAAATTTTACATCGGCTATTATTATTTTACAACTTGTCACTTTTACAACAAGAATCATTTATCAAAATCATTAACAAAATGAGTTATTTTCCCAGAATCATCAATCCATCATCAAATAAGAATCATAGGGGCCAAACCAAAGGGCTCGTTATTGCATGGTCCAGCGCTTCCTAGTAAAATTGAAACTTCGTAGCTTCGTGACTCACTCAAAGCGTAGTGTATGGCCACTGTATGGCAGAACAAACACGATGGATCAATGGATAATCCCACCATTTCCCCGCATTATTATATGGAAATGCCGCCTTTGTGAGGCGGGGTACTCCACGATGAAACCCAATTTGAAAGCAAATTGATCTCAATGTTCACGTGCACGGCTAATTACTAATAGGTATAACAGCAAAGGCTTTATTCGGGTTAACGCGTTTTTGGATTAGTTTTGTATTGATAATGCAAGTGCGTTTAACCATGTGTCAGAATGAGCGCACGAATAAATACCAAACTTGAAAATCAATACGTCAAGTCGAACAACCCTAGTCCCATGTCGACAGCGAAATTTGGATGTATATTGCACAACGCCATCGACACGCTCAAGCTTTGATGTGTTCGGCCCTTATTGCTTGATCAGGTAAACGATTAACTTCGGTTAACCATCATGTGACTGTCGCATTAATAATTATGATATACATAATTACTTAGTATGAGAGCTACAATACATAGAAATGATGGAGAACGCGACGTGGGTATGCCCCCCACAAGGTGGACTGATGACCTGGTAAAGGTTGCGGGAGTCCGCTGGATGCGGGTGGCGCAGGACCGGTCACTTTGGCACTCTTTGGGGGAGGCCTATGTCCAGCAGTGGACGTCTTTCGGCTGATATGATGATGATGAGAGCTACTGTAACCTATTGGGAAGGCATGCAAATTTCAATCTGGTATCGAAATAACACTTTAAATTCTCGCTATGTACGAGTATACTTACCTACACATATTTATATTACTATTTAACACGGGTCTAACGCGATACTTATTCGTGCGTTCGAAGCCCTTACCAACTTACCACTTGGGTTTTTCGAAAAAACGACATGCCTAAGTTTGACATTTAACAGCAGTAGGTAGATGAATAGCTTTATTCAGCCACAACAAACAAGTAAGTATAGTTGAAACATTTAAAAAACACATTAAACATTTAAGATACATATTTTTGGCATTTATTGTGTTCAGTTCAGATATTATGTTGCTGGCTGTATTCTTACTTCAAGGGGTTAGTAAGTACACTAAATGACACCTTTATTTTTAGCCTCGCCGAACATGACGACTCCTAAAATATCCAACAAAGAGCTCAAATTAATACGTTGAATCACTTCCCCGCTACGTCACTAGTGCGTAATGTCGAACGAAAACACATTCCGGTGTTTACCTCATTGTCACCGGCCTACGTACGTCCCACTGGTGGACACCTCTTCTCTTGACCAACTAAAATAAATATTGTAATTGAATAGGTAAGTAATTAAATATTAGACACTATCCTAGGCTTTCCACTTAGCTATTTCATCCCTTTGATGTATGATATTTAGGATCAAATACTTACCCTATGTTTTAATTAGTGTTATATAAATTCCGTGAGACTGTACCTAAAGCGGGGGAGGGGAGATAAACCATCACGCTCTAATCAGCGAGTGTGAGTGCGTTAGAGCACTGCATTGGCTAAATGCAGCTGCTTTTAGCCAGGTCTAAAGTGGCCTTCAGTTTCTCATCAGATTTCAAAAAATCTTTCACCAATAGGTATAAAGAATTGAGTTTTGGGTTGGACATAGGCTATCTATCCATCCATACTTCCATACTAATATTATAAATGCGAAAGTGTGTGTTTGTTTGTTTGTTTGTCCGTCTTTCACGGCAAAACGGAGCGACGAATTTACGTGATTTTTTAAGTGGAGATAGTTGGAGGGATGGAGAGTGACATATTTATTTATTATTGTGTGCTATAGTGGGCCTTTATATACCGCTTCGACCAGCAAGTGATCTATTGTGGCAGCCCTTTGTTTTAGATTTCACCGTTAAGACCCGTTGCCTCTAAGAAATTCCAGATTCTTTGGGCGGTGATATGTTGTACCTCTTCTGGGTGCACGATGTGCCGCCCTAGGTGGATACTTCTTTTGTGCATGAGTGGTCCGCAGGAGCAGAGGATGTGCATTGCTGTTTCCTCTGTCTCCTGGCAGAGCCTGCAAGTTGTGTCCTGTGTCATACCCATTTGAAACAGGTGCTTGTTTAATTTGCAATGTCCTGTCAGAATTCTTGTCACTGCGCAGGTTTTGTGTCTTCTGAGTTGTAATAGCTCTTTAGACAGTTTATTGTTGTACCCTTTGATCAAGGCTTTAGCATGTTTTTGTCCTTTGGCGAACTTCCACAACTTTATTGCCTCTGATTTTACTGTGTTGTTTAGCAGAGAATATGCTTTCCGTTTTGTGATACCACAGAACGGTTCTGGGCCGACCAGGGTTGTGTCTGCGCCCTTCCTTGCAAGTTCATCTGCTTTTTCATTTCCTACTATGTCGGAATGTCCTGGTACCCATCTAAGTATGACTTTGTTGGTATTAGCCAGGGTGTTTAAATTGTTTTTACAGTTCTGGACTAGTTTAGAGTAGGACTCTAGGGATTCTAGTGCCAGCAGAGCAGCTTGGCTGTCTGAGTTGATGTAGATGTGTTGGTTTCTTAGGTTTCTTTCAAGATTGAACTCCACGCATTTATTTATTGCGAAGAGTTCAGCCTGATAGATTGAGGCCTCTTTCCCCATGCTGACGCTAGCTTTGAGCTTTGGCCTCTCACCGTAGATACCGCATCCAACATCGTCACCTTTTTTAGATCCATCTGTAGGTATACCAAACGTGGCTTCCTTCCTTGAAGTCCATTTGGTCGTTTAACCATTTGTCTCTCGGAGGTATTTCCACTGTATACAGTTTGGTGAATTTGCATTCCACGTAAGTATCGTCAGTGGGCATGTTTAGTTTTTTGTTATCAAAAACAAGGGCCTCCAGTTTCGGAGAGTGACATAGGCTAGTTTTTGTCTCTTTCTAACACCCCACTTCCCTAAAATGGGGGGTGAAAGTTTGTATGCAGCTACGATGTCGCAGGCAGAAGCTAGTATATTATATTGCTGCTCAACCTGGCTTGTCTAACTTTTCACACGCTTTGGAGCCGCGCGGGCAGCTGATCTGACAGCTGTTGCATTTCACGAAGGCGAGCGGCGCGCTCCTGTTATTACAGACATCAAAGTCTAATTTCTACATATACTCGGCTTCGTGAAATCCAAGAAGTACGTATTATAACTTGTATATAAATAGCTAAATAGGCACCGCGCAATTACGCAGCTGTCGCGTACCGCCAAGGTCTCCGTTCGAAATAAACGATATAAACAAGCTAATGAAACTTCCGAGAAACTCCCAGTGTTTACGAAACCATTTGCGAACGTCTTTCGCTTGCCCTTGAGATCCAGGTTCACGTGACCATTGTTTAACGGGGAAATACTTAGAAACAAACCAATTATTTTAGTTTTTCAGTTAGGTATTTCCTGCGGTGGGACTACTTACTTTTCCTCTCGTAATAGGGATGTAGACTCGAAAATTAGTATTACTTACTCCAAAAGAGAGAAGGCAAAATAATATGCCTAGTGACGAAAATCCCATTCAGATATCTCAAAGAATTACGAAGCTACAACCGTTTTAATATTGCTTTTTTAGAGAGAAAACGCAAACGGTGTGTGACGTCACATTACAGGATGCTGCCGGGAGCCACATTCTTCCAGCGTCATCGTTTCATATGAAATTGCGTTTTGCGAAAATGGGACAGAACATACCCCTTCTTAAAACTTTGGACACTTATAACTTCGTGATTATTTAACCACTTGCGTTGATTTTTTTCTCCATTTGACTACATAATCCTTTTTGAGAAAATATGACATTATTCATTATTTTATTTAGTGTCTACTACGCCCCTATTAGAGGTGGCCGGCGCCCAGCCGCGGGACGTAGGTGCAATCACAATCAGCATCATATAGTTAGTTACAGCCAAAGTAGCAACACATCCTTACTCCTATAGTAATAACGACGTGTTTCGATATAATTGGCTGCTATATGATGCTGACTGTATACCGGGTGACATTGGGGTTTGATCAAATGATCAGGAATGGCAGAGTTAAAATGGTCCCTTCCTCTCCCGCTGACCCATATATGGGTCACTTTTTTCAAAATACTTTAAACTCAATTAAATTATATATTATAATTCTAATTTAAACAACAACATGGAAACGTCCGGGATTTTAACACCTTTCCACTTTCAAGGTCACGGGGAGAGGAAGGGTGAACAACATTTCCCATGGGACCAACCACGAAATCGCGGCGGGAAAATAACACTTAAGGGGATGCCTTGATTTGAGTCGTACACGCCCCCTAGACAGAGACACGCTAATGCCTTCCGCGCACGAGGAAAAGAGATGCAACACTCTTCGGGAATGGCTTTTTTGGACAAATATCGATAAATAGCTAACTTAGTGAAGTGGCGGGGACGTCCACCGCGAGATCGCGACAACACAGACACATACAGTCCCTATTCGTCCCGGTACCGCCGCATACCGGGTAGAGTCAGTCCGACCCAGGTCGGGCCTAGCTGAGTTTCTTGCTGGACTCTTCTCAGCTAGGCTAGGTTTTAGCGAACCAGCGATAAAACTCCCAGTAGTTCGACACCACTCACACCCCAGATTCGGTTGATACCGTTCAACCAATCTCACTGGAGCGCAAACTCGTAGAGTATTCCAGTGTATAAACTTTCTCGCGTGGTCGTGCCGGAGGCTTCCCCTGGATTTTCCCCAGGCTACCCTCCAACCATGCAATTCGACCGCTATATTGGGTCCGTCCTATTATAGCAACAGTCAGGTTCAAAAAAAAATAACAATAAAAAAAAAAACTTAGTGAAGTTTTATTTAATTTTCATAAAGTGAGATTTTACATGAGATAAACTTGATTAACTTGATTATGTCGTAATATAATGTATCGCTTGAGTAGGCTGAGTAGAAAAAGGAAAATACAGACGCAACTTGATGGATTTTTTTTGCGATTTATTGGTCCATGAGAAAAGTTGTGCATCACAACACACTTCTTCTCATTCCTGATCATGACCCCGAAATCATCCACATACTTAATAAGCTGATTGATGATGATACGGTAGGTAGGTACCAGGAATGTTCCAGATGGCCGACCGCAATCGCAGAACTACCGCATGAATTGACATTGTGACAAAAACTAATTACCGTAAATACGCGTAACTTTGGCCTTTGGAAATTTATCTGTTCAAGGCTTTTTTTATGCATTTGAACAGGGTCCAATCATGACGGTGTTAGTTTCTGGGTCACGCTGTTACTTCTTTAAATGTGTCATTTCTACATTATGTACTTATGATTTTTAATGTGAGCCAAAGTATTGACGGTATCAAAAAAGTATTTAACATATGGTCCTAATTTCCCGCACTAGTGCGGAAAAGAGCACTTTTCGTGCATATGTCGAAACTTTAAAGAGCCATATGTACAGTAAAACCACGGAATAAAGAATCCATTGGAAGTGGTGAGTGGGCGTTCCCGTGTCGCCGAACATGAGCAATAATAAGCATACTTCTTGCACAGATTATTGTCACTCACCTAGCGACCGCACGCGGCGTATGACATGAGTGAATATTTGTTTATTTTAGGAAAATGCCGTATTGCGTTATTGAAAGCTGCTCCAATAACAGCACATAAAAAACTTGTCTCATGGAGGTATTTCCTATCATCGTTAAGTAATATTTTAGAATACGTATAAAAAAATATTTAATTTTCAATTTCTTAGACACAATTTGCGTCTGTGGTCAAGGAAATATCAATTCTATTTCTCTAAGAATAAAGTTCATAATCCTGTGTATTATTTCGCTACTCGGAACGTGAAATGCACGGCTTTCCCGAAGGTTCGCTACTCAAATGCTGTGGCTAAGGTCGATAATTGTTATCGATAAATCAAAATGAAAAGGATTTTATTTTAGGAGTGATATACAGAGCCCGGAATTCTCGTAGCACTTTTGAGCTGTCATAGGGACATCTCGTTTATCGAATTCCGATTATACATATGTATGTCGATAAATACAGAATACAATATGTAAAATATGATTACGAATGACCGATCTCTTCGAGATAAACTTTGGATACCCACTTTTAGGAAATTATAAATAGAAATTAAAATAAGAATATTTTATTGTTTCTTATAAATAATTTGTGGATTGCTTAAGGGCACCCGAGGTTTAAGGTTTAAGGGGGCACCCGAGGTTTTCATCGATTTTTGACAAGTTTTGAATCGTATCTCCTACTTTTGCACTACAGATAGAATTCTAAATCAAACGGCTATCGGTTATTCAATCTTTTATCTCCATTTTGGTCCACCGGATTTTGAAACAAATGAACACTTAATTTTGTATGATTTTTTTAAACATTGTCTAAAAAAACACTTATTTCGTATCTCTATTGACGTAAAAGATCTAACATATACGAAATTTACATATTTGGGTTTGTCTATGACGTCTCTAAAAACTGGTCCAGGGTTTTCATTTTAAACCAATTAACACAAAAGTTATGGCTAGAAAACCAGTTTTCTGGCCTAAAATTGGTCAACTTTGATGCCAAATATCTCAAAAACAATTAACTTTGAAGTAAATATGGGTTTCTACACTTTCTACATTGCTTAAAGCCGTTGTTGTTAATATAACTATCACTTTTTACAAATATATACATTTTCCCTCGCACCTACACACACCCACCTACACACCATATTTTCCTGTAATGCTGTTGATGCCCCAAATAAACAAAAATAAATAAAATAATAACTAAATATAATAAACTACAAAAAACATTATAAAACTAAGGGATTCAGATCGAAGGTCATTGGCGTATGGGCCTTAAGCATTTTAATCAGGACAAAGGCCCTCCTTATTATCCCGCACGGTGAACAAACTTGACGGTAAATTCTCACTAGACCGCACTCTGCTGCACGTCTAGCACACGACGGCCCCGACATACTCTTGATTTTTATCGCATTATACCTCTTGTTCTAAGTGGTCTAATAAGTAAGAGATGGATAGTGCGAGAAAAATCGAGAGAGCTCGCGCGCCGTCGCGTGCTAGCCGTGCTGGTAAAATAATTCTAAATAGTATTTGAGATGTGCTTGTATTAAATTAAACAAATTATATTCTTTGTTTATTAGAAATCTGTGTTTAATTGCTACTACATTTATAACAAAAGTAATTTAATATAAATGTTACCTAATACTAATTATATAATAAACAAGATTTTATTAGAAACGATTTGTAACTAAGTCTTAGCTTAATATTTACCGTATAAATATCATAAAAATATCGATAGTCCAACTCATACCATACCCACATCCCTATTCACTTATAAGCGGTCGCATCTCCAGTTTTGAAAACACCGCCATCTTGCGTCGAGTAGCCGAACAACCACGTCTCTTGCAAGTCTTGCATTGCAACGCATATGGTAACGGACGTAAGAAATATTTACTTGACACTCTAAATTAGACCGTAAATAGTACTTGTTAAAGTAGATTTTGCATATATAATTTGCTACCGTTAACAACATATTGTCACAGTACGTTTTAACAAATCGAAAGCGTATTGCAATTGTGTGTCCGTGTATTTATTGGAGTATGGTTGTGTGCGTGCGGCGACAGTGGTTCTCTGTGAAAATCGGTTGAATGCCACTTCCAATGGATTCTTTATTCCGTGAGTAAAACGTTGTACGATACACGTGCGAATAGGTAATTCGCAACTCGTGTCGATTTAAAACCCTCCCTACGGTCGTGTTTTAATTTATCACAACTCGTTGCGAATTTCCTATTTTCGGCACTTGCATCGTAAATAACTATTTTATACTCGTCGACTATAATCTTTAAATTAGAACCTCGCAAACCATAACGCAATTGAATACTTTTATTCTGATACAAAAGTTTATGTACGCATTCAATTGTACGCAGAACTAAAATTAAATTTGACCAATCACGAGGCTCGATTTACAGAAAGACATCAACCCCCTTAAAAAAAAATGCGGTTGGCTGCACTTCGTTTTAGCAGGGCGATTTTCAAGAGATAGGTACCAAGTTCGTTTAATAAATTATTATTTCCGTTGACTCGTAGAAAAAGTATTGTATACAATAGTTATACAACGTGTTAATAAAATAACGCAAAACCTGAAAACAGTTTGTTCAGAATCGAGAGTAGAATGCGAAAAAAATTAAAAATAAAATTTTTGACGCGATTTATTTTTTACATTTGTATGGAGCAGGTCGCCCCAGTCGGCCAACACTCCATACAAATGTAAAAAATAAATCTTGTAAAAAATTTTATTTTTTATTTTTTTCGCATTCTATGCTCGATTCTGAACAAACTGTTTTCAGGTTTTGCGTTATTTTATTAACACGTTGTATAATTAGGTTTTTCAGTCTAGTACCTTAATTAGGCCACTCAGCAAGCTTCGTGGCCTAAACGTGGTACTCGACTGAAAAAGCATGCATTATGTAAAGATTGCATAAAATACTATTTTATTGGTATCAAATATTTTGATCCGACATAAAGCATTCGTCCCTCTTGCACTTTTATACATGCTAGAATCGACGGAATGCCTTACGTCCTAAATTATACGCCATACTGAAATACATAGACTAGATAGGCAGCGACATCTGTATATACCTGCCTATCTAAATACTACTCGTACTCTGTGAGCTACAGAAATAGCCAACTGTCTTTAAACAAATGCATTTCGTAAAACTGAATCGACAAACAATCCTACTTAATTATTGAACTTGCTCACAAAATTTCTCGAGAATCGGTTGAGAAATACGACCTGTAGAGAATAGCCAGACAGTGGGACATCCGTACATACGAACAACTTCGGCTGTTGTCCTCGTTAATCCCCTAGCCTGATCCCCCAGGGGAAAAAAACGGGTTGTAGGTGAATTGCGACCCTAAAGCGCGCGAGCCGAGCGAGCGAAGCGAGCGTGACGCGGTAGCGTCCGGCGAAGCGCCATAACCGAACATTATCATTTTTTCCTAGTTGAATATTTAATAATTGCCGCTAATTCCCCTGGGTGATCGGGGTCAAGTGATTAACGTGGATATCGTAGAATTTCGGCCCAAGCTGAAACAGCTTCACTCGCTCGCTCGATAACAGCATCTTTGAACTAGTGATCTTGCGTGACTAGTGATAGATATATCCTTGTACTTTCCTGAATATATATTGTTGGTCGCAAAGTTCCCAGAAAAACCTTCCTCGTTATCAAGGTATACTGTCATGGAATTTCCATTTTATAGCTACGAGTATAACTTGCACATTCAATATATGTGGGACGTGAGTCACGTGCGTTGGGATATTTTGCGAGTTTTAACAATGATTTTGTTATGACATCATGTAGTACCTAGTATAAGGTGATACTATAGCTTAGCAAGACTAAGTTTTCTAATAAGAGAGAGACGGATAGTGTGAGAAAAATCGAGAGAGCTCGCGCGCCGTCGCGTGAATTGCGATAGCCGTGCTGCCGCCCTATTCTGTAACTTCTTTTAAGCTCACCTCAACACCCACCCACAAATATATCTTGACACCGCGATACGTAGCGTAGGTAGAGATCTAGAGATCTAGTTTCGTGACGGGTGACCGGCGGGCTGAGCCGCTTTAGCGCGTAGAGAATAACAGCCCATGCACGGCTATCATGAGACAGCCCTCGAGCTCTCTCGATTTTTCTCGCACCATCCGTCTCTCTCTTATTAGAACACTTAGAACAAGAGGTATAGTGCGAGAAAAATCGAGAGTATCTCGCGGCCGTCTCATGATCGACGTGCTGATGCGTTGCGCGAGAAAGCCGCCAGCGGTCACGACGCTAAAGGGTGCAATGTTACTCTCTGCCGAGGCCTCTATTGTGGAATCTTTTGAATTTTCCCGCGTCAGCATACAGAGGGTACCAAAAATCGAGTGTGAACCGGTCAAGGGCATAACAGGTATCGTGTTCTAATAAGAAAAAACTAAGAGAATAATTATTTTAAGCGATTTTTTTTATATATGTATCGAGCGTTGGCCGACTGGGGCACAACTGGGGCGACCTGCTCCATACAAATGTAAAAAAAACGAGTCAAAAAAAAACTTTTATTTTTCTTATCAGACGATACCTGTTATGCCCTTGATCGGTTCACAACCTATTTTTGGTACACTCTGTATAATATATTGATGCACCGAAAAAAATCTTCCCTCAAATTCAACAAAGCACTGTGTTTACTTTGTGTCTCAGGTGTATGGCAAAAAAGCCACCAGGATATTCAACGCTGCATCAAAGAAATTCAGAACCTTCTATGAAAAATGGTCACGGTTTTGTTTTACAAAACTGAGCGTAATACCTGATGTGTCAGCACAGCCGATTTGTCCCATGCGTTTCTCCATACAAGAAATAACTCGAATACTGTGTACTTTATGAGTCAACAGCAAAATACCAACTAACTGAAAAGAAATACATATTTTCTTTGCGATTTTCGGTACTTACACTCTATACTAAAACTGTTTAAATTAACTTTATACTGGCGACATGATGAGTGGCAACCTTTGCCTTCTGTGACTTCTTCACGATAAATCAAACATAAAATCATAAATCAAGCATGAATTAACAGATAACCTTCGTAACTACAAAAACCCATCTATTATTTATCTCTACAGTAGCGGGAGTTGTTTTTGTGGAACATTTCGTAGTTGACGTGGGTCGTGTGCCTCCCGACAGCTGTGGTTCTCCGAATAGGGGAGGATTGTCCAATTTATCAATGCGTTTCTGGAAATGATGGAGGCGCGTTTAATCCGACAACTGTCAAGTCGTTGCGTCTTATTAATATAACGCGGTTTAAATTGTGGTAAGGGGATAGTGTAGCAACAACCCCTTTTTTGTGTGTCGTAAGAGTTGACTAAGTATAAAGGTTGACGTGTGTGGGCGCTGCTGGGTTATAGTAACTACGTCACACACAGCTTGAGTAAAACAAAAGTCTTTCTCGTGGTACAGGTTAGGGCTTCCGTGCTTATAAACAATGATTTGATTGCATGAAATTATATAAGACGCCGTTTATGCAAATTAAGACTCCAACCAATGCAATGGCTTTGTAGCCCTTAACTTTGGCAACCACGACCTTGACCAGAAGAAAGGCGAACCTACATCTCTGTATGACTCTGCCGGGCCAGCAACCTATCACTATAATATCACATTTTCTTCCTCTTTTCACATGTAAGGGTTAGCCCACTAGAGATGTGCGCAGGTTGTGTTATACAGAGTGTTTGGGATAACGTTGTAGGAACTTAAGGAGGTGATAGACTGGACATAATACATGTCTTAGTCCAATCTATGATAGCTTTTTTTTTTAAATTAAGTCCTATAAAGTTTATTGATGTGGCGGAAATCACTCGTACAAAACGATTTAAAAAAAGCTTGTGTTAGAAGGGTCGTATTTTTTATTAGGTAATCAATTAATTGCGCTGTTAAATAAACATTATTAAATTGTACTAATTTAATACTGTGTTTTAAATTAACATTTTCATGTCAATTTTTGGTACAAATTTAAAAGATTGGGAAAATCGATTTAAAAAACCGGCCAAGTGCGAGTCGGACTCGCGCACGAAGGGTTCTGTGCCATTATCTATACCTAAAAACAGAAAAAAAAAAAAACCATTTGTTGTAACGGGGCCCCCCCTTAAATATTTATTTTATTTTGTTTTTAGTATTTGTTGTTATAGCGGCAACAGAAATAGGGTCATTTCGCTGGTTACGCGACCACCTTCGGTTAGCGACCACCTGAAGGAGAAGGTTTTTTCTACTGAAAATAACATCAATTTTACACACCTTATTGAGACAATTACTTGTACTTACTAAAAAACCGAGAAAATATCCTTTCAGTTCACCAACTCAGCTTAAGTGGTCGCCCACCGGCACATTAAATAAGGTGGTCGCTAACCGGCGAAATGACCCTACATAATTTGTGAAAATTTCAACTGTCTAACTCCGCTATAGCTTTTTTTGAGATACAGCCTGGTGACAGAAGTCTTAGTAATAGGGTCCCGTTTTTTCCCTTTGGGTACGGAACCCTAAAAAAGAACTATCACAGATTAGACCAAGACAAGACATGTATGGTTCAAACTCTTCATAATAGTCCAGTCTATCACCTCCTCAAGTTCATACATCGTTATCCCGAACATCCTGTATACCTACTTATATATCATTTCGACACCTCGCATGCTTGACCAGTGACAAATATTATGAAAACACAGCTTGGTGGATACTCACCCTGAGCTGAGGTTGCACCGTGCAAGAAATAGCTGGAAGTGGCATTGAAGATTTAATTTCATGTGCTCTGCCTACATGTTTTAAGAATACGGGGGTAAGTAGGTATTTGTTATGTAACACCGTTAAAATACCCATCTGTACTTCTGTACCTAGCTGCATCTATAAATACATAAGCACCACATTACCTACGTCGTTGAACGCAAATCAGTTCTAATATTTGACTGTCAAAAATGTCTTCTCAAAAATTTCTGTCTCAAAAATTTCTACGATTTGGTCAGAAAACCTTCACCGAGGTTATTTCAATCCAACATCCCTAACTAGTTACTCTAAAACTCCGATATTACACCATACTCGTAATATTAAGTTTGTTCTTTGATGAAAGACACCAATCAGTTATTATTTCGACGAACGGCGCGTACTGCGAAATGCGATTAAGGTCATTTCGCCGGTTAGCGACCACCTAATTTCATGTGCCGGTTGGCGACCACTTAGCTGAGTTGGTGAACTGAAAGGTTATTTTCTCGGTTTTTTAGTAGATTTCTATTCTAAAACAACAAAAAATCCATGTAGATACAAATAACTGTCTCAATAGGGTCTGTATCTGTAGAATTGATGTTATCTTCAATAGAAAAAACCTTCTCCTTCAGGTGGTCGCTAACCGAAGGTGGTCGCGTAACCAGCGTAATGACCCTACTTACCGTTGATTATGTTTCCTATAGGTAAGTATACTTATAAGAGGTAGTTTAATTAGTTTCCGGAATCTTTGATATCCGGCGGTGAGGCTAGAGGCAGTCCCACGTAACTGACTAGTCGGTACTAAGAATACAGCGAAATGGGTCCCAAAACAGCATGTTTCTTGGCGTTGAGTTTATCCGGAGATTGGGGTGAGGAGGTTGGGATGGTGAACTCAGTATTTTTTAACTATAAAGTGCAGCCCTTAGTAAATGGTATGGCGTAGGTATGTGTATGAATCTTGTGAATGGAGCTATCCCAAACCTATTGCGGCCGAATAATAGTTATAGATTACTTCGGGACATTTATTAGTGACTTTTTAACTTGCAGTTATTAGGTATTAGGTACACATGCATACTTATTATCTCCATTTTTGAACATTCACTTGTAATTAGCATTATTAGCGAATATAGTACATTACATGTACGTAGTTACAATATACAGGTAAAAGCATACCAAATAAACACGTTTTAGCGAGCATTTTAGCGAGAATTCTAGGGAACACAGCTTTTACGAGAGCGTCGCGCGTCGTGAAAATGTTCGTAGCGATGTTTCGCTCTATGCTTGGCTCTGTTCGATTTTTAAAGCGACGAATGCTTGAAATAATCAAGTCTATCAGCACGTCATCAAGGGTATATGTCACTGTTAAATCTCGCAATAATACCAGACCCACGACTCATCATCATGATAAAATGTAATACCTAGTTCATGCGATCTGGCACAACAGGCCCATCAATTTTGGCCACGCCACGGACGTAAAAAAATAAACCTAATAAACATTCTACGAAGTCATGCAATCAGAATTGGGGCCATGCATGATACAGCTGCGTTCATAAATCTCGCGTTCCCGCCAATATTTTCCGTTGAAACGAAACGGAACTACCTACCAACCGCGAATACCAAACGGCTGCATTCACAGAACCAATATTTCGTGGAACAGAATTAAAATTTGACGCGTTCCCTGCTACAGGCTGAATACCTGTTCATTTGCCCGTAATTCGACTGTTCTGTAAAGGGATATAATATAAACCTCTTTGGGCATTGTATTGTGCACGGAAAAGTAGACTTTGAGCAGTGCGTGATAAAACGCATTTTTAAAATTGTTTGTAAGGTAGATATGTCGTTAGAAAGATAATTAAGTGGGTTGATTGGAGTAGTTATCGGAATCGCGTGCCTGTTAGGACAATTACCTAATGAGACGTAAAGCGAGCACATTCGGGTGCAGCCTGATCAATGAGTTTCCTAAGTACCTATTCCGTCTGTAATTCTGTGTGCAGTGCAGTAAGTGTACAGTTTTGGGGGACAATCTGTTGCTCGCGTCCTCCGCAGGATGAAAATACGCATCATAAATAATTAAATAAATTATGCGTCCATGCTGCTCTGCGTATTGTCTGAACACGATACTTTAAGTTAAGACGCTGTCAACACCAAAATGGCCTTGAGGATTTGGGATAGCATAGCGCACACACTGTCTATTTGTATCGGAGTAAACGAGAGCGAGTGTCACTGGGCGGCCCGGTTTTTGAAGATAATAGTGCATAAATATTGAAATAAAAAAAGTGTGGATTATTTGAGAAATGTGACTCGTTAGCGGTTTAGGTATGAATATGTTGACTTCATATTTTTAATTGCAGACCCATACGTAAAAAAATAAAGACAGAGAACCGTTTAAGATGATTTTAAGACCAATCTTTGCAATTATTTTCTATCGAGCCGATTTCGTCCAATTATGTATCGAGCCCGTCCACGCTCTTTGAAATATGGTGAATATAAACATATATTTTTTTTGATGTGCTAGAACAAGTAGTTTTTCTTAAAAAACTGCTTAAAAACATCAATTTCAACAAAATTAGGTCTTGTCAGCCCCTTAAGAAATTATCTCTATCTCTACATATAATAAATGTGAAAGTTCGTTGAGGTTGTCAGTGAGACATAATAAGTAAAGCTTGAAGGAAATTGTATTTATAGTCCAGGCAATGAACTGACAACTTGTATGGAAAAAATGTCAATTTTGGAAATAATTTATAATAGCTAATTTTTTATGTATAACGGATATATTATCAATTAAATAGTTACCCAGCGACAAAATCCGACAAAATTTCAGACATCGAAAAAATGATAAGTTAACTGGCTTCTAAAAAGTCGGTAAAAATATTAATAAATGTTTTTGTCTTTATTTTGGTTCATTTACATTTGCTCTATAATATTCAAGATAAATCGTACAAAAAAAGATAATGCATGCTTCATTTAAATCTACATAATTACTTCCGGGTGGAAAGTTTATCGGATTCTTGACTAAATCATTTTAGAATAAAAATTTTCAAATGAAATCAACAAAAAAAAAGCTATTATTATAAATTAATGTTTTTCAAAACCGTATTTTGCCTGGAGTATTATACAAAATACATTAAAAACTTCAATAGCGCGATGCAGAACTTCACCAATTTCCACGCATTTAGAAGGTAATACTCCAGATTTTTGTCGGCGTCTGAACTCCAACAATAGTAGATTACTGCAGAGGCCGTGAAGTAAGGGATTGCTGGACGAGATTGGGGTAGACGGCCGAGTCGTAGACGAGGCCGAATACAACGAGTCCGGCAATCCCTGTTCCGGCCGAGGATTGTATAGTACTTTTCTCAAACGATGTGAGGGAATATTAAAATTAAAATAAATACTAGGTAATCAATTAAATAATAGGTAATTTGCGCCTTTTTTACTTTTTAAACATGCCATTTGAACAAGCCGTTCGAGCACCATGTTTAACCGCACCTAAAGTATAATACCATAGATTTTTTTTATTTTTTTTATGAAGCAAGTATGCTTACAGTGTCTAGTGGTGGTTGGCAGTATGTAAATTTTCCTTTGTCAGTTTAATATTAGTAAGCAAATTTAAAAAGTTAGAGTAGCGGACAATAATGGTTTTACTTAGGGTTTTCATACATTACTTCTTGGCGTAAGGCCAAGAAGTAATGAAGGGAGCCATAAACAAGAAACTTCACGTCTTCATTTCGTGATATTAACGCGTACATTTCCGAGCATGTTTGAGAAAACCATATTAAACGTATAAAAAAGTTTGATGGAGTTCCGTCACCCACAGGCCAAATTTGAGAATATTTGGATAAAATCGTCTTAACTTTACGCACCAGCGCCATCTTACGACAGCCCAACGAAAAGGAGTGTTATGTTTTCTGTTTGTCTGTTTTTCTCCGGGTATCATGGGAAAACTATCGAATGGATTAATATGCAACTTTCACTAAAACGTTCAATGGATCTTCGGCCACGCAATAGGCTATGAAAAATATAAAGATAAGGATGCAAAAGGGTTAAAAAATGGGGTTGAAGTTTGTATGGGAACCCCTTGAATCTATGAGCTAAAGACTTGAAAATTGGCAAGCATATACTTGACTAGGAATTAAAAAGAACCCTATTCAAACTCAGCAAAATATAGATCAAACGTGAAAAAACACGGGATGTAAAATTGTTTATATGTATTTGTAAAATGTGCAGTATAGGGGTTTACGGGGCCGAGAGACCGATCTAGCTTCGTCTTATTTTCGAGAAAATTAGTTTTTTCCGTATTCTCTCGCAAAAGGCAGGCTTACTCTTCGATGACGACCAATGGTTACCCAATGGTTGGTTTGTTGACTGCTGCGAGTTGGAGCCCCAGCGTTGAGGTTTTTTGTTTTCTTTCTATCAGTTTATTTCGTTTTTTTTTGGTAAACGATCAGTTATTGGTTTTTTTGTTTAATTTTGAATAGAAATCAATTTTTCGTAGTATTACGAGTACAGCCCAGAAAAACTCGGTCCCCGGAAAAAACAAAGCTTTACCATTTATAACAATATCGACCGTTGTGGATTTTAATGCATTCATGCAGTCTTAGCGTTTTTAATTTATGCCGAGTTTCTCCAACATGACCCTAACCTGGGCCAAACTTAATTAAAATATGAACCGATAAAATGTTCTGTTTGCGAAGTTACGGAAATATTGTATGGCATTATTCTTAGAACCATTTACAGTTTTACATTAGTTTTCCTTTCATAATTTTAAAATCAAATAAAACTCATTTAATACGGTTTGGTATGTTATTTTTATTCGTCTAAATAAAATCAAAAACATAATATAAGCGGCATCTATCGAGCTGAAATTGGACTAAACTTAAGCTCGGTAGATGGCGCCAATCGAAAACTAACATCAACGACCTCTATCAAACTGAAATTGTATCAAAATCATGCTCGCTAGATGGTGTTATCATTATATACATCAAGCATTAATAATGTTTCTTTTTCATTTAATTTGCGACTCATAATCATGAATATATTATTTGTTACTATCCGTTGTGACAAAGATCTGAAATTGCGTTAGTTTTAAGACTTTTAACACGTTCAAAGGCACCCGGCGCGCTTCATCGCTGCGAAAGTTCGACTCCATCTCAGCCAGTTTTATCCCTTATTTTATAATAGCTTCCGCCCACGACTTCGTTTGCGTGGACACGGGATAAAGCTATCTTATATTTTAATCCGGGCTATACATTATCTTCGTGTAAAATTTCATCTAAATCGGTTGAGCCGTTTAAGCGTCATTGAGTAACAAACATCCAAATATCTAAACATCTAAACATCCAACCATCCAAACTTTCGCATTTATAATATTAGTAGGAAACCTAATTCATAAACTATTTAATCGTATGGCATACATTATTTTTCGCCTTTAAAGTTTATTACTCTTTAGTACCACCCAGGGGACACGTGCAGGGTTGTGGTAGGTAGCTCCTCCGGACGCGAGTAACAGTTGTCTCCCCTTCGTCAAGTGAGTGGCAACTCGACTGTTAGGAGTTCTTAAGCCGCTCGAAGGCCTCTAACTCGGCTTAACGACTACTATCATAGACAGCAGCCGGGATCAACTGCTTAGCGTGCCTTCCAAAGCACGGAAGCACTCATTTATATTATTTTAATTTCAATTTCAATTTATTCATTTGCAACCTTGTACAATTGACACATATTAAATATTAACCACCCATTCAAACATCAGGCGGTCACCCATCCAAAGACTGACCACTGCCATCTTTGCTTAACCTGCGTTATCGTTTCCGACTCGCAGCCGCCGCTAGGCTATGATGTTAAAGTTTGGACCTCAATCACGCAAAAACGGATTAAAATGAATTTTGGTATACATATAGTGTTTATTCCGGGAATCATCGTCTAAGGGGGCGAAATAAGGGGCGCAAGTTTGTATTTAAACAGCTACGATATAAGAGTTCCTCCACGCGGACGAAGTCGCGGGCAGAAGCTAGTTATGAATATATGTTAAATTATTTAACTTATTGTCATTTTTCCGCATGATTCTTTAATGCATTTAATCCAATATCTGCGTAATTTGTTTATCAATAGCGTACCATACGACATTATTGTTGTCTTTTTATTGTTTAAGTATTACATTTTGTTTCACTCGAAATTAGAGGAAGAAAAGGATTAAGTAGGTATATTCCGGTTTTTCAATAATCAACAAATCAAACGTTTTGGTGTCATCCTTTAAATATATATGGTGTGCTGGGCTTATTGGAACCCTCTCAACCACTAAATTATGACTTTAGAAAACAGAAAAAGTACAGTCGGCAATAAAAGCTTGTAGATACTTACCTAAAACGTTATTTTTGTCAGAAACGTATTTATACTAGGTATTTTCAATCTTCATCTTCTATGTACAGTCGCCATCAGATATATCGGAGCGGTCAAAGTGCTCACAAATATCTGAACAAGTCTACTGTGGAGGCATTAGAGACGTGTTCAGATATTTGTGAGCACTTTGGCTGCTCCGATATATCTGATGGCGACTGTAGATACTTATAAATTGAATTCTATAGAAAAAATGGCGTTTCACTCTTATTCAAGCGTATAATCGGGCAAGTGAGGTGTTACGTATTAACGAATTAAACCCCACTGTTGGCGGTTAAATTCGTTAATGCGCTTAAAATAATGATATGAATATTAAACAATAACGGATTATTTGCAACAAATGGGCGTTTAATTCGTTGATGCAAACTAAAATCCTGTTTTGTGTAGGTATTTTGTAAAAGTGAATTTGGCGCATCATTCTTTATTACTTAACAAATATGTGCACTGGTTCTTACTAATGCTGGTATGTCGCTTGATTCAACAGTGTTTTTTGAACTCCAAAACTGTTGAGTAGGTACTTACATAGTTTATCATGCCTAGAATCGATCTGCAATCATATAACTTTTTATTCTCAGTTTTGTCGCTTAATTCGTTGTTACATAACGCGGTCCATTTAAACAGTAGCTATTTTGCTATACGTGTGTTCTCCTTGTCAGTTTACACTAAAATATATTTGTTAGGTTACTTTGCAAATTAATATCTGTAGGCGCTTAGTATGTATGTAGGTCATTTACGCTGTGAAACAAGTAGCTCTGTTTGCTGCAAGCCTGTCATTATTTCAAAAATATTATTTTTTAAATTTCGAATAAATGATTCGACAAAAAAAAATCTATATACTTATTGAACCTGTTCACAAACTTTCACGAGAATCGGTTGAGAAATGCGAGCTGTAGAAGAGAACAGCGGGAAAGCGGGACATCTGATCATGCGGAAATCCGGAAGGGCGAAAGGATTTTGGCCCGAGCTAAAACGGAGAACTTCCGTCGCTTCGCTCGCTCGTTCAATTATTAAATTTCGAAGCCAAGGACGCCTAAATTCGTAGCGAAGGATCCCTTAAATGTATGACCTAGTCATTTTATTGGTGTCCACGTATCTCTCTCTTATTACGCATATCTTATAATTTACTTTTAAAACAAAGTTTTAACCGACTTCAATTCAGTAGGTACTTCCTCTTATTTGAATAGGTCCTCGATTTCAGATCCTAACCAGGTGACCATGGGATGGGACCTGCATTTGGGACAGATACCCTTTCAAACAATAAAATAATTGTCCAAATCGGCCCTGGCGTCTTCAAGTAACCGGGCAACATGAAGAACCTCCTCCTTTTTTAGTCGGTTAAATAAAAGTTAGCGGAATTTTAGCTAAAATAGGTTTTCTCAACGTTTATTAAAAAAAAAACGTTTTTAAACTGGTTCCAGCAATGAGTCAACTACCAGGAGCCCATAACTACGCAGAATTAGAAAGCGGGGTCCGTTCTTAGTACTGCACTGAGCACACGACACGACAAAGGCGCTTCCAGGAACCCTAGCCGGCCGGGCTCCGACAATTAATCCTGGTCTAGATAAGCTTAGTCATAATCATGACATGAGTGACTAATAAAATAAACAAGGTTTTGTGTGAATCATTTAGAACTATTAACTTTTGCACGTGGCACAGAACAAGAACCAGAGGGCCTTCCGCGAAACAAAAACGAACTTCGTTAGTGTATCCTCTCTCTTTGACGCACTTGTCAGTTCGAGTGTACAGTCAGCATCATATAGTTAGTAGCAGCCAAAGTAGCCAAATATATCGGAATACGTCTTTACTACTAAAAGAATAAGGAAGTGTGACGATATATTTGGCTACTTTGGCTGCTACTAACTATGTGATGCTGACTGTACCTACTGCCTTAGAGACGTAGGTAGTAGTCTTGGCCAAAGTCAATCAATAGTTTTAGTCATAGTAGGTACGATGATGGAAGGGTCGTTTACAGATCAAATCACCATTCAATGAATACATTTTTCGTTCTTAGTGTAAATAAAGAAATGTCCGACCTATCTATGGGTTTAGAACCCATTATAAGGAGTTCCACGCGCATTTTGATGAGTTTTGAGTTGATATTCCTCCGTTAAAACTACAGATATATTAATGGCATAAACGTTTATCGGTTCTTCAATCCTTTATCTATACATTTGCACAAGGAGGATTTGGAAAATAAATAGTATTTTATTCATGATTTATTAAAACATGTTCGGAATAATTTACTATAAAAACAAAGTTTTAACCGACTTCAATTTAGTAGTCCGCCAAGCCACCAGAACATTTTCACATTTCTTTTCCAATTTACCACACGAGCTGATTTCCGAGAGCAAATGCGTTGATTATTAGAGAAAAACAAACCAAGCGTTGTATGTGGGCCGATAATATTTGAGGACTTCCGTCGATTCCACAAGGATCACTCATCTCTCGGGACCAGTCTGAAAACCAGCGCTGGGCCTCGCCCAGCACATGCTGAGACTGGGACCCATTGTCCACAATCTTATTTTTTTTTCTAATGTTTGTATTTAGTTTGTATTTTCTCTACTTGTAATTGTTTTGTTATTTTATTTTTTTCTTCTTTGTGTGGCAATAAATACTTTTTTTTGTTTCTGATTCTGAAAAAAATCACCTTTGGCACTTCATTAGTTGCTATTTCAACGGAATCTTATCAAAATCTGTGACGTACTTTTAAGTACATAATTGAGGAATTTCATAAGTCATCTGTGGTTTTCATCATCAATTCCACTCCACCGAATTTATGATTTCCGGGTGTAAATACACGAGTTATAATAGAATATATCTACCAAAATCATTACACGCGTGCCTAATATAATTGAGGTGTTCCCTCAATTCCTCATGGATCCCATCGTCCAACGGATTAAAAACATGGGACCCATATAACTGTTCTTTATTGACGTCTCTAACAACGCACGAGAGATTTTTAGTCTAAACTCATTCTCACAAGTTACGTCCTAAAAACTGTTGTGTGTTTTGGCCTAAAATTGCCAAAGTTCAGTGACATATATCTCGAAAACTGTGAGTTTTTAATAAGTAAGCCATAAAAAACACGAAAAAACGGACAGTTTCAGATCGAATGTCATTGGGAGCTGGGAGCCCCTTAATCTCGAAAGGTATTAAATGTAGAATGTGAACTCCACCATTTTAGTAAAATTTAAATACTTACGGCAGTGTACAATTTCGGTGGCAATGACCCTGTCCACTTAGACCTATATTGAGCGATTACCAAAGACAAGTTTTTTTTCACGGAAACTTTTAGTGAGAAGGCCGGAGCAGTGACAACCCTGATGACTGATGAGGTCAAGAACGTACTCTTACCAGTGATAGGTACCTTAAGAAATGTTGATGATCAATTGTTCACGTAGGATGCTAGGATGAGTGCTCGTTTGCTTAGTTTATATGCGCCACTAATATAGGGTTGGGTTACGGGGACCGTTAAAATAACTGACATTTTATAGATTCACTTTTATTTATCTAGCAATTATACAGTAACAAAATATAAAACACAATCGCCTGCGTCCGCGCAGCCACCCTTTGGGCGATTATAGTTTGAACGACGCGTAATTTGTATGAAGGGGCAGAGTCCAGCTCGTTGCAAGGTACAAGCACAGAATAAATAATAGTGCTACACTGAGAAAAAAAAAGGCTGACAAAGTACAATAAACGCTTTGTCACGTGTTTATATTTACTGCAACTAAACTATTTTGCTACAGCAACTAATCATGCTTATTGCCTGCTACAATCTTTTTATTGTCGAATATTTAGTGTGCCTGCAACTATAGATTTCCTGTTCATTTAACAACGTCAAATATTTATTGTACCTGCAGCTATGGACACCTAGATCATACAACAATGTTTTAAAGCATTGATTAGATGACAACGTCAGCGCTGTAAGCGTATTAACTTATGTACTTATATCATTTAACAACGTCGAATATTTATTGTACCTGCAGCTATGTACCCTATATCATATAACAATGTTTAAAAGCATTGATTAGATGACAACGTCAGCGTTGTTACCGTATTAACTTATATACTTACATCATTTAACAACGTCGAATATGTATTGTACCTGCAGCTATGTACCCTATATCATATAACAATGTTTTAAAGCATTGATTAGATGACAACGTCAGCGTTGTTAGCGTATTAACTTATGTACTTATATCATTTAACAACGTCGAATATTTATTGTACCTGCAGCTATGTACCCTATATCATATAACAATGTTTAAAAGCATTGATACGATAACAACGTCACCGTTGTTAGCGTATTAACTTGTGTACTTACATCATTTAACAACGTCGAATATTTATTGTACCTGCAGCTATGTACCCTATATCATATAACAATGTTTAAAAGCATTGATACGATAACAACGTCACCGTTGTTAGCGTATTAACTTGTGTACTTACATCATTTAACAACGTCGAATATTTATTGTACCTACAGCTATGTACCCTATATCATATAACAATGTTTAAAAGCATTGATTAGATGACAACGTCAGCGTTGTTAGCGTATTAACTTATGTACTTATATCATTTAACAACGTCGAATATTTATTGTACCTGCAGCTATGTACCCTATATCATATAACAATGTTTAAAAGCATTGATACCGATAACAACGTCACCGTTGTTAGCGTATTAACTTAAGTACTTATATCATTTAACAACGTCGAATATTTATTGTACCTGCAGCTATGTACCCTATATCATATAACAATGTTTAAAAGCATTGATACGATAACAACGTCACCGTTGTTAGCGTATTAACTTGTGTACTTACATCATTTAACAACGTCGAATATTTATTGTACCTGCAGCTATGTACCCTATATCATATAACAATGTTTAAAAGCATTGATACGATAACAACGTCACCGTTGTTAGCGTATTAACTTGTGTACTTACATCATTTAACAACGTCGAATATTTATTGTACCTGCAGCTATGTACCCTATATCATATAACAATGTTTAAAAGCATTGATTAGATGACAACGTCAGCGTTGTTAGCGTATTAACTTATGTACTTATATCATTTAACAACGTCGAATATTTATTGTACCTGCAGCTATGTACCCTATATATCATATAACAATGTTTAAAAGCATTGATACGACGACAACGTCAGCTTTGTTAGCGTATTAACTTGTGTACACTAGACAGCATAAGTGCATGGTCAAGTCGCAAACTGTTTCCCTTGACGCGCTTGCTAACGCCATCTATGTGCACGACGTGTAATATCATTATAGATGTAAATGTAAACCTCAGAGGATCGGCATAGTTTCACTAGATGGCGTTGTTAACACAGATGGAAACAAAAACTAATTCCTCATCTTGGATATAATTATATTTTTCTTGGGTTATTATTTTTCCTATATTATACTGTCAAGTAATCTTGCCAACGCATTATCGATCGATAATGGCGGTATTATGACGCAATTTGGAATGTGCTTTCTATTTATGTGCTACCTTTGTGCATTTATTTTTCTTGCGATGTTTCCGATTCACTACTAGTGAATATCCAAACAATTCCAAAAACACTTCTTTCCCAACATTTTTTTCGTTGGGTGCGGGATTTGAACCCGCGACTCTAAAGCTAGGTCGACAGTTACTTGCCTCGTTAGCCACTCGACCATCGGTTCAATTGACTAGGCAGTCGAAATTCATCATAAGTTTATTTTGCTGCTCAGATATTAATCCATTACGACTATGATTAGTATAATAATCGATGAGGGTAGACGAATGATTCAAAACTACCATACTTATTCGTTTTTATCACAAAGATGTTACATGTTCGTTCGTAGACCTACTTCAGCTGTGTTATTCATATTTTTTTTGGATATCATGAATATTAAAACTAGTTTTCAATGTAATATTGATCTAGTTAAAAGGTCGCAAATATTTGCGATATATAAAGAAGCTACAGAAACTGATCTAAACGTAAGTCGTTATTTTTACATGTTTGTGATATAATTATCTACTATAAGTAACTACTACTTAACTATCATACATTTTTCTGATGATTTATTTACGTATAATATTGTTGCAGCTAAAAAAAGGTTGAGCAAAAGGAAACGTCTCTGCTACACCGACAAAGAACGGCCACCAGCCATGGTAATGGACTACAAAGAAAATGATTTTGAATCGACAAGGCATTTCGTTGATTTATTGCACACAAGTGTGGACTGTTCGAGGTGTCTCCATAAAGAGGAGGGTTTATACTATCATGGGCATGCTGTTAAACCCTTGCTTACAGAGAAGCACATAAAACAGCAATTTGATACAATTTGGACACTGGACTAAATGTCATGTTTAGTGACGAGAAGTGAGAAGTGTTTAAATCTATTCAAAAGGACAATATAAGTTCACGTTCAGTGATCACGTAGTGCCTAACATGGAATCTGGTGGTATACCTAACTGTGAACATGTAAGGTTTGAAGAAAGACAGACCGGGTTATATATAAACAAGTGACAAAAGTAACATATGAGTAGGATATTGTTTTCATCATGCTTTTTTAACCCTATAGATACTATTAGTAATAGATGTGTTAAGTTAAGGAAAATTATTATTAAACAACATAATCATGTTAATTAACGAGATCGAGTGACATAGATAACCGTGGAATCCTACCATTATAATCTATGAAATATATGGTCGTCTAGTATCAATAATAAAAGCCTTAGTGAACTGTAAGATTGTCCCGTATTTTATTATTATTTTAAATGTCATTAACACAAATGGCGGGTTTATTTACTTACTTAAAAGCTTACTTATAGATTTGGCTAACACCAGAATGCGTTCGCCTGATATATATGTTATCATAACCCGGTCTGAAATTATTAATAAAATTGTCAATAGGTTTTATTTTTATTGGGGTAAAGCTTCAATCTTTTTCCGATTTTCGGAAATGAAACTTAAGCTTCATATAACCTCGATAACATGTTAGAAAGTGGCTAATTCACTAATACTATTAACAAAAACTTCTGTTAACAGTGTTGCATTTTCCTACTGAATAAATATAATTTTAAAATGAAAAGTTGTTTGAATTATTTAATTGTATTTAATGACTGTTATTTATATACAAAAAAAATCACCTTTTGGCTGTGTAAAATAGTGTAAAAAGCAGAAATGATAAAAAAACAAAAAAGGCAGTCAGCACCGTGTCATTTGCACTTAACCCTTAAATGCATAATGATGTATATATGCATCGTATATTGTATATGTTTTTTTTAAAAACTATGATTTTTTTCTTTATTTTTCCCTCAATCTATACAACATGACACATCTATTTCAATTCATTAAAAAGTTATACAAAAAATCATGCATTTAAGGGTTAATGGGCTAATCCACAAGGCCATCCAATCTTGTTGTTGAAACTGGTCAATGGTTTATCAAGGGTAAGTATATGCGTGCTTTATAGTGTTATGCTTATATGTATTTCAACTGTGAAATACTTATACCTTTGATAAACGAGTAGGTAGATGACAGTTGTCACACTCAAATACGGTTACAGTAGATTATCCCTCGCTAAACTTGTTAATAATTGTACTAGCATCGCAAGATAATTTTTTGGTGATTACAGGAGGCTATTATTAATAGTGAATTTAGTTATATTCGTCTATATCTAAAGATTTTAGCCAGCAGCGCCATCTAGTTTATTTTGTGCGCACGACATGCAACCATATCAGCTGTAGATGTCAAACGATGCAAGCGAAACTAGACCGTAAGGTGTCCATGCATTAATGCAGCCGATAGTACCTAAATCATTTAACAACGTCGAATATTTATTGTACCTGCAGCTATGGACCCTATATCACATAACAATGTTTAAAGGCATTGATACGATGACAACGTCAGCGTTGTTGGCGTATTAACTTATGTACTTATATCATTTAACAACGTCCCATATGTATAGTACCTGCAGCTATGGATACCTTGATCATATAACAATGTTTAAAAGCTTTGATACGATGACAACGTCAGCGTTGTTAGCGTTTTAACTTGTGTACTTATATCATTTAACAACGTCGAATATTTATTGTACCTGCAGCTATGGGCACTTAGATCATATAACAAAGTTTCAAAGCATTGATATGATGACAACGTCACCATTGTGAGCGTATTAATTTATATAGTTATATCATTTAACAACGTCCAATATTTATAGTACCTGCAGCTATGGGTACCTTGATCATTTAACAAAGTTTAAAAGCATTGATACGATGACAACGACAGCGTTGTTAGCTTATTAACTTATGTACTTATATCATTTAACAACGTCAAATACTTATTGTACCTGCAGCTATGGGCACTTAGATCATATAACAATGTTTTAAAGACTTAATATGATGACAACGTCACCGTTGTTAGCGTAATAACTTATATACTTGGATCATTTAACAACGTCGAATATTATTGTGCCCGTAGCTATGGACACCTAGATCATATAACAAAGTTTCAAAGCATTGATATGATGAGAACGTCACCGTTGTGAGCGTATTAATCTATATAGTTATATCATTTAACAACGTCCAATATTTATAGTACCCGAAGCTATGGATATCTTGATCATATAACAATATTTAAATTCAACAATCAGATGACAACGTCAATGTTGTTAGCGGATTAACTTGTGTACTTATATCATTTAACAACGTTAGTTACCCGAACAACAAAGTGTTGCTAGCGACTGTGTCTCCTCTCTCAATTCAGTCCAGTAGTTCTTTGACACGGAATGTGCGCGTTGTGTGTTAAGTAAAGTGAGTGATCTCCAAGTCTTCTGGAAGAAAATGCCTTAGGGCACCTTTTGCCAAGGGATGATAGGTAAGTTTCATCATTCTTATTCCTGTATTTGTTAAGGTATATTAATTATTCGCTCGACATACAACCTTACCGAGTTCTGTACTCGTATCTGTACCTAATTATATTTCTATTTGAAATTGGTTTTTCTGTAATTAACACCTACGATCGTTAAATATAAATTTAAACTGTTCAATATTGTGGCAGGTCATTAAAGGAGACATACTTCTGGTTAATATAAAAAACGTATACCCGTACTAATGGCACAACGGTGTAATTGTACTGCAAATTCTAATTAAGCTGACTATTAGCGTATATTTAGTAAAGTCATGGGCATTAATATCTATCACCACAAAGCACACATACATTTCTATCACGACTTTATTTCAAGGGCCGGCAGGACCTTCGTAGATATTTTTTTTCGCTTTGCATTTGGAGATCTTAATGCGGTCGACTGTACAGAATAAAACGGTGAATTTTGATGTCGCTATTTAGTACGTTTTTGTTTATTCGTCAGGGATCGCGGTCTATCGCTCAGCTGGTGCGGCGCGCTGAGCGACGCGGCGGGCTCGGGGCTGGGCATGTCGCTGCGGCTGGCGCGCTGGCAGGCGCGGCGCGTGCGGCTCCGCGCCGTGTGCGCGGCGCCCGCCCGGCGCCTGTGTCGTGGGCTCGGCCTTCACCGACTCCGCCGCGCTGCCCGATATTTCATCCATGGCTCCATGGTATCTTGGGATGCCTGACGTAATTACGCCTTCGCGGTTTGAACACTTGACAAGTAGGTATATCCGACGACGCCAACATCAGTCACCGAAGTCGCTCTTTATGAATGAAAATGTTTTTTTTGTCTTTAGAAAATTGTTAATAAATATATACCTACCTATAATACTTTTTTTGACTTGTTTTTATACTTAACTCTACATCTCATAAAGCCCGTCATACAAATACCTAAGCATTACGACGTATAATAAAAGTGTTTTTGTGAATTAAATGATTGAATTGAATTGAATATCTTACGATAGCTTATGTATATCATAGCTCTCTGTGTGGTCTCTTTCATTTGTCCCGTAACCCTAGATAATCCGTCGACACCTGATAAGGGCAGCTAAAAAGCTATCGATTTAATTCTTCCCCCACCCTATATATGTACGTTCCGCGGTTTTTAGTTTTTTCGGAGATATTGATCATTTTGATCCGTAAATGGTTTTAAAAACTGAAAATACTACAAATCGCGGAACATACCCGGGCATGGGGGATAAATCGATAGAATTTTTTAGCTGCTCTTATCAGCTGTCGAAGAATTATCGTTTGTTTGTGGGATAACCTGTATATAAAGGTATATTATAGATATTATATTAGTTATATGTGTGACGGGCTTAAACCTGATCGTGATCAACTAACCTACAAGTTTATATAGACACATTTTAGTGACGATATTTATTTATGCCGCTCATATGTCGTACTTTTCTAGCAATGTAACTTTTGTGCCTGTACCAACCTATTTCTACTTACTTTTGCCTTTTCAGCAATATACTTTACACCAACCCTATTCTTCTCTTGCTTTCCTAGGAATATAAGTTTGTGCTTGTACCAACCTGTTCTCCTTTTGCTTTCCCAGCACTGTGCCTGTACCAAATCAACCTATTCTCATTTGGCTTTCCCAGTAATATAACGTTATACCTGTACCACCCATTCATTCTTCTTTTAGTATTCCAGCAGGTTAACTATGTGCCCGTACCGACCTACACTCCTTTTATTCCTTCCTCAACAATTTAACTTTTCCAGCGAGTCCTAATATGCTATTACTTAGGGCGATGAAACCTATAATAATTGATAGATATTTAAGATATTTGAATGAATCGCAAAGAATCGCGTGTATCTCATTCAAAATATCTATCAATTGGTATTGGTTTCATCGCCCCAGCAAGTCAGGAGTTCAGGACCCGCTGGATCGACATGACACAGGTGAATAAATTAGGTACGAGAAAAAAGTTAAATTGTTGAGGAAGCAATATAAGGTCGGTTACGGGCACATAGTTAAATTGCTGGGAAATTAAAAGGAGAATGAATAGGTTGGTACAGGCACAACGTTAAATTGCTGGGAAAGCAAAATGAGAATAGGTACGGGTACAAGGTTTCATTGCTGAGGGAGCAAAAGGAGAGTAGGTAAAGCACAAAGTAATATTGCTGCGGGAGCAAAATGAGAATAGGTACGGGTACAAAGTTACGTTGCTAAGGGAGCAAAATGAGAATAGGTACGGGTACAAAGTTACGTTGCTGAGGGAGCAAAATGAGAATAGGTACGGGTACAAAGTTACGTTGCTGAGGGAGCAAAATGAGAATAGGTACGGGTACAAAGTTACGTTGCTGAGGGAGCAAAATGAGAATAGGTACGGGTACAAAGTTACGTTGCTGAGGGAGCAAAATGAGAATAGGTACGGGTACAAAGTTACGTTGCTGAGGGAGCAAAATGAGAATAGGTACGGGTACAAAGTTACGTTGCTGAGGGAGCAAAATGAGAATAGGTACGGGTACAAAGTTACGTTGCTGAGGGAGCAAAATGAGAATAGGTACGGGTACAAAGTTACGTTGCTGAGGGAGCAAAATGAGAATAGGTACGGGTACAAAGTTACGTTGCTGAGGGAGCAAACTGAGAATAGGTAAGGAAACAAAGTTACGTTGCTGAGGGAGCAAAATGAAAGTAGGTAAAGCACAAAGTTATGTTGCTGAGGGAGCAAAAAGAGAATAGGTAAGGATACAAAGTTACGTTGCTGAGGGAGCAAAATGAAAGTAGGTAAAGCACAAAGTTATGTTGCTGAGGGAGCAAAAAGAGAATAGGTAAGGATACAAAGTTACGTTGCTATGGGAGCAAAAGGAGAGTAGGTAAAGCACAAAGTTATGTTGCTGAGGGAGCAAAAAGAGAATAGGTAAGGATACAAAGTAACGTTGCTGTAGGAGCAAAAGGAGAGTAGGTAAAGCACAAAGTTACGTTGCTATGGGAGCAAAAGGAGAGTAGGTAAAGCACAAAGTTATGTTGCTGAGGGAGCAAAAAGAGAATAGGTAAGGATTCAAAGTAACGTTGCTGTAGGAGCAAAAGGAGAGTAGGTAAAGCACAAAGTTATGTTGCTGAGGGAGCAAAAAGAGAATAGGTAAGGATACAAAGTAACGTTGCTGTAGGAGCAAAAGGAGAGTAGGTAAAGCACAAAGTTACGTTGCTATGGGAGCAAAAGGAGAGTAGGTAAAGCACAAAGTTATGTTGCTGAGGGAGCAAAAAGAGAATAGGTAAGGATACAAAGTTACGTTGCTATGGGAGCAAAAGGAGAGTAGGTAAAGCACAAAGTTATGTTGCTGAGGGAGCAAAAAGAGAATAGGTAAGGATACAAAGTAACGTTGCTGTAGGAGCAAAAGGAGAGTAGGTAAAGCACAAAGTTACGTTGCTATGGGAGCAAAAGGAGAGTAGGTAAAGCACAAAGTTATGTTGCTGAGGGAGCAAAAAGAGAATAGGTAAGGATTCAAAGTAACGTTGCTGTAGGAGCAAAAGGAGAGTAGGTAAAGCACAAAGTTATGTTGCTGAGGGAGCAAAAAGAGAATAGGTAAGGATACAAAGTAACGTTGCTGTAGGAGCAAAAGGAGAGTAGGTAAAGCACAAAGTTACGTTGCTATGGGAGCAAAAGGAGAGTAGGTAAAGCACAAAGTTATGTTGCTGAGGGAGCAAAAAGAGAATAGGTAAGGATTCAAAGTAACGTTGCTGTAGGAGCAAAAGGAGAGTAGGTAAAGCACAAAGTTATGTTGCTGAGGGAGCAAAAAGAGAATAGGTAAGGATACAATGTAACGTTGCTGTAGGAGCAAAAGGAGAGTAGGTAAAGCACAAAGTTATGTTGCTGAGGGAGCAAAAAGAGAATAGGTAAGGATACAAAGTAACGTTGCTGTAGGAGCAAAAGGAGAGTAGGTAAAGCACAAAGTTACGTTGCTGAGGGAGCAAAAAGAGAATAGGTAAGGATTCAAAGTAACGTTGCTGTAGGAGCAAAAGGAGAGTAGGTAAAGCACAAAGTTATGTTGCTGAGGGAGCAAAAAGAGAATAGGTAAGGATACAATGTAACGTTGCTGTAGGAGCAAAAGGAGAGTAGGTAAAGCACAAAGTTATGTTGCTGAGGGAGCAAAAAGAGAATAGGTAAGGATACAAAGTAACGTTGCTGTAGGAGCAAAAGGAGAGTAGGTAAATCACAAAGCAATATTGCTGCAAGAGCAAAACGAGAAAAGCTAGAGGTGTGAATTAACATTGTTGGAACAGCAAATTTAGAATAGTTATGGCCTTTAAGTTATTTTTTTTTCTTTGGCAATGTTCATGTTGTTGCAAGGACAATCTTCGGCATGGCAATACGAACTTTGTTGTGGCAACTATAACACTGTCGGCTCTCCCCCGTTAAAGTTTTATTGTTGCAGCATATATTGTCGCTATTGTTGTTATAAGGACAAGGTTAGGCTTGACAATAAAAACTTTGTTGTGGCAAACAAACACCTGCGTCGGCTCTCCCCTATTAAAGTTTTATTGTTGCATGCAGCAATATTTTTTTCTCAGTGTACGTACAGAAGGTTCTCTGTTAACAATTCCCCTGTTTAGGTATGCCGACCGAGCCTAAATATGGCCATCCCTTTCTATCGCATGCAACGCGCTGCGATAGAACGCGGGCTTGCTGTAGCAGCGCTAATATACCGGCCGGGGCCGGTAGAGGCACGTACTTCTAGCGGCGCGACGACATCACGGAGTGAACCGCCACTGGCACAGTCAGCAGCAGAATTAGCTACGTAAAATAACATGCTCAAAATGACATAGACAGTTCTTATCCTCATCACATTATAGTCGTGTGTAGGTCATTTTGAGGCCATTACCCGCGTAGCTACTTATGCTGCTGACTGTACGAGACAATTTTTTTTCTTAAGAGTATCGCAGATACGGGGGATTGTACTTACAGAATATCGGTCGTCCGTAGAGAGTATCCAACGCCACTTTATGGCCAAACTATCAATATCAGATCTCATCGGAGGGACAAATGCATGGATAGTTATGAGGCTGGCAACCCCTTTTTCGCTCCGAAGTATGCTTTTCTCAAACATGCAATGAATAAATTAAAAAAACTACAAGAAATCAAACTTTAATTTTCATGGCTGAACGCCGTGATCCTGTGCCACAAATTGTGTAATGAAAATTAATAAAACTTAGCCCTCCAATTTTGTATGAAATGCCATTACGGGTCTCTCGTCTCGCTGCGCCCGAAACGTGACACTTCGAAGCCCATTATGAAGAACACAACGTCAATATTACATTGCATGTTTGAGAAAAGTAAGTAACTACCTTCTGGCTTATGAAAATTGCCTTTATCGCGCTATAACGACAAGATAAAGCGTTCGTCTTTGTCTAAAACTGTTCTACACTTTGGCGAAAATTTTCACACTGGGAATGTATGGCTTTATAACAATAAATAAAAAATAAAACTTAGCAGAAAGAGACGGACGGTATATCGCGCCATTATCATGTGATATTTTTTTCCCACCATAAATATGGTAGGTATCTGCTAGCTACACCAACTAAGGCTGGGTTCACACGGCATTGTCCTGCACGTTTTCTGCACGTTCATTCGGTTTGCTTGACAAGTCCGGTGGGTATTCGTTTAAACGTATAAAACAACATTTTGTAATGTGCCACTATTTGCTTTGTGCTTTTGTACGTTAAGATGTATACCTACTGCAAAAAAACGTGCAGGACCATGCCGTGTGAACGAAGCCTGACGCAACAACGCGTCGCTAGGCGAGAAACTACCGTTCTTTTTCTTATTTCCACGGTGCAAGTGAAACAGGAGTCGGTGACTCGCGCGCGACGCGACTTGGCGGCAAGTTGTGCCCCTCCGGTTATTATGAGCGTCGCTTCTTGCTGGGTGGTTCGGCTTCTCTGCTGTTATCGTCGTCGCTGGCGGCCGGCGACACCGCTATTGCGGGTTCATCCTCGTCTTCTACAAAAACATGCATTATTTAGATTCCAAATTATTATTACTCCAAAAGAAAGAAGGCAAAAAAATATGCCTAGTGACGAAAATCCCATTCAGATATCTCAAAGAATTACGAAGCTACAACCGTTTTAATATTGCTTGTTAGAGAGAGAAAACGCAAACAGTGTGTGACGTCACGATACGCGAGGCTGCCGGGGGGCCGCGTCGACGGCGGCGCCGAACACGAAGGGCGCGGCACATTGCCGTCACAATCTTCAAGTGTCATCGTTTCATATGAAATTGCGTTTTGCGAAAAAGGGACCGAACATACCCCTTCTTAAACTTTGGACACTTATAAATAACTTCGTGATTATATAACATTTTGCGTTCATTTTCGCTTCGAGCTTTATGCCGAGCCGAGCAATTTCGTTATTGTTGCACCGCCGTCCCTCTCCACCCACACTCCCTTGAATGATAGTGAAAATGTACGTAGCGTTGATTGGCTCTACGCTTGGCTCTTCGTTGTTCAGTTCGACAAATTAAAATAAACCGGCCAGGTGCGAGTCCGAATCGCGGACGAAGGGTTGCGTACAATTATCTATAAAAACGGCATAAATACCACGTTTGTTGTATGTGAGCCCTTAAATATTTATTTTATTCTGGCTTTAGTATTTGTTGTTATAGCGGCAACAGAAATACATCATCTGTAAAAATTTCAACTATCTATCACGGTTCATGAGATACAGCCTGGTGACAGACGGACAGACAGACAGACGGACGGATAGTGGAGTCTTAGTAATAGGGTCCCGTTTTACCCTTTGGGTGCGGAACACGGCGAATGCTCTATGTTGTGTTACATGTGAATAAACAAGTCTATCTGCACCTTAACGTGAGTTGGACAAGCAGCCCCGGCTGTTAACATATTGCAAGACACGTCGTGCCATCGAGGATGAATACATTATATCAGAGGCCGGGAAGTAAGAGGTTGCCGGCCGAGTACAAATAGAGTACGGATAATTATGAGGCTGGCAACCCCTTTTCACGCCGAGGTATATATAGTGCTTTTCTCAAACATGCAATGAAATAAATAAATAAAACTCCAAGTAATCAAACTTTAATTTTCTTGAAAGAACGCCGTGATGCTGTGCCACAAATTGTGAACTGGAAATTAAAAAAGACCATCTTGCCGGCCTAGGCCTCCAATTTTCAATGAAATTCCATTGCCGGATCTCTCGTCTCGCTGCGCCCGAAACGTGACACTTCGAAGCCCATTATGAAGAACACAACTTCATTGCATGTTTAAGAATAGTAGTTTATGCAACTGATACATAATCAGAGGGCTTAAAATACGAGTGGGGTTTTATGAATCGAGCGTTAGCGAGTTTCATAATAGGATCACACGAGTGTTTTAAGGCCAAATTATGTACAGTTTCATACACTACTTTATCTACACACATATCATAAGTACTCTAAGATGGGTTCAGAAGCCGTAGGGAAATTTGGTACTATAGTGCTACCTGTAAAATATCTTTGTTGCAATCGTGGCTGCATTTACGATATCCGGCGGAGTGTGCATTTTCAACTAAAATGTGAGTTACAAACAACTTTTCACAATTCTACTTTCGTAACAACAAAGAAATGACAACAGTAATGGCGGCAATTCGATCCTACGTCAAGACGAATGTTTTTTTAAATCATAGACAAACGAATGAAGTCCCTATTCTCATGTCACTCGACATCAAATATCGTGCGGTTTATATTAAAAAAAACGTACTGAATTGACGTTTCGCATCGATAACTGTTTTAATCTCTATCTATGAATACTAGAATAGAAACCCATATGAGTTTTGACAGCTGTTCCAAATTTAAACTCATAACCTTACAAAAATCTGTACTGTAATGTTATTACCTACTACCACAGACAAGAAAGTTCTCATAGTAAAATTGGTTGTCATAATGCGGGTAATTTCCTACGGTTTCTGAGCGCATTTAAGAGCACTAATGATATGTGCGTAGATAAAAGTACATTATGTAACAGATTAGGGTAGAAAATGATGAAAGAACCTGACCGCGTTAAAACTAAAATACCTACTGACAAACCTCCCATACAAACAGACTATTACGGACGACTTCCGAATACCGACGGTTTCCATTAAAACAACAGAGCTTTAGTTAATGAGCGGTGTTCGTTGAAACCTGAATGTATGGAAACTTTTCAAGTTTTAACGTTGGTCGGTGTGTAACTGTAAGTTGGTGCAACCCGCCCTTATCTTATCTTATATAGATGAGGGCCCTTTCGGATACACTTCGACCCTATGCGATCTTTTGTGCATTTGCCCTCTCCTTTATGTCTACTCCCAAGCTCGCTCCATCATTTCCACGAAACTGATGATGCAGCTTAGCGGAAGCACCTTGAATTCCTTTGGTTGCGGATAGCCGTTACCAAAGTAATTCATTCTTTGTCTGGCAAGGGCATGACATTCACACAATAAGTGTTCCATGGTTTCATCCTCCTCGCCACGCATTCTACAGTCGAGACTGTCCGATAATCCCATCTTGGCCAAGAGATCCTTGACCCCGAAGTGACCCGTGAACACCCCAGATATGATTCTGAGTTGCTTCCTACTGGATTTCCAGAGTTTATTAGTCCAGCCCGAGTCCACTCCTTCTATGAAGAGCTTAGAATGCCTTAAGCCCGCCTCATTCCTCCACTCGTGTTGGTGTTTGGTTTTGGCGTAGGCTTTAAAGGCCGAAATTATGGTTCCCTGCGAGAGTCCCACAAATGGTTCTGGACCTACAAAGTGATTTGTAGACCCCCCTCTTGCAAGCTCATCCGCTCTTTCGTTGCCGATGAAGCCCTCGTGCCCCGTGCCGTGCCGTGCCGTGCCGTGCTCGTGCTCGTGCGTATTTGGATACTAGTTGCACCTTATTGTGCTTTCCAAGCTTGTTCAGTGCCTGGACGCCAACCCGCCCTTAAAACACCTACGTCAAAACAAAAAAACCGGCCAAGTGCGTGTCGGGCCACGCGCAGTGTAGGGTTCCGTAGTTGCCTGTCTGTCTTAATTACATCGACGTGCGGTGCGGTTGCGTCGGGCGAATTTGTACGAAAATTGGCCTTTCCAAGTACACATTACGTTGGTAGACTATTACTCGGTAACTACTTATGCCTACTAGTCCGTGATAGTTTTCCTTTTAAATTCATTATATGTCGACGTGCGGTGCGATTGCGTCGGGCGAATTTGTACGAAAATTGGCCTTTCCAAGTACACATTACGTTGGTAGACTATTACTCGGTAACTACTTATGCCTACTAGTCCGTGATAGTTTTCCTTTTAAATTCATTATATGTCGACGTGCGGTGCGATTGCGTCGGGCGAATTTGTACGAAAATTGGCCTTTCCAAGTACACATTACGTTGGTAGACTATTACTCGGTAACTACTTATGCCTACTAGTCCGTGATAGTTTTCCTTTTAAATTCATTATATGTCGACGTGCGGTGCGATTGCGTCGGGCGAATTTGTACGAAAATTGGCCTTTCCAAGTACACATTACGTTGGTAGACTATTACTCGGTAACTACTTATGCCTACTAGTCCGTGATAGTTTTCCTTTTAAATTCATTATATGTCGACGTGCGGTGCGATTGCGTCGGGCGAATTTGTACGAAAATTGGCCTTTCCAAGTACACATTACGTTGGTAGACTATTACTCGGTAACTACTTATGCCTACTAGTCCGTGATAGTTTTCCTTTTAAATTCATTATATGTCGACGTGCGGTGCGATTGCGTCGGGCGAATTTGTACGAAAATTGGCCTTTCCAAGTACACATTACGTTGGTAGACTATTACTCGGTAACTACTTATGCCTACTAGTCCGTGATAGTTTTCCTTTTAAATTCATTATATGTCGACGTGCGGTGCGATTGCGTCGGGCGAATTTGTACGAAAATTGGCCTTTCCAAGTACACATTACGTTGGTAGACTATTACTCGGTAACTACTTATGCCTACTAGTCCGTGATAGTTTTCCTTTTAAATTCATTATATGTCGACGTGCGGTGCGATTGCGTCGGGCGAATTTGTACGAAAATTGGCCTTTCCAAGTACACATTACGTTGGTAGACTATTACTCGGTAACTACTTATGCCTACTAGTCCGTGATAGTTTTCCTTTTAAATTCATTATATGTCGACGTGCGGTGCGATTGCGTCGGGCGAATTTGTACGAAAATTGGCCTTTCCAAGTACACATTACGTTGGTAGACTATTACTCGGTAACTACTTATGCCTACTAGTCCGTGATAGTTTTCCTTTTAAATTCATTATATGTCGACGTGCGGTGCGATTGCGTCGGGCGAATTTGTACGAAAATTGGCCTTTCCAAGTACACATTACGTTGGTAGACTATTACTCGGTAACTACTTATGCCTACTAGTCCGTGATAGTTTTCCTTTTAAATTCATTATATGTCGACGTGCGGTGCGATTGCGTCGGGCGAATTTGTACGAAAATTGGCCTTTCCAAGTACACATTACGTTGGTAGATTATTACTCGGTAACTACTTATGCCTACTAGTCCGTGATAGTTTTCCTTTTAAATTCATTATATGTCGACGTGCGGTGCGATTGCGTCGGGCGAATTTGTACGAAAATTGGCCTTTCCAAGTACACATTACGTTGGTAGACTATTACTCGGTAACTACTTATGCCTACTAGTCCGTGATAGTTTTCCTTTTAAATTCATTATATGTCGACGTGCGGTGCGATTGCGTCGGGCGAATTTGTACGAAAATTGGCCTTTCCAAGTACACATTACGTTGGTAGACTATTACTCGGTAACTACTTATGCCTACTAGTCCGTGATAGTTTTCCTTTTAAATTCATTATATGTCGACGTGCGGTGCGATTGCGTCGGGCGAATTTGTACGAAAATTGGCCTTTCCAAGTACACATTACGTTGTTAGACTATTACTCGGTAACTACTTATGCCTACTAGTCCGTGATAGTTTTCCTTTTAAATTCATTATATGTCGACGTGCGGTGCGATTGCGTCGGGCGAATTTGTACGAAAATTGGCCTTTCCAAGTACACATTACGTTGGTAGACTATTACTCGGTAACTACTTATGCCTACTAGTCCGTGATAGTTTTCCTTTTAAATTCATTATATGTCGACGTGCGGTGCGATTGCGTCGGGCGAATTTGTACGAAAATTGGCCTTTCCAAGTACACATTACGTTGGTAGACTATTACTCGGTAACTACTTATGCCTACTAGTCCGTGATAGTTTTCCTTTTAAATTCATTATATGTCGACGTGCGGTGCGATTGCGTCGGGCGAATTTGTACGAAAATTGGCCTTTCCAAGTACACATTACGTTGGTAGACTATTACTCGGTAACTACTTATGCCTACTAGTCCGTGATAGTTTTCCTTTTAAATTCATTATATGTCGACGTGCGGTGCGATTGCGTCGGGCGAATTTGTACGAAAATTGGCCTTTCCAAGTACACATTACGTTGGTAGACTATTACTCGGTAACTACTTATGCCTACTAGTCCGTGATAGTTTTCCTTTTAAATTCATTATATGTCGACGTGCGGTGCGATTGCGTCGGGCGAATTTGTACGAAAATTGGCCTTTCCAAGTACACATTACGTTGGTAGACTATTACTCGGTAACTACTTATGCCTACTAGTCCGTGATAGTTTTCCTTTTAAATTCATTATATGTCGACGTGCGGTGCGATTGCGTCGGGCGAATTTGTACGAAAATTGGCCTTTCCAAGTACACATTACGTTGGTAGACTATTACTCGGTAACTACTTATGCCTACTAGTCCGTGATAGTTTTCCTTTTAAATTCATTATATGTCGACGTGCGGTGCGATTGCGTCGGGCGAATTTGTACGAAAATTGGCCTTTCCAAGTACACATTACGTTGGTAGACTATTACTCGGTAACTACTTATGCCTACTAGTCCGTGATAGTTTTCCTTTTAAATTCATTATATGTCGACGTGCGGTGCGATTGCGTCGGGCGAATTTGTACGAAAATTGGCCTTTCCAAGTACACATTACGTTGGTAGACTATTACTCGGTAACTACTTATGCCTACTAGTCCGTGATAGTTTTCCTTTTAAATTCATTATATGTACTACTACCACGATTTTTTTCACATCCTCAGTAGTAGCCATTTAGCAGGCAGGGGGGGGGGACACACAAAAATTAGGAACGAGCTATCCAACGATACCCCACACCATGGGCTTAACGAGAAAAAAAATACATCCCTGCTTTAGGTGTAGGGGAGGTACCCTAAAAAAAATGTTTTATCCAGATTTTATTGTACTGTTTTGTCGGCGTGATTGATTTATATACCCATGCCGAATCACAGTTTTCTAGTAGTAATGGTTACTGAGCTGAGCCGAAGACGGACGGACGGACATGGCGAAACTATAAGGGTTCCTTGTTGACTACGGAACCCTAAAAAGATACACATTCTTAGATATTATTATATTATTGTATATGATAGGGAACGGGGTTGAAGTGTGTTGTGGGCGATGGGCTAGCAACCTATCACTGCGATATCATATCACATTTTGTCGATCTTCCGATCCCACATTTATGCTAACAGTGGCACTGGACACAAGTTTCATGTGCTCTGTCTACCCCTTTTACGGATAAAGGCGTGTATGAATGTATTATGTACTAGCTGATGCCCGCGGCTTCGCCCGCGTGGTTATAGGAAATTGGAACATATTGAATTTTCCCGTGGGAATTAGATGTTTTCCCGCTGGAAAAAGTAGCCCATGTCACTCTCCAGCTTCTAAACTATCTCCATACAAAAAATCACATCAGTACGACGCTCCGTTGAGACGTGAAAGAAGGACAAACATACAAACACACACACTTTCGCATTTATAATATTAGTAAGGATAAGGATGATAGTCACTGACCAGCCTCGTCGATCTCAGGGTGTTCCCGGAGCATCTCCTCGATCTCAGGGTGTTCCCGGAGCATCTCCTCGATCACCGGCCCCCGTATCCTGAAGTCCCGCGCCGTGCCCATGGGGAGGTACTGCATCAAGTTCACCTGAGAACAGTCACAGACCTGATATACTCCATAATACGTAGACCCAAGAGTTTTCAAAAGACAGGCATCGTCTTTCTATGAACGCATTATGACAAATTATCTTTTTATTTCGGACACATGTAAACTATAGCTAACGATTATTGTTATTCACATGTAATATGTATAATTATATTGTACAACAAGTGCATAAAACGCACCATTTTACGCGAGACGTTTATCCATCCGAGCGAGCTTGCGAGTGAGGATGGAGATTTTATATCCATCCTCACTCGCAAGCTGAGTGAGGTGAGCTGAGCTGAGCTGAGAGCTGAGTGTAAAATGGGTTTTATGGACGAATTGTACTCTACTTTTCACTTCGATTGCGAGTAAATGAAATGAAAATCTTTTTTTTTTCAGTAGCTGTACGAGGGCTGTTCCGAAAGTTGTTAGCTGCTCCGGCTCAACTCATGCGATTACAATATTATTTTCTCAAACATGCTCGGAAATGTACGCGTTAATATCACGAAATGAAGACGTGAAGTTTCTTGTTTATGGCTCCCTACATTACTTCTTGGCCTTACGCCAAGAAGTAATGTATGAAAACCCTAAGTAAAACCATTATTGTCCGCTACTCTAACTTTTTAAATTTGCTTACTAATATTAAACTGACAAAGGAAAATTTACATACTGCCAACCACCACTAGACACTGTAAGCATACTTGCTTCATAAAAAAAATAAAAAGAATCTATGGTACTATACTTTATGTGCGGTTAAACATGCTGCTCGAACGGCTTGTTCAAATGGCATGTTTAAAAAATAAAAAAGGCGCAAATTACCTATTATTTCATTGATTACCTAGTATTTATTTTAATTTTAATATTTCCTCACATCGTTTGAGAAAAGTACTATACAATCCTCGGCCGGAACAGGGATTGCTGGACTCGTTGTATTCGGCCTCGTCTACGACTCGGCCGTCTACCCCAATCTCGTCCAGCAATCCCTTACTTCACGGCCTCTGCAGTAATCTACTATTACAGTACATACGGTGCAGTGCGGAAAAGAGCACTTTTCGTGCATATGTCAAAACTTTAAAGAGCCATATGTACAGTAAAACGTTGTACGATACACGTGCGAATAGGTAATTTGCAACTCGTGTCAATTTAAAACACTCCCTTCGGTCGTGTTTTAATTTATCACCACTCGTTGCGAATTTCCTATTTTCTGCACTTGTATCGTAAATAACTATTATACCATTGTGAGGGATATTTCAGTACCTATTGAATTGGTGTAAATACATTTTTATAAAACGCTTAGTTTTTTTATTTATTTATTTTTTACTTCGAAGCGTCGAAGCCTAACCATCAGTCATGAAAATCAGTAGGTAATTAAGTCTCCATATGAGCTGTCATTTTATTAACAGTATTTGTTTAAAAAAAAAGCAATTGGTCTTTTTAGGTGCTGCTAATTACGAATCTCGACGGTTTTTTTACGTATAAATCGTTTTGATTGACTAAACATTATTATGATCTAATAGGTGTCAACAACGAGTCTTTCATTAAAAGTAAAAATTTCTAATATTTAAAAAAATGTATATGTACTTATAACATTATTTATTCATGTATACATTGAAAATAGCAAAAGAAACAAAATAATTAGTCCCGGGTAAATTGAAGTTCGATTTTCAAAGATTTCAATACAAAATTCATTTAATTGTGCCTTAAATTGCCGTTTTTTCTAAGCAATTCGTAACTCCATACAAAACAGCTTTCAGTTAAAAATATATTATAAAAATCTATTCACATTAATTTATAAAAATTTCATGGCCATAATTTAGCATAGAAATATCCCTCACAATGGTATAAATAATATTTTAATCGCATGAGTAGAGCCGGAGCAGCTAACAACTTTCGGAACAGCCCTCGTACGTGACACCCGACTTAGGTCGTTACATACTGCGGGGTTATAAAAATATTTTGTTTTGTATATCTATGATAACTTATTGTTATGGTTCAAATACTTATATTGATTTACTAATACAAAAAGCAGATTTTAAAAATAATAAATAAGACGAAATAAAAACTATAAGTTTATTTCATGAAGTTTTATTGTGTACTTTGGCTGTTGGTATCCTTGCCTTGGTCTTAGAATACCAACGAAACATAATAAAAAAACTGGCCAAGAGCGTGTCGGGCCACGCTCAGTGTAGGGTTCCGTAGTTTTTGTAATATTTTTCAAAAACTATTCAACCTATCAAGTTCAAAATAATTTTCCTAGAAAGTTTTTATAAAGTTCTACTTTTTAGATTTTTTTCATATTTTTATAACTTAGGTATGGTTCAATAGTTAGAGGGGGGGGGGGGGGGGGGCACATTTTTTTTTACTTCTGGAGCGATTATCTCCGAAAATATTAACATTATCAAAAACTGATTTTAGCAATACCTATTTTTAAATACCTAACCAACAATATATCACACGTTAGGGTTGAAATGAAAAAAAAAAACACTCCCCATAATACATACGTTACGTAGGTATAGGGGAGGTACCCCAATAAAATAAAATAAAACACTTTTTATTTTACCACTTGGTCGGCGTGATTGATATACATATTAGTACCAAATTTCAGCTTTCTAGTGCTAACGGTTACTGAGATTATCCGCGGACGGACGGACAGACAAAGCGAAACTATAAGGCATCGAATTTAAACTTTCGTGAGACATGTTGAAATAATACTACCAGTTACACTTTGATACAAGTTTAGTATTGTGATACAAGCGACACCGCCGCGATAACACTCATCCTGAAGAAGAATTCCCGAAGAGTTCGAAACATGTCGCCCGTAGTGACATCGAATACGTGAGTTGAACCGTGTAACTGTTAGTATTATTGAAACTATAAGGGTTCCTAGTAGACTACGGAACCCTAATAAAAATACAGAGTTTATTCTAGGAAGTTAAAGTTGCTCGTGTGGCTGTTGGACCGGTTGCCTTGGTCTTCGACGAAGATTTTACTTTATGCACTATAGCATAAAAAGCGACTTTATGTCGCCTACGCACATCATAAAGACGAACTTTTAGAGCATGAGAAATGAAAAGGTATATTTTCATCCTATACTATAAAACGAACAAACAAACAAATTTGTTACGTATATATTTGTCTTCGCGTTCTCATGATACCTAAAATAAATAACTATCTCTACTTTTATATCTATCTATCTAATCTACACATGTAGTGCATAATTATTTTCCATCGTATTTTCCACGGAAACGCAGGAACGTGTCTTGCTATTTCAGTCAGTCTCGGTACGGAAGTAGCATGACAAATACGAACGTCTCCGAGAACATACGATGGAAAACAATTATGCACTACATCTGTAACTTTTCTTAACACTATTATAGAAAATCTTGTTTATTCGCACTCGCAGACTGCCAAGATACAAGCTTAGCCTAGTTCGGAGTCTGATGGATATACCTACCCCATATCATCTAACAAGTTCATTTTGTATTAAGCAGTAACGCTGCTAACTTATAATTTCAAACCATAACTTATAAACTTATAATTTCAAATTTAAATTGTTGGAAAAATTTAAAAATGTAATGCTCCGAGCCGGATTCGAACCGGCGACCACAGGCATTCATAAAATACGTTAATATGTTATAAAAACCTAACCTAGGGTGCAGCCGGCAGCGAGGCGGGGCCTTAGCTGCCGGTGGTCAGGGCGACAGAGACAGGAACCTCCTGACTATCCGCGCAGTATCCAGGAGTACCGCCTTCTGTATCTGACCCTTGATCCAGCCATCTAGCGAGTCTCTTGAGGTGATGGTCGAGACTATTCGCTAATAAACCGTTCGCCGAAACGACTATCGGAACGATGATCGTCGAATGGCGGTTACCTCGTGAGCCAGGTCTAGGTACTTGCTGGCTTTGTCTTTCTCGGCCTTCAAGAGGTTCTAGTCATGGGGGATGGTGATGTCGACGAGCACTGCCTGGCGTTTCGATATCAGGCCTATTGGCAAGAATAGTCCTGTCTGTGATGACAGATCGATCCCAATAGAGCGTGGCACGACCATTTTCGAGAACTGGCGCAGGTGTGTACTTATAGTAAGGCACTTCGAAGTCCAGAAGACCGTATAGCAGAGCGAGTTGCTGGTGGATAATTCTGGCTACAAGGTTATGTCTGTGCAAGTAATTATTATTATTATTTATCGTAAAGATCAGATTTGTAAGCAGTTTTTACGGGTGCGAAACGTCGATCTATCTAATTTCATATCTGGAAAAAATCGTTGTCTCTATTTCCAGTCGAGCTAAGCTCGGACGCCGAGGTACTTACAGTTGAACTGAGAAAAGCTTTTCACTGGCATAAAATTGACTAATTTACTTAAGGTATATATACCCCTTCAGTAAACAGGCGTCATTATTGAACGAACGAGCAAAGCGAACGAAGATCTCCGCAGCTCAGGCCAAAATTATTTCGTATGGCTGCACGGCTATCGCAAGACGGCGCGCGAGCTCTCTCGGTTTTCCTCTCTTTCTAAGTTAAAACACTTACAGTTTCCTTTGTCGATTCAGGTTATCAAAATTTAAAAAAAGACCGGGTTGCACTCCGGGAGTGCCGGCAGAAGTGAAAACTCAATGAAATTGTAACATTTTTTCGATCAGGTCACGTGTCAGTCTCACGAATTTTCAATCTGTCGAATCTTACGGTCACGTGACCTGTTGCGAGTATCTCTCGAATCTCACGGTCACGTGACACCTCACGGTCACGTGACATCTCACGGTCACGTGACCTGTGGCGAGTTTGACAATTTTTCCCCATCACAAAAAGTGCACAGCGCCGCTAAAGAAGTTTTCACTTCAAAAAAAAATATAGCTGTACAGCTCACAGAGTCACTTAGTAAGTATGTAAATATAGTCAAGAATTAAAAAGGTTCTTCATTTTTCGATTTTATTCGTTTGTCAGTAAAGTCAACATTATAACGTACGTTTTTGATCCGCGAGTATATACAGGGTGTGGCCTGTAATAGGAGCAAAAAATTAAACGGTGGCTTATTAAGTTAATCAGTAATTATTTCCAAGTGGTTAAATTGAAAAAAAAAAATTAAAAAAAAATAGAAAAAAAAAATAAGTAAAAGCGTACGTGTGTTCTTTTGCTTAACTGGAATGATATCCATTTTGTTTTACTTCAAAAACACCAAAAAATCTTGTAAAATTGAAAAAAAAAAACAAAAAGAATTAGAAAACCAAAGTTAGTATAATCGCAATTACGAAAGTGCCCAGTGTTCTACCAAGATAGTTAATGACTGGCATGCTACGATATCGAGATGTCGAGATCCATTACTTAGGTATCACAACTTCAGATAAGATTATTTCCGAATTCAAGAATCTTGAAACACTGGTACCTTTACAGAATCACTGCGGATAATACATAGAGTCAGCCCTTAAATTTATTGCTCCCATTACAGGCCACACCCCGTATACTAATATAACGTATGTATGTAGTACAACTGTGTATAAAAAACCCTGGTCAATAACCGCGAAGTACGTTTTCCCAGTATCCATTGTAACAATAGTCGGAAATGAAAATTTATCGTTAAAATTCCTAGATTTCCACAGTTCTGTGGAATTATGTCGATTCCGCTAATTCGACATGCGGGTACATCGCCATACATTATAGGAACGAAGCAGTCATTAGTGTTTGTAGACTTAATTTCCCTTTCTGTGGAAATTGTAGTCAGAATTGTATTGTTTCCTCGTGTTAAAATTGATAACATGGTGTCACTGCATAGTAAAACAACCACATAAAAAAATACTAAATCATAAAAATAGTTCAAATCTTTGTAATTGTTATCGTCTAAGAGTAAAGGCACATTAAGGTTAGGATTATTGTTTCAATAAAAAGGAAATGTATCTTAAACGCATTATTTCAGGACCAAAACAGCAATTTACTTATTTTTCCATACAATGGTTGGCACGGATACAAAATTAATACGTCATAATTCGGTGCAGTATGAACCGTTTTTAGGGTTCCGTACCCCAAGGGTAAAAACGGGACCCTATTACTAAGACTTCGCTGTCCGTCCGTCTGTCTGTCACCAGGCTGTATCTCAAGAACCACGGTAGCTAGACAGTTGAAATTTTCACAGATTATGTATTTCGGTTGCCGCTATAACAACAAAAACTAAAAAAAAAAAAAAAAAATATTTAAGGGGGGCTCCCATACAACAAACGTGTTTTTTTTTTCAATCATTCGTACGCGTCCTTTTCCGTAAACTCTATGGGTACTATCCGCATCTTTATCCTACTCACTATATACTAGGAATGGTAAATTATACTTTTCTAGAGTGGAGAAGGAATTTGTCCCTCATAAGCTACTTCTTTCGTTTAACACGTTCGAAACGAAGAACCCGCCTAGCGGGCACTTTAAGGGGCTACCCGAGGTTTTCATCGATTTTTGACAAGTTTTGAATCGTATCTACTACTTTTGCACTACAGATAGAATCATAAATCAAACGGCTATCGGTTCTTCAATCTTTTATCTCCATTTTGACAGACCGGATTTTGAAACAAATTAATACTTAATTTTGTATGATTTTTTTAAACATTGTCTAAAAAAACACTTATTTCGCATCTCTATTGACGTGAAAGATCTAACATATACGAAATCTACAAATTTGGGTTCGTCTATGACGTCTCTAAAAACTGGCAGAGGGTTTTAATTTTAAACCAGTTTTTTGGCCTAAAATTGTTCAACTTTGATGCCAAATATCTCGAAAACAATGAAGTTTGAAGTAAATATGGGATACTATATTGCTTAAAGCCGTTGTTGTTAATATAATAAGCTACAAAAAACATTAGAAAACTAAGGGATTCAGATCGAAGGTCATTGGCGTATGGGAGCCTCTTAATGTTTGCTCAGATGCCGGCTGACCCCGCTAGGCGGGCAGTAGTATGAACTTACACGCCTAGCGAATTCTGTCGGTTTCTGGTGAATTGTTCCATTTTAGTCCCGCGGCCAAATTAATAACCCTTCTTCGTTATCTCTCATTTCACTCCAAGTGCGTCTTATCCCCAGTATTCGACTGCATTCCCGTTGCCGCTATTCGCTGTCCCGGCGGCACGAACTCGTGCTCTAGCACACACCACTGCACCATACCCTGAATATTTTCAATGATATACTGGACAGCGACAGCAAACTGGATATGTTTCACAGCACGGAATCTCAATTTCTCTCAACTAGCAGCCGATATTTGGAGTCTATTGCGGCTTCAAGTTCCATACTTTTTTTTATTTCTACTGTATTACCACTGCTCTAGATCTAAGTACCTTATTATTATATAATATCCTCCTGTATAATTAACATGCATAGCCTGTCTGTTAGTGTTAATTTAAGGAATAAATAAATAAAATTAAGTACACCGTACACCCAAAGTAGGCCAAAGACTGCCAAATAGGGGAAATAATCCGTGTAAAAGCGAAATTTGATATAGTTGAAGGTAAAATACTAAAAGTAGGTACCAAACTCCTTTATCAAGACCCCATTTTGCCTGGGTGGCCACGACTGACTGGCAGTCGGGTGCGATGCGGCTGCCATCAATCAGGAATTGCCTGCTCCAGTGTTTGGGGTGTATGCCCGACTCCTGCACTACCGGAGCCCCCATCGAGGACACCGTCGATGATGATGATGATGAATAAAATTTTTACTACACGCCTGCTTAGAACATAAGTTCATTTATACTGTCCATATTTTTCGTCCCGGTACGTCACTAGTTTGTGTCTGGGTACCTTGGTCTTCTGCGACAGCACCGCCACTAGTGTGGCCCAAAAAAAAAAATTTTTATTTTTTTATCGGGGCACCCTCTTATTTTATTTCATTAGTCCATAAGATAATCCATGCCAAATTTCAACAATCTACGTTAAGCCTGACCCGGTGCTCAACTACCCTCAACTTTTCTATATAACTGACATTAGCAAGTGTATTGGCTGTAATCTGTATACTGAAGTTCGGTTAACTGTCTTGTAAGCTTACTTTTTAAAGTGTTTCGAAGAAATCTTTTTGTTTATAAAGTATTATTTAAGACGTAAATACCATTAATTAAGCCCCTGTTGTGTTTTCAAACGTCAATAGTTCATATTTAAATCATGACAACAACCCGAAAATCGGATACTGTATTCCTAGTAGGAGTGAGAGATTTGGATCCTCTTACGTCGTTAATAAAACTTCCAACTATCAGACAAGTATTTTTAAGATTTCACCATTATCTGAACGCATCCAAATGCATTGGAGAGCACCCGGGCCTATTCATCACGCACGCTGGATGGCAAAATTGCTATATACGATGAAAATATTTTTGTTCCGTGGTCAGAATGACATATTCAAGCTTACAAAGCGAGAATTGGCACAGCTGGAGCGTTTCGTCAAGTTTGGAGCCCTATTTTATACAAGAGCATGGACTCATGCCGCTCTGGCAACAGAAGCTGCTACGTCGGACCTTCACTTATGGTCGAACCTTGAAAAGTACAGCTCCGTGGACCCTGAAGTCTCTAAATGTGCTAAACAGGTCCTGCAACGGCATTTGTGGTATCTATCAGATGAATTAGTCGGGCTCGCTCTCTTTTCCGACACAGTTAGCGATCAAGACAAGGAAAAAATTGTCAAGGGAATGACAAAGTCAACGCCAAGTACTCGATCGGTAAGAGGAAATTCACCTCTTCTCAAAAAAGGAGTCACCCTTGGTGACTTTGCTTCTACGCGAACAGGAAGATTGTTTAATCTTCTGATGATTGACGACTCATTTTTGTCATTACCACCACAAAAATGGAAAGAAGAGCAAAGTTATAAGAAGGGAAAAGAACGAGTGTCACAGTTAAGAGTAGTTAACGATACAGCTGAACGAGGAGTTAAATTGTTTGATGAATATAACAAGCTGCTAACTCACGATGAGGAAGATAAACAATTTCTATTGCAAGTCGTAGAGGCCAACAGGAAAATGATCCCAACATCTGCAACAAAGCGGGCTATAGTGGAAGCAGTTTCCAAGTAATGCAATGGAGTTTGGTGGTATTATTTTGGTATAATGTTGATTTTGTATGGTTTCAGTTCTTTAATTAAAAGATTATTTTTTTATTTTAGTTTGTGTTTTTTGTGTCTTGATAGTCAGAACGACCTAAATAAATGATATTTTGCTTGTTTAAATGATTGTGTGACTTTTATTTCGATTCTAAACTTAGGTCCTTAACCGGCAAAAATTTCAATTTCTTGGAGGCTAAAGCATCGATGAGCACCGTCTTCCTCGTATACCAGGACATTGAAACTTTAGCAAAGTTTTCCTATAAGGTAGTGTAAAAAAACTGGGGGGTGCCCCACCCGAATTTCAAAAAAAAAATTTTTTTCATACATGTGTGGGCCACACTAACCGCCACCTGTCGGCTGAAGCGCTCCGCCTCGAACACGACGCGCGGGATGAGCTTCGTGTCGCGCAACACCCGTTTAGACTGCGGCTGCGACGCGTCCAGGTACATCACCAGGTTGTCCACGGCCGAGGACAGCTTCTTGCCGCATAGGCGGAGAAGCCGTTCCACACTGAAACAACACAGCACATTAGTATGTCGTCATGACTGTTGAGGTGCAACGTTAATAGAATTTTAGAATGTTGTTACGTGTCATGTCATTAAACGCACTAACTTTACCAACCGTATCAGCAGAGTACGTTGCGATGAGCATCATACCTATCCTCTTATTATTTCTCCAAGCCTGTAGAGTCTTGCACCTTTCCTCTCAATTTCAACTCGTCCCGATTCTGAGAAATCTCTGGCCAATCGTTGAGATATACGTCCAGGTCGTTTTGCCATCTCCGTGCCTCCCATCGTGCGGCACCCACTCCGTGACTAGTTTAGCTCTTCTCTGGGGATGCATGCGTGGCCAGCCCATTCCCATTTCTTCCGGACTGACACTAGAGCCAGTTTTGGCTCAAACGTCAGCAATGCGAGTTTTCGAGCGCAGCCAACGTCAGCAATGCAGGTTTTTGAGCGCAGGCTCAGTACGTATTATACAAAAAATCTCAGTCACATGCCAAAAAACGAGCTTCGAAAGGATCGCAACATTCCATTGCGAGAGTGCGAATTGCAAGCTGAGGCGAGGAGCCGAAGGGCTGAAAGCCTAGCTGCAGCGCAACAAAGGCCTGGAGCCGTTAGATCCGCCTAGCGAAAACTATCGTTAAATGAGAATACTGAGGGCGGGTTGCCCCAAACGCTGGCTCAACTAGGTGTCGGAGCATCTTAAAATGCCGGTTAACGCACCCCTTTCAAAAGGCAGCCGACCGGAAGTCCTGGAGAAGAATACTGGCTATGCTACGTCGGCAGTCACGATCCTCAGCAATGAGGGACCGATGGAGGAGGAAGGCGGGTTGCACCTTAAGTCATTCCATAGAAACTTGTCAAACATTCCGCACAATCAGGTTTGAACGAACTGCCAGTGTATATAGCGTGTCACCTGCGAGTGTGCGTGGCGAGGGTGGCGGGCGCGAGCTGTCTCGCGAGCGCGGCGAGGAGTGTGTAGAGGCGCGCCAGGGCCTGCAGCACCCGCGAGCTGCCACCGCCCTCGGAGCAGCGCAACGAACACGCCTGGCGGGTCCATGCTGTCAACTGGCACAGCTGGAGAATTACTGCTGAGTACACTTCTTGCGATTCTGTTGACAATGAAAAAAAGTACCGTAACGTTAACCGAAAGAACATTGACAGAAAAATCGAATTTTCTAAACATGATAAGGGATTACGATCGATCCTGTGCTGAAGCATGATGGAATCGTTGGACAGGATGGATAATGCGGGTGTAGACTTGAAAATTATTATTACTCCAAAATAAAGAAGGCAAAAAAATATGCCTAGTGACGAAATCCCATTCAGATATCTCAAAGAATTACGAAGCTACAACTGTTTTAATGCTTGCTTGTTAGAGAGAGAAAACGCAAACAGTGTGTGACGTCACAATCCGCGAGGCTGCCAGCGGGCCGCGTCTACCGCGGCGCCGAACACCATGGGGCACGGCACGTTGCGCTTTATTAGTGACGTCACTAACTACGAGCGTCATCGTTTCATTTCATATGAAATTGCGTTTTGCGAAAAAGGGACAGAACATACCCCTTCTTAATACTTTGGGCACTTATAACTTATAACTTCGGGTTTATTTAACCTCTTGAGTAGATTTTTTCTCCATTTGACTACATTTTTAATCCTTTTTCGAGAAAATATGACATTATTTATTATTTTACAGTACATATGGTGCTACTTTCCCGCACTAGTGCGGAAAAGACCACTTTCCGTGCATATGTCGAAACTTTAAAGAGACATATGTACAGTAAAACGTTGTCCGATACACGTGCGAATAGGTAATTCGCAACTCGTGTCGATTTAAAACACTCCCTTCGGTCGTGTTTTAATTTATCACCACTCGTTGCGAATTTCCTATTTTCGGCACTTGTATCATAAATAACTATTATTTAGTGTCTACACCCCTATTGTTGGACAGGATGTATAATGAATGGTAGTGGCTTGTTTTACCGACAAATGTTTCATCGAATGCGTGTTTCGGAGATTTTTTTTAAACAATAAGCTATTGAGGATTGTTTTAACACAAACCTAACCTAACCTCCGTGAAACAATCCATACGAGGAAATGTTTGTTGACACTATAATTCATTAGATAGCTGGATTGGCGGATGTATCGGTGGTTGTATGAATGGAATGTGTCAGGCGCTAGATGTACAAATAATTGGACGACTTTTTGCTTCGGAAGCTCATGACTTTTACCTAGAACATGCCTTTACTGACCTCTCTCAATAGCTTGCAAGTTGCCCCTGGTGGCCAAAGGAAGAGCTGCGTCCAAGTCCTTCGCCCGAGCAAGTAAATGCTCTGCGCTGGCGGCACGGCTGTTGAGGTGGACGCACATGTGCGTCAGCACGGCGTGTCCGGTGCGGCAGTCGATAGAAGGGAAGTTGGGGGACTCCTCGCCGGCTGATGTGTCTTCTTCCTGTGATGATTTATCAGTACGACTATGACAAGAATTTGGGTGCCGTTCATTCGCCATAAAAACAAAATGCATAATTTCAAGTAGCATGCATACGGAAATCATAACAAACTATTACCATAATAACAAAATGGATATTATTATTGGTCATAACATTGAAATAACATAACACTCATTTATCACCACCACATTTGCTATAACGTTTATGTGTACTAATTTCTTTTTGCATAACATACATTTAGTATAATGATTAAAACTGATAACAACACTTAGTACTTAGTTTTACTAAGTGATTGCTATCACATCCTAGAAAAACAGACACAGGTAACAACACCGAATCGGAGCACCCCAATATCCACGTGGTCTTGCCTGCCCTACCCCTAGAGTGTATATAAAAAGCCGAAGCTGCGGAGCGGAGCACGGGCGACCGTGCTTTGTCACGCGAGGGCGAAAGGGCTGCTCTCCCCGCAGCGCCGGAGCTAAGGCGGAGTCCTGTCACTGTCCAATCGACAGTCATTCTATCTGGCTTAAATATGGGAAGGGCACAGAAGGTGAGTAAATTAAGAACAACTATTAAAACATAATGAGCATGAAGAGAGACCATTATAGCGTTTGTTTATTATATAAATGGAATTTATTAACATTGATGATTATAATCGATGAAATTATGCAAATAGTTTTTATTCATTTTGTTTTTATGCAATTTAACCACTTATACAACCTGAAATTATGCAATTCGTTGTTATGCAAAGTGAAAATATGCAATTTGTTTTTATATGAAACATTACAAACCCCAATAATTTGCTATTGAAGCTGTTGAAAATCCTTTAAGTAACAATGGACGCTCATGTCATATGTACTGTTACACTTTGGTATTGGTCTAAGGGATCCCAAAATGATACTACTGTTACCACGTAGTGGTAATATTCTCTTTGACTGTTACTTGCCAATACAGTATATTGAGTAAAAACACAGAATCAATTAGTACTGGCCAGAGGCCATTATCGCCGGGAAATCTCTATAGCGCGATTCAGGAATCGACCCGAACGGTATAGCGCCATCTAGCGGCCAACTCGACACACGGCTGAACAGGTACGTATCCAAGGAATCCCGTTACACTGCCGGAGAATGGATCCACGGAAACCCATTATGCTGATGGAACGTGGGTGTTCAAACAAAATTGCTTCTTAAAATCGCGTAGGGTCGTTTGGACGTGCATCCACGTTCCCAAGGTTAATATAACATAACAAGATATCTACTTTAAGAAGAGTTTTATAAAATCCATCTGATTCTGTAACATTCATAGTTGACTCACGTCGATCCTGCCCAGCGCGCTGGCCAACTTGTCCAGCAATTCATCCAGCAACGGCGCTTCCAGCTGTATCCTTGCGCCGGCGGTCAAGAGAGGCGGTATGAGCGACAAGCAATCCTGCTTACTGGTGCGGACATATTCTTCTAGCTTAAGTAATACCTGCAGGGAAACACGATTCACAATATAGATATTGTTTATTGCACACCTCACATGTGTACCTCGTGTGTGTGTTGTGTGTGTTATAAAAATTCAGTGTCAGTTTTCTAACGAAAATGAAGCATACATATTATGTGAAATTGAACTTGTTTCACATTTAAATAAAGTGTTTATGCATAGCGTATATAAATTGAAAAGAAAAATTTAATTTTTATACAAACTGTATACTTACTTGTCGTCACAAAACTGACACCGACTTCATTTTTATTTAATCAACTCACGCTAATTGATCGGGCTCATTCGGATACGCAAGCGGGACAGACCTACGGTGCGAGAGCGAGAGAGATGCGCCAAGCCGCGGCTCGCGCCTGCCGAGATGCCGCGTGGAAATGAGAGGTCACCCGAGCATCGCCGCGGGCAGACGTACGAGGGACGGCTGAAAAGAAATCTACCTAAGTATGAAACAAAAGACTGTCATGTATGTATTTTTTTTATTTTTCAATATAGTTCCCTGCTAGTGAAATACACTTATTACATTTGTCAAATATTGACATTAACGCATGAAAAAAAAAATCTTTCGGTTTCTCGTCAAAAAAGTCACTAACTGCAGCCTTCATTTCGTCATCGGTCAGAAATCGTCTTCCTCGGAGATCTTTTTTGAGGTGTCTAAATAAAAAATAGTCGCATGGGGCTAGGTCTGGACTGTAAGGTGGATGGTTAACGGCATCGAACCCTAATTCCTTCATGGTAAGCATTGTTGTGCGGGCGGTATGCACAGGTGCATTATCGTGTAAAATCAGGATCCCTTTGCTAAGTTTACCCCTCCTCTTTTCTTTTATCGCGTCTCGTAACTGATGCAGTAAGCTGGAATAATATTCAGCATTCATTGTCCTTTTTTTTGGTAAATAATCTATTAGTAAAATTCCTTCTGTATCCCAAAATACGGTAGCCATAAGTTTGCCTGCCGACGGCCTGACCTTAAACTTCCGAGGAGGCTTCTCATCCTTGAATTTCCACTGCAAAGACTCTTGTTTGCTTTCGGGGTCCCACTGTCGAATCCAGGTCTCATCACACGTCACCATTTTAGAAACAATTTCTTCCTCATTACCTCGACTCATTTCCAAAAACTCCTCACAACATTTGACACGTCGGTCCTTGTCAAACGCCGTTAACATTCTGGGGACCCAACGTGCACTCACCTTGGACATATTCAGATGCACATGAATTATCTCATTGACTCTTTCTTTACTGATGCCCACATCTCTAGCAATCTCCCACTGCTTCACTCGTCGGTCTTCTAAAATTATTTTTTTAACTTTGGCTACATTTTCGTTTGTAACGGCAGAAACCGGCCTTCCACTACGAGCGTCATCTTCCAAGCTCTCACGACCGAGTTTAAATTGTTTAGACCAAAACTTTATAGTAAATTCGGAAGGGCACGAACTACCGAACACACACATCATACGTTCTCGGATCTGTGAGGGAGTATTTCCTTCTTTTGTTAGAAATTTAATCACTGCACGATGTTCAATTTTAGCGATATTCATTTTTTCAACCGATATGTCGCAAACATTCGAGAATTGTAGAAAAATGGAACGGAAAAAACAAATGAACGTCAAATAATTCAAAAAAAGAATAACCAAAGAACAAGAATGCATTTCAGCCAGTATCATTTTCGCATATTTTTTTAACCAAGGAGATTACTTTTCAGCCGCCCCTCGTACCTCACAGAATCTAGATTACGGTTTTTGATCACGTTTCGATGTGCCTACGGAGGCGCCGAAATATTGAGTGATAAGTTTGGACCTTGGCGTCGAGGTTTAGTGGTGCCTGACGACTTGCTGTATGGAGCTGCCATCATCGTGAGAAGCTGAGGGCCAGCAGACCTCGTCGAGACACACACACAAACACTTACACAAAACACTAACTCATTCTTGCTGGCCATTGGGTCGGAAAGGTTCAAGAAAGAGTTAGAATAAGTTCAGCGGAACGCAACGCGTCCGATTTGTTCTCGTCAAGAGGACTATTCCATTATTAGGTGAGGTCATTATATGGGCCCGTGAGACTCCCCGGGGTCCTGGCGAGAACTGATTAAATTACGAAATTAAAATATTTATTGAAGTACATAGGTGAGCAATATGATATTTAAGATTAATTGAATGTGCGGAGGAGAAATAGATATCAAGATCTAGTGCTAGGAAAAACCTACCAGTCGCTCAAAATGCCATATTCTTCGTGAAAGAAATTTCTTAAGTACTTGGGGTACCCAACACAGAAAAGACTTGTGCTCGAATTATAGGCAGATTGCAATTGTAGTTTGCAAACTAGCACTAGGAGCCCGTGACTCATTAAGAGAAAAATTCAAAGAGGCAAAAATTCTCACCGCAGCATCCCAATACATCCTTGAGAACATTATGTATGTGCAGAAAAGTCTCCATGACTTCAAACTCAACAGCGATATCCACGACTACAACACTAGAAACAAAAACAAGCTTGCAGTGCCAGCGTGCCGTCTTCGTAAGGTTGGCACGTCGTTCGTGGGGAACTGTACCCGCTTTTACAATAAAATACCCATCAATGTAGTGAATTTGCCCTTTAAAAGATTTAAATCTCACGTTATAAGTCAGTTGTTAAGCAAGGCATATAATATTATACCGTGAATGATTATTTAAACGACAAAGACGCCTTTAAGCCTGTAGTTTAATATACTGTTTAGTTATTTATAAATACAAGATTAAACGGGATGTTACTTTGTAAAATTAAACCACCTCTCATTCATGTAACATGTGAGCACATGTATAATGTAATGAGTTTTCTCATTTAAAAGGTTCTTTCAGTATTGTGTACTTAACTTATTATTAGGCTTAGGACTTTTCGTAGCATACCGTGGTTCTAAAATCTTTGGAGTCGCCATGTGTAAAAATTGCGAAGTCAAAGTCAAAGTCAAAAAGTATGATGTCTTATTAACTATAAAGATTTAGTGTAAGGCCTGAGTGGACGCCCCGCTCAGAGCGGGGCGTCGAGCGTCCATATAAATTGCATTTGTTTTATATGGACGCTGCACGCTCCGCTCTGAGCGGGGCATCCACTCTGGCCTTACACTTATACATACTGTCACATCGTTACTGAGTGCATTTTAATCGAACGTAATTAATGTTTTCATAAACCTATATAATAAATATAATAATACTAATTACTGATCACATGTGATGCTACAATATTATTTATCTAAGTTATACATCCTCTTTAATGCCCGTGTTTAGTGAGTAGTGCAAATTAAATCGCAATTTAAAATTAAAAAATATTGACATAATCAGTTGACACTTTTGATACGAGACCGTCAAATTGGTTTTTGATTTTATCTAAAATGAATAATATTCCTACTTCCGAGATTAAATACTGCATAGAGCGGAGTTTGATTTGTTGAGTAAAGCTTAGCGACGTTTCGTTCGACCGATTACGTTTCGTCTGTTGAAATTAACGTTATATTTTCTAGGTTTAATTTTTATATCACCGTTATAAAATGCATTGTTAATAAATATATAACATTACACTATTTTTATTAAATGTCCTTTTTTGTTTATTATATATTATTCTACAACTAAAAATTCCATTGAATATAGAAGCATGATATGTTTCAAAAAGTCCTAAGCCTTTAATATAAGTTCATACTTTGAAGTTCACTTCGAAAATTTCACATTCGGCGACTCCTTGGATTTTAGAACCACGGTATGCTACCAAATGTCCTAAGCCTACTTATTATAATACAAATGTCCTGCAGCTTGAATTTGTCATGCTCGCCTAAAGGTCTTTGCTTACGGTGGCGTCATACTCGTGAACGGATGCTGTTTGTGGAGTCCGGTCAGTTCATGTTTGCAAGGACGACAAAGTAACTTCACTCTAGTGTTGCGCGCAGAATTGACATGAAAGACTTAATTCTGTTCTCATCTGATTTTAGAATTATATAATTTAGATTTTTGACGCGCAGAGACCTTATACATCTCTCAGGATTCATTAGTGTACTTTACTATTTTGACTCTTAGAGACCTCGTACATCTCTAACAAACATGAAATTGTTCTTACATGTACAAGTTTTATTATGTTAATAGTATATTGTATGACGTCTGATTTAGAGTTCATACATATAACTTTTGATTTGTAAAAGTGCCCTTATACTGTAACTAATTTATATGAAGTGTATTTATAAATACAAGTTTAAGTTGGCCAGTTAATTTGTATAAGATTTTGACACATAGATACCTTATGCATCTCTGTGGGTATCTATGAAATTTAAATATAATTATTTTAATTTTGACACTTGGAGGCCTTATACATCTCTAAGAAATAAGATTGTATTTTTTTTTCTCGTATTGTATTTGACATGTAATCTCTGATGCTTGTTTGATGATGCTAGATGCTTCTGTAGTTAACTCTATTATGAATAATGTACTCATACTATTTTTGAGTCTATAGATAGACATTTTGACTTGTAAAAGTGCTCTCGTGGCCTATTTGCTGAATAAATATTTTGAATTTTGAATTTAGATAACGTTGAGACAGTCCTGTTCTTGTGACTTGTCTGAGGTACTAGGGTGACATGGGACTCACGGCGGTGTATCTCTCGCAGGCGGCCACGGGCGACTCTAACAACACAGCGGCCAGCTGACACAGCGCGGCTACTAGCTTCTTGATGACGAGGTCGCGTTCCTCTCCCACACTCTCCTCTTCCACTAGAGAGAGAGCCGTGTGTACTTGCTCCAGTATAGCTGCTAAGTATGTGGATTCTTGCGCGTCTGATAAACTAGCTGCAAAAGAAATATAAATTGATCATCTCAGCCGAAAGACGTCCACCGTTGAGAAATTGCCATCTCTATCTCAAGAGACTAATATTTAACGCTCTATACAAGTAACCGCTGAATTAAGTAGACTCACTTATAGTTGCCAGGAAGCTCTCGGTCTTCGAGCTGTTGTCAGGATTCATGATGAACGTCAGGCAATCCTTGAACAGTTCCACGCAGCCCAGCGCAGTCGTGTCATCGAAGTCGCACATGTCTCGGAACCTACAAACAAATGGCCGCATTCATTCATATTCAATAAACTTATTTCAGTTAAAATGCAGTTAAAATCTGGGGGCACGGCAGTTCCCCCGCCAAGACGAGCCAAGCGAAGCGCAACGCAAGGGCACTACCTACCTTTTCTCGAAGCGGTTCGTCGTTTTTTTGAACCCTCGTAACTTGGGCTTGGATTATACCAGATAAACAAAATTCTCAGGATATGATGGCAGTGGACTTATTAAACATATAAAGTTTCAGTAACTTAAGATTTTATTGATATCTAAAAAACGCCGATTTCGTCACTGACTCACTGACTCACTGATGTTGATCATCAAAACCTCTAGGGTACTTCCTGAAGTCCTAGAAAGCTGAAATTTGGTATGGAAGCTAGTATTAGTACACAATCAACAAAATAATTCAAAAAATTGGAACTTCTACCCCCCAACCCCTTAAAGTAGGGGATGGAAGTTTGTATGAGACTTCCGCAAAATTTTGATGCTAGGGGTCTGAAAATTTATATAGGGACTCCTTGTTATAAATAATATAATACGTATTTCAGGATTTTTAGTAAATCACCCCCCACTCTTTAAATTAGGGGATGGAAGTTTGTATGGGTTTTCCCATTGACTTCTTTAGAAATTACCTTACAAAAAGGAATGAGATCCCACCAAAAACATTACATGTAAAGTGATGCCAAGACTCCATAGCTCATGCAGCTTTCAGCGTGAAAAAGATATCAGATCGCAATTAGCGCCAAGCTTCCTACTCCACACGGCGTAACTCTACCACTACCAGCCACGCTCTACAAATTCTATATCTTGGCTAAAAAGTATAGACCCGTCACTTATTAATATCATCATAAATTCATTAGGCGTGAAAGTCTATGCGGCGACCGGGATGTGCCCAACAAAGCTATACTTTTTTGGTGGGATTCGTTTGTCTTTATCCACTTTGACATTTGCGTTCGTAAGAAAGGGACATAACTCATTTTACGTCATACCTGGCCATAATGTAAGTTTTACCGCACGCTGCGCATTGTGGCCAGGCGAAGACGTAAAATTGTGTACTCACCACGGGCAGTAAAAGACAAAGCCCTCTATCGCATATTTACAACACTCGCCTGCGGCTCGGGTCACAAATACCTGCGATTTCGGGCTTTCTTTCTTTTACAGCCCTTGGTAAGTAATGTACTATTACTTTGCAGCGGCACTTCGCATGCTATCGGCTACGAGCGTAACGCTACGAAATTATTGGAAGGCCATGTGTTAAGTGGCTAGTTTCCTAATTTTTTCATGATATCATTTTTAGACCGACCACACTAGTTCTAGATAGTACATTACTACAGAGGCCGGGAAGTAAGGTGTTGCCGGCCGAGTACATATAGACGGTCGAGCGTAACGAGGCCGGTTAGTTATGACGCTGGCAACCCCTTTTCACGCCGAGGTATGTATAGTGCTCTTCTCAAACATGCAATGAAATCTAAATATATAAAAGAAGAAACTGACTGACTGACTGACTGACATATCAACGCACAGCACAAACCGATGGTTCTAGACATTCCAAATTTGGCACGTAGGTTCCTTATAAGGCCTTGGAGAGAACTAAGAAAGGATTTTTCAAAATTCAACCCCTAAGGGGATGATATGGGGGTCCAAAGTTTGTATGGGGGAAACATTATTTGTAGAACTAGAGACTTGAAACTTTGTAGGAAGATTACTTATTAAGATACAAAAAAAGCACTTTCAGCGTTTTAGAAAATTCTACCCCTAAGTGGGTTAAATAGGAGTGCAAAGTTTGTATCCGAAACTACTGGGACTAGTAACTTGAATTTTACACTAGAACTTCCTTTTATGACGTAGGCAAGGGATAAGGCGGGATTTTTGGAAATTCCATCCCTAAGGGGGTTAAATAGGGGTCCAAAGTTTGTATGAGAGAAACATTATTTTTTGAACTATTGACTTGAAACTTTGTAGGAAGATTACTTATTAAGATACAAAAAAGTACTTTAGGCGTTTTAGAAAATTATACCCCTAAGTGGGTTAAATAAGGGTGCAAAGTTGACATATCAACGCACAGCCCAAACCGCTGGTTCTAGAGATTCTAAATTTGGCACGTAGGTTCCTTATAAGGTCTAGGGGAGCACTAAGCAAGGGTTTTTCAAGTTCATCCCCTAAGGGGGTGAAATGGGGGTCCAAAGTTTGTATGGGGAAAACATTCTTTTTTGAACTAGAGATTTGAAACTTTGTAGGAAGATTACTTATTAAGATACAAAAAAAGTTCTTTAGGCGTCTAAGAAAATTCTACCCCTAAGGGGGTTAAATAGGGGTGCAAAATTTGTATCCGAAACTACTGGGACTAGAAACTTGAAATTTACACCAGAACTTCCTTTTATGAGGTAGGCAAGAGATAAGACCAGATTTTTTGAAATTCCATCCCTAAGGGGGTTAAATATGGGTGCAAAGTTTGTATCCGAAACTACTGGGACTAGAAACTTGAAATTTACACCAGAACTTCCTTTTATGAGGTAGGCAAGAGATAAGACCAGATTTTTTGAAATTCCATCCCTAAGGGGGTTAAATATGGGTGCAAAGTTTGTATCCGAAACTACTGGGACTAGAAACTTGAAATTTACACCAGAACTTTATTTATGACGTAGGCAAGGGATAAGGCGGGATTTTTGGAAATTCCATCCCTAAGGGGGTCAAATAGGGGTCCAAAGTTTGTATGAGAGAAACATTATTTTTTGAACTACAGACTTGAAACTGTAGGAAGATTACTTATTAAGATACAAAAAAGTACTTTAGGCGTTTTAGAAAATTCTACCCCTAAGTGGGTTAAATAAGGGTGCAAAGTTTGTATGGGGTAAACATTATTCTTTGAGCTAGAAACTTGAAACTTTGTAGAAAGATTACTTAATACAAAAAAGTACTTTCTTCGTTTTGAAAATTCGACCCCTAAGGGGGTTAAAAAGGGGTGCAGAGTTTGTATGAGGGAACTTTATTTTTGGAGCTACACACTTGAAACTTTGTAGAAAAATTACTTATTAGAATACAACAAAGAACTGTCAGCGTTTTAGAAAATTCCACCCCTAAGGGAGTTAAATGGGGGTGCAAATTTTGTATGAGGGAACTTTATTTTTCGAGCTAGAAACTTGAAATTAACACCAGTACTTCCTTTTATGACGTAGGCAAACGATAAGACGGGATCTTTGGAAATTCCATCCCGAAGGAACACACTATTTTTTGAACTAGAGACTTGAAACTTTGTAGGAAGATTATTTATTAAGATGCAAAAAAAGTACTTTAGTTTACAATTCACGCCTTTATTCCCAAAAGGTACCCCTTTTAGGCAGAGCACAGCACATGAAACTTATGTTCCAGCGCCACTTTTAGCATAAATGTGGGTATATTGCAGTGATAGGTTGTTAGCCCATCGCCCACAACACACTTCAACCCTGCTCCCTTAGTCGACTTTTACGACACCCACGGGAAAAAAGGGGGTGGTGAAATTCTAACCCGACACCACACGGGAATAAAAATAATAGGAAATGAAAAATAATTTACCATAACGGATTTTGACGAATGGTTATGCATAAGGGAAGTAAGTCAGTAAGTAGGCCGTTGCCGGCGTAACAATTCAACAGTTATTGCAAAATTACACTTCTTACGCGGGCGAAGCGGCGGGCAAAAGCTAGTAAATAAATAAAACTCCAAGAGACCAGACACATCGTGTATACAACACCGTGGCTATGCTAGCCACGTGTTTAGCTGTCTGCTTGTCTGCCCGCTCCAGCACGGAGCGCACACAGCGCAGCGCCCAGTGGTGAAGTTCGCGCGAGCCGCGGACGCGGTTGCGTTGCTCCACCGTGCACCACGGGACTTCTTCGCTGTGGGAAATTACCATTCCAATCAAATAATAAATTAGCTAAAAACCATCTCGACAGACTGTCGACAAAAGTCAATAATTTTATAGATGCCCCTGAATTGGTATACAATGTAGACTTTCGTGTGCCTCGTAGGACAAAACTTAGTTGCCGCATAAAACATTTGGTAGTCCAAAACTTGGCATCTACAGATTACAGATGCATTTACAGATGCTTTTTTACAATGAGAACAATAACAGTCTAATGACTGATATCATACATCAGCATAATATCATTATTGATAATGGTCAGTCTAGCTCGTGTCGTCCACATACTCATAGAACCGTGTTAAATTGTGTATTTTTTCATACATCAGCGGGTATCCAATGTAATTTACAGAATACCAAGCTAACACAATAATCTTGACACTTACCTATAGAGCAGCTCTACAACTCGCAGGCAAAGCTTGAGGTCCCAGACGCAGGGTAGAGTCTTGAACGGCGCTGCCCCATCTTTCGTCAAGTTGGACACTTTGATCGGCGCCTCTTCCTTGTCCTTCTGCGATTTCTGAGTCTTCTGCGACTTGGCAGTTTCTCTCGTGTCGTTTAAGGTGGATTTGCTGCCCTTTTTACCTAACTTCGGAGTTGCCTAGTGAAAAGGAAGTAAACCAATATAGAAAATACCTTTCACGTAAGCTAAGAACATTAAGACAGTGATATCTTGTGCCTTTTCTAACATATATTCTACTAACTTCCGCCCTTGACTTCGTCTGCGTGAACCAAACGTCGAAACTATCCTATGTATACAGGCTATAAACTATCTTCATGTAAAATTTCATCCAAATCGGTTGAGCCGTTTAAGCGTGATTGAGTAACAAACATCTAAACATCCAAACATTTAAACATACAAACATCCAAACTATCGCATTTATAATATTGGTAGGAAGTAGGATAAGGATTATTTTAAAGACAGGTAAAGATAACCATTTGCCTACAAACTGGTTTAAAATTTTCTTAGCAAAAGCAGGACAGCAGACTTGAGTCAGGTTGCGATATTATCATAACCAAACGTCGGACTATAGGGGGCAGTTTGAGGGCAAGGTAAGGTTTACAAAAAAATCTTAACTTACGAGTATTATAATGTATTATTTGTAACATAGTTAATTAAATTAGTTACCCGTTATCATTTATTCATCTTTAATGTGTAAATACTCTTTGAAGTGATGAGTGATAGCCCACTGAAGTGGCCACTTAAAAAACAAATAAATAGCTGACATGCGTCATTATGACTGTTGTTCATACTTATATTTGTTGGTAGAGTGCCGTCTAATCAATAGAAAGGTTTGCTTTATTTGTTAATTTGCATATCTATGTATTGCAATGGATACGATACTACGACAGCACTCCGAACTTAAGTCACAGAAAGGTCACATATATTGCTTAATATTTAAAGTTAATATGAAGTCCAAAAAATATAATGTTGATCGTCATACAATAAATACGTCATAAATACTATGTACCAAATACTAAGTACAAATACTCGAAAGTGAATTGATTGATTTGCGAACCTTACCTATCATTCTGACATGCCACGAAAATGCCCGCTGGAGTCCGACGTTTGATCATAACAAGTCGTAGAAAATGTGGGGTCCTAGCAGAATTATTGCCCAAGACTAGATTTAGTATCTGTGTATAGCGCCAATTTACTACCAAAGTAAAGTGCAATATGCGAGGACGCCAGTGCTTTGCGCGCAAGGCAGAGCGCACATAGCGACCATCGTGGATATGTCCTACATACATATGTCCTATAGCGCTTATATGTCGGTGGGCATAAGAGCTACGGGACATATTTATGGGTAAGTTGCATGCACCCACATTTTTACATTTCACTGTACACGGGTTTTATAAAACTATAGGTAAGTAAGTCGAGCTATGCAAGGTCCCTGTCTCTCTAGTTACCTTAGTATTATCCAATAGCTGAGTGTACCCCTTGAACAAGTTAAGGACTATGGTGGCCGTTCTTGGACTGCTCCGGTCCCAGTCAGATCATGACTGATAGGCGAAGAGCGCCTCGAACGATGACAGTATCTGCTGCACCTTGAGGACCTTTGCTTTGGACTCCGGGGTCAGGTCTGTGAGCCCTGGTTCCTCCTGAAAGTAAATAGGGCACTAAGCAAAAAATCTGTTAGTCTCTCAACTCTGCTTGGAGGATAAGAGCGTGTATAGTAACTTCACCTATGAAATAAATCGCTTAAGCATTATGCCAGGAGTTCAGAGTTCAGACGCGTAAACGTAGTGGGTGGTTAAAGATAAAACTCACCGTGTCATGGCACCCTGGTCGTTTTGCCGTACTCAATGGTAGCAGCTCGAGGACTGCTGTCCTCTGCCCAGAGTTTCTTGTAGAAACTACGCTGTTGCGTCACGGGTGCCTTGAAGAATCTCACTATATCTCACCATATCAATCGGTCCTAGTCTCTCCTAAAGATCCCTCCGTAAATAAATAAAGTAGTCTCATTAATCTCACCACACTCCTATAAAGGATATAGGCTCTTGGTGGTCTACCAAATACCTATGAATCTGTTGCACCATATGAATACCCTTCACCCTCTTACTGATTTTCTGCGATCACGAACCTTCTAGTACATTCACCTCTAAAATAGACTTACCATATCAATCAATCCCAGTCTCTCGTTGTCACATAGCTTAGCCAGGTCCAATGCTAGCTTGCGCCGCAGCACTGCGCTGCCGTCTGCCGCCTGACTGGCCAGGATATCTTCTAGATCTTCCTCGGTCTCTTGGAGGAATTGCGCAGTTACGTAGAGGAGATTGGATATGGGTTCCTAAAGAAAAAACGATTGTATAAAATACAATTTCAATTCATAATAATCTAACTAATCAGCCTCATTATCACTGATTTTTATACATGATTGATTGTAGAAAATAGGTGATTTGACATCGGCAGCTGTAGGTATTGCTGTTGGTACGAAAATAATCATCAATGCCAAAATCCTAGATTCTGTCTAGATGACTGTACCAAAAATAAGAATATAGATATTTATTTAGCACACAAAGTAAAAAAAACATGAAAAAAAAACCGAGTAATGTAGAAGCTCAGCTACGCTATCAACAGCATAAAAAACTAACAAACTATGAGAAGATGTGGTCCCTGTGGATTGAATAATCATCAACAACCTTATGCCACATGACGCTGTCTGCGCGTGCGCAACTCTCACAGTGCCACTGACACCTACACAATCATGTTACTGTCTTAAGCCGTGTACAGATTATGCGCGGCAGCCGCGCGAGCCAGTGTTCGCGTGAACATTGGCTGGTAAATGTTCGATGGAAATTAGGTAGACCGCGGCGGCTGCGCGAGGCAAGCGATCCAGCTCGATCAGCGCGCCAATTATTTAACACAACACACGTAACACAACCGTCCAAACTGCGCGCGCGCCAGCGACTGAAGCTTCTTTGATGCGGGCTCAAAAACCGACAATGTTCGAGGCCGCGCAAGGAAACCCCGTCTCCATTGCGCGCGGCCGCCGCGCGATCCAATGTTCGAGTGATTGCCGCGCATAATCTGTACGCGCCTTTATACTCACCACAAGCACAGCAGTGGCCCCAGAGACCTGCACGCACTTGTCCCACATCACCTGTTCTTCGTCTATGTACTTGGAGAGGTGCTCGTTCAGAAACTCCAGGACATACTCGTGTAGGGCCGGCTTGTCCATCACACACTCGTACAGTCCTAAAGAAAAGCATAAATTGCATTGAAAAATTAAATAGGACAGTTCCAATGAGCTGGCAGTTATTTGAGGATATAATAGTTCCCACCAAACAAGTACGATTCGAAAAGAGAAGACAACTTAAAAAATGAAAACGGGTCACTTGCCTCTTTAACGTAGAACCGATTACGCATAGGGAGCGCTCATTATTAAGAACCTCGTATCATTATTAGTAGATTACTGCAGAGGCCGTGAAGTAAGGGATTGCTGGACGAGATTGGGGTAGACGGCCGAGTCGTAGACGAGGCCGAATACAACGAGTCCAGCAATCCCTGTTCCGGCCGAGGATTGTATAGTACTTTTCTCAAACGATGTGAGGAAATATTAAAATTAAAATAAATACTTGGTAATCAATTAAATAATAGGTCATTTGCGCCTTTTTTATTTTTTAAACATGCCATTTGAACAAGCCGTTCGAGCACCATGTTTTACCGCACATAAAGTATAGTACCATAGATTATTTTTATTTTTTTTATGAAGCAAGTATGCTAACAGTGTCTAGTGGTGGTTGGCAGTATGTAAATTTTCCTTTGTCAGTTTAATATTAGTAAGCAAATTTAAAAAGTTAGAGTAGCGGACAATAATGGTTTTACTTAGGGTTTTCATACATTACTTCTTGGCCTAAGGCCAAGAAGTAATGTAGGGAGCCATAAACAAGAAACTTCACGTCTTCATTTCGTGATATTAACGCGTACATTTCCGAGCATGTTTGAGAAAATTATCATTATATGTCAGATGTCAGAATGGGTATGTTCTCTTTGTAAGAAGAGCAAGGGTCACAAGGGTATTTCCACCAAAAAGCAATACAATAGAGGTGTAGACACTAAATAAAATAATAAAAAATGACATATTTTCTCGAAAAAGGATTGAAAATGTAGTCAAATGGAGATAAAATCAACGCAAGGGGTTAAATAATCACGAAGTTATAAGTGTCCAAAGTCGGGGTATGTTCTGTTCCTTTTACGCAAAACGCAACTTCATATGAAACGATGACGCTCGTAGTTAGTCACGTCACTAATAGACGGCAACGTGCCGCGCCCCATCGTGTTCGGCGCCGCCGTCGACAAGGCTCGCTCTGCGGCAGCCTCGCATATTGTGACGTCACAAACTGTTTGCGTTTTCTCTCTAACAAGCAATATTAAAACGGTTGTAGCTTCGTAATTCTTTGAGATATCTGAAAGAGATTTTCGTCACTAGGCATATTTTTTTGCCTTCTTTCTTTTGGAGTAATAATAATTTTCGAGTCTACACCCGTATCTTAGGACTGGGTCTCCGGATTGGTACTGACTAGTGTAGAGCAGGTGTTTGACCGCGGCGTCCTGCGCGAGGCACCGGCGCAGCACCGACACCACCTCCAGGCACACGGACTCGTTGCGCACGCTCGACGCCGCCCTGACACAGACAAACATACAAACAACTATTGCGACAGAAGAATTGCAAGTGCGTTGTCGACTGATTATAGAGGGTTCGTTGTGTTGTTAGCTAAAGATGAACGTGGATCCCTCCTCTCATCCGGAAGCACTTGCGACCTTAACACCTGTTCATACGTAAAACAGCGCCATCTAGGTGATTACGGATGAACCCGAATCCTAGATCGCTTGTCATCTAAATCGATCGTTAAAGCTAATTACCTACCTCGTTGGTTCACAGTGCCACCGGAAGGGGGCGCTGTTCTCAAGATAGGAATATTGTTAGCATGAAATTCTTAAATCACTTTTCTAATATACACGATACGAAACGGTCGAAGTCTCTCTCTGCACCTCCCATCAAGAACCCAACAACACCACCAAGAACACAACAACTTATACCTAGAGCAAGTAGTGGTATTATAGCTATGAAGGAGAAAGGACTTGCCTCAGGCTACCCAGGCTAAACTTAACACTTTCCCAACCGGACTAAAAATGGAACAATACACCAGAAATCGACAGAACTCGCTAGGCGTGTAGGTTTATACTACTGCCCGCCTACCGGGCTGAGCCGGCATCTGAGCAAACATTACGAGTGCCTACCAAGCGGGTTCTTGGTTGCGAACGTGTTAACCGAGGGTTTCACCAGGCAACCGTGGCTGCGTATCATACATTTTATGACTTCATGCACTTGGCATACTTTAAATCTCTGCGTGTGCTCCCTGGCACTTTATATGCTCCATGGCATATTTTACACACTTGGCTCACTGGCCCTTTGTCCAATTAGGCTTTGGTGTGCGTCTAAGCACCGCATGTGTGGTACACTTCGAAAGATGGTAGGGAACCTCATACGACATGAAGGAAATATAGAGGGGAAGCGAGAAAGAGGAAGACCTAGAATAAACCACATAGAGCTGCTCAAAAAAAGAGTTGATGTTGGGTCGTATCGAGATGTCAAAGAGGTTGCCTGGGATTGAGCTACACGCTTAGTAGCTTAGCTCTTAAATTAGCAGAAGAATAAGTTAAAATAGGCTTGGGGAACGTACAATACAGCCTTTATTCTTCAATGTAGGCATATTACATGCACCTATTAATGTCGATAAACTACCACCGAAAGAAAACCTCTGCCTCAAGACAGTAGTGGCTCAATGTGCGGTGGCGCTTGGACTCTCTGACCTACTCACGGTCGAGTCTCTTTCCAGATTATGGTAGCCTGGTACTGTCAGAGCTCGAGTGACAAAATAGTTTGTCAGTTTCTGAAGATCAGGATGAGTGGAGATGATATTGGACGTAAAACATGGTGACATTGGTGACATACCACAGATATAGATATACACTAGACAACTTAAACACCTCAATCTGTAAGAAAACCGCTTTGCTACCTACTGTGAAGTCACAAGGGCGAATTAGTGATGTGAATTCGCCATTGTTCGCGCAAAATCGTTTCTGCAATAAGGCATTATTCACGGACAACCGGCTACCGCAACAGACGCGCGCGGAATGTCAGTCGGACGGCCAACTTGGACACGCGAAGTAGATGCATTTGCGTGATCTATGTATATGTATATCTGTGTGACATACGGTGCTCCCTGCTGCGTGGAGTGTACGATGGTGAGCTGCGTGAGGTAGGAGGCGTGGCTGTCCTCACTGGACGCGCTCTGGCTGCCGCTGAACGCGCCGGACACGCGCACGTGCCGCAGCACCGTCAGGAACCCGGACAGCGCCAGGCAGCGGTGCGCCGAGTCTCTGGGAATATATCAAACAAAAAGATGATGGAGGGTGGAAAAGAATCTACCGTTGCTAGTGGATCTCGTCTTCGTTCGATATGCGATTGGACGAATTTTATTTGCTCCGTTCCGTTCCAATGGACGATCGACCTCTATGGGATCCTTCTAATACCATGAACGCGACTACGCGATTATCGCAAGTACGCGCGAATGTCAATTAAGGCACCTATTCGAGGCCAATATGTTTCGAGTAAAATTCGCGAGAACTTGCGATAATCGCGTAGTCGCGTTCTATTAGGACGATCCCTAAGATATCTTTATGGGGACTATAGCTTCTGCCCGCGACTCCATCCGCGTGGAACTCGTTTATATCGCTGCTCCATACAAACTTTTACTCCCCCATTTCACCCCCTTAGGGGATGATTACGGGGATAAAAACTATCCTATGTTACTCTCCATCCCTTCAACTATCTCCACTTAAAAAATCACGTCAATTCGTCGCTCCGTTTTGCCGTGAAAGACGGACAAACAAACAAACACACACATACACTTTCGCATTTATAATATTAGTATGGAAGTATGGATATGGATTGCCTTTTGACAAAGGCAAAAAATGTGAGTCGGCTACCTAGTTCGAAATACGCTAGGAAAATAGGTCATATTTGGATTTGGCTTTGTCAAGTAATTAACAAGCCTATCGAGGACCAAATAAACAGCTTCTATCTGGCAGCAATGGGAATAAATATCTGAAAATACCGTGTCATAGAAAAAAAAAAGACATACCTAGAGTTGATTCCCTTCCTGCACACCATAAACAGGCAGTCCCTTGTCCGTACACTGAAGTTGATAAGCGGATGTACGGCTTCCAACACAAGAGCTGCGCTCTTGAAGTTCGCAGACGGCTTGCAGTTCTCTAGAATCGCGCTCAGTTGCGAGCAACGCTCTACAGAGAACGGTGTCAATTTGCAGAGCACGAAGAGGCAATCTGAAAAGGACTTGTCTATGTAATAGGCATGCGGCCTCATATTGAAATTGATAACGTAGTGATTCTAAATGGATAGTACGAGTAAACCATGAAATTATCGTAATAAAGTATAAATTACAAAATGTAATTAAAATCACAAAAAGATATGAACCTTGAAAGTTTAGAAAAATGATGCATTTTTTTTATTGTCCAAGAGTAAATTTAAAGCTGCGAATAGAATCCTTACGCTTTTATAGAAACAAAATTGTATGACAACTATTTACTTAAACGCAGTATTTCGCGACCGAAACAACAATTTACCGGATTTTCCATACAACTACTTTGTACAAGTGACGTCATACGTGGGTACGTCATCACATCAGTATGAAGCGTTTTGCGGTGCCGCCAGCGACGTCGATCTTTGTCTCAATTTTTTGGGTATTTATGTTCTTTAATTGTAGTTGCTCCCATACAAACATTTGTTCCTCTCCAATAACTGGTTCGAATGTCATCGTAAAAAAATCTTAGTCCGCATCCCTATTGTTGTCCAGTATAAATCTTGCAAGTGAAACTTATCAATTTTCTTAGGGTTGAGCTGATCCCAGTTCCCACGCACACCGAAGGTCAAGTTAGCTGATTCTGCAATATTATGATAGATCTTACTAATAGTATAAAGACGGAAGTTTGGATGTTTGTCACTCAATCCCGCTTAAGCGGCTCAACCGATTTGGATGAAATTTTGCACGAAGATGGTTTATAGCCAGGATTAAAATATAGGATAGTTATCCCCGTTTATCCCGGGTCCACGTAGTCGCTGGCGGAAGCTAGTGATATATAATTATCGGCGAATCCTCAAACATATCAAGGGTCGGCAACGCCCATGTTACTCCTTTGGAGTAGCATGCGTCTATAGGCTGTCGCTGTATAAAATAAAAATTAAAAAAAATGGACTCAGAGAGGGATAAGACACAGGCCCCTTGTTCATAAAACTTAACAAACTTTATGAAAGGGGCAAAACTGCTCATACTCCAGGCAAAATACGGTTTTGAAAAACATTAATTTATAATAGCGTTTTTTTTGTTGATTTCATTTGAAAATGTTATTCTAAGATGATTTAGTCAAGAATCCGACAAACTTTCCACCCGGAAGTAATTATGTAAATTTAAATGAAGCATGCATTATCTTTTTTTGTACGATTTATCTTGAATATTATAAAGCAAATGTAAATGAACCAAAATAAAGACAAAAACATTTATTAATATTTTTACTGACTTTTTAGAAGCCAGTTAACATATCATTTTTTCGATGTCTGAAATTTTGCCGGATTTTGTCGCTGGGTTACTATTTAATTGATAATATATCCGTTATACATAAAAAATAAGCTATTATAAATTATTTTCAAAATTGTCATTTTTTCCATACAAGTTGTCAGTTCATTGCCTGGACTATCATCTAGGCTCTTAATCCAATTGTATCTTGCCAACCACATGTTATTCTGATTTGAATTTTTAATTCGCTTTTATTTCCGTGTTACCGCCATCTTCACATAATTGGAGATAAACATGAAGGTCGCCCCGCCGACTCCTTCCGATGTTACGTGTAAATTTTGGTTGCGGATTGGAAATAATCTCTGTGTCTGATTGGTAAAACTTTTTTTATTGAAGAGGTTACCACAGAAATTGGAACAGTAAAGTGGTAATTGCAGATTCCCTCCCGAAAAGTGAAGAAAGTGGCCTAAAGCTAGTGATCGGAGTAAATCAACTTTCAAACAATGTGGATTATTAAGCGAGAGGAGTGTCCTGCTAGCTTGGAGTACCTATACATATTTTTTAGTCTAGCCGCATACTGCTCCAGAGGCAGTATGGTTACTAGCTTGCCGAGTAACCAGGAGACCGAATTTAGACTTTCGAGCGCATGACTCTTTCACTCGAAAACTGTCAAAAATGAAATGCTACTTTTTGTTATTACGTTTTTGTAGTTACGTTTTTGTTATTGCATACCTCCCGGAACTCACATCACACCGTATTTGAACAAATCATCGACGCTTAATATGTCCTCTCGTAGGCACCTACATCTTGCATGTTTACTGTTTGGCGTCATGAAATACGAAAAACCAGGATATCTTTTCTCGAAGATAAATATCTCCTCGTTTCACAGTCGTCATGGCACTAGATCTGCACGACGGTGTCTTCTAGAAGTGCACCCTCACAAAACTGTAGCTTTTACCGATTGTTTCAGGTATCTCACAACCAAATGCTGGAATAATGCTCCGCCTCCTGTCAGACGCATTAATAACAAAAATGCTTTCAAATATAATTTAAAAAAAATACTTTTGACCAAACAGAGCGCAGGGATACCTTACGGTTATTTGGTAGCTGATTTCAGAATCTAATTTTGTGCTAATAGGTAGTTAGTTACTTGCGGGATATACCATACAGAGCACATGTATTTTATTATAATAATTATTTATTTTGTTAGCTTCTATTTAAGTATTTTATTTCGTGATATTGATGTTACTCACCTACATACACTACACTTCACACAAGTTGGCACGACGTACGAATGAGATTGAATTTCGCCTGGCATGAATGGAAGAATGCTATAAATATTTTTAATTTTGTATTTTTTTTTCAGTACAGTTTTGATTAACTTAACTTACGTGGGCAGGGCACGCAGGCAGAATATCAGTGCTTCTCTCGAAAGAGCGAAGCGTATAACTGAGCCATGAACCCTTTTTAACCGACTTCAAAAAAAAAGGAGGAGGTTCTCAATTCGGTTGTATTTTTTTTTTTTTTTTCAATGTTTGTTACCTCAGAACTCCGTCATTAATGAGCAGATTCGATTTTTTTTTTTAGTTTGTAAATATATGTTTCCAGGTGGGTCCCATTTTTTTCAAAAATTCTGTTGGATGATGGGATCCATGAGGAATTGAGGGAACTCCTCAATTATATTAAGCACGCGTGTAGTGATTTTGGTATTTTCTATTATAACTCGTGTATATATACACCCGGAAATCATAAATTTGGTGGAGTGGAGTTGAAGATGAAGACCAGAGATGACTTATGGAATTCCTCAATTATGTACTTAAAATTACAAAAGTATAGTAGATTCTGATAAGATTCCGTTAAAATAGCAACTAATGAAGTGCCAAAGGTGATCCTTGTGGATTCGACGGAAGTCCTCAAATATTATCGGCCCACATACAGGACGACAGGACACGAATATTTGTTATAATTTTGTTTTTTACGATGTTGTTTCTGTTTCTGTGTGATTGTAGCAAACAAATAAACGTTTAATCCACCTATCTATCTACTTTGAAATAGCGATGGTAAATTGATAAACAAGTGGTATTGACCACTCGCATTCAATTCTATCGGCAGAAACTAAGTGACTGCTATTATTGACACTGCAATCGTGCTTACTTTTATTTAATTTTCTAGCGCTCGAATGCAAAAATCGGCCCACAGCTCGCTGCCGCGCCCGGCTTGCCGGCCTATACTGATAGTAGTGTGAAAGCTAGTTTGATTAGGCCTTGACTCCAGAACATTCAAGGGCCAAAGGCTTCTCTACACTCCTGAAAATAAGTTCAGCAAGGTCACACAAGAAGAACAAACACCGACATGAGTAGGTGTGGAGAGTCGCGCAAGATCACTAACGGCCATTCCCAATAATCAATCCACGGATAGTTTTCCTTACCAGCACTTACCTTGACAGATTACCAGTAGAAAATGTGTCAAAATGTAACTGATGGTAACCCCTGGGCCACACTTCGCCCGAATGTTGTTGCCGTCCTTGTCTAACGTATACTGTATGTTAGACAAGGACGGCAACAACATTCGGGCGAAGTGTGGCCGTGGCGTAAGGAAAACTATCCGTGGATCGATTATTGGGAATGGTCGTAAGCCCACCAACTCTAGAGTTACCTTTATGTGTGTCATGGTCGCCTGATACTCTCGCAGCAAGCAGCCGAATACTCTCAATTTCATAACCGCAATAAACAAGAACCAACGCCTCACGCGTTACAGGGTAGTAACCTCTATGGGAGTTATGGTCGCCTAGTACTTTTAGACGGAGCAGCAGAAGTCTTCTAATCATAATATTCACACTTGGCCCGCCTTACCTGCCACCTATTAATTATATCTTGGTGTGTTATGGACGCCTGGTACCACTATAGTACATTGTTGTAAAGGCTAGAAAATTGGCAATAGATAGACGAGGGTTCGAGTCCTTCTATTGCACTTTTGGCCGAGACATGACATTACATAGTGCTTTTCACGCCTACTGCGAGTAAATTGCAAATAAATATAATTATAAGTCAAAATTAAGTTCCTAATTAAAGATCATAATATGAAGCGCTGTAGCTCGGGTCCGTCGCGTGTGGGGGGCAGCGCGCGGGCCGGCGCGGGCGGCGGCGGGGGCGGGGGCGGGGGGAGCTGTGATTGGGGAATCGCTGTTCAAACTGTCCAACAATAACAACCACTACTACAATGAAACATTGTAGCAGTGGTGGTTCAGGCTTCAGCTGCTACAGCTATTGCTTACTTTCCAGCTTGGTTTTAAGGTGCTCTTACACGAGCGATAAAAATTGCCGAATTGCCGGAAATTCGGGGCAATTTTGACGTCACGGCAACTTCAAGCAATTCGAATATTGCTCAAAATTGCCATTCTGGCCCCATAATTGCCTAGGAATACGGACGGGAAACTAGGCAATACGTTCATACACGATAAATTCAGTGGAGAAAATTGTAGCCAGCGATATGAAGCAACATGGAATGAATGGAGCAATTCGAGAAATCATTTCCGAAATATTACCGCGGTTTTTATAAATTGCTCCATTAATTTCGGCAACGTGTCGCCGGGCAATAATTGCCCGAAAAATCGCCCGTGTAAGAGCGCCTTTAGACCATCTATTGCCAGATGTCCGACAGTGGCGTGCAAAAGCTAATTATTGGAGTCTACGAAGATAGACCAATCAAATTAGCAAACCTCGATAACCGTAATTTTATTTATCTACTAGCTTCTGCCCGCGACTCCGTCCGCGTGGAAATCGTTTATATCGCAGCTCCATACAAACTTCAGCCCCCCCATTTCATCCCCTTAGGGGGTGATTTCCAGGATGAAAACTATCCTATGTCCTTCCCCGGGATTCAAACTATCTCCATACCAAATTTCATCGCAATCGGTTCAGCGGTTTACGCGTGAAGAGGTAACAGACAGACAGACAGACAGACAGACAGACAGACAGACAGACAGTCAGACAGACAGACACACTTTCGCATTTATAATATTAGTATGGAGTATGGATATGGATAGTATGGATACGAAGATAGACCAATCAAATTAGCAAACCTCGATAACGGTCATTTTATTTATCTATGTTATAATACTTATAATAGTAGATTATACACTAAGGGGATAAAGCACTGTTTTATGTCACGGGAGCGAATTGAATCCCGAACGTAACGAAGGACTCATAATTTAACTCCTGAGCGTAGCGAGGGAGTTATAAGTTAATCCCTGAGCGAAGCGAGGGAATTAAGACTGAGTCCTGAGTGCAGTGAGGGGTTCAACCGCCCAAGACTAAAACAGTCTTATCCCCGAGGTGTATACTCTACTTTTCACACCTTATGCGAGACAAAAAAACAGGCTCAGTAGATAAAAACACTTTCATCACTCGACATTTTCAATATTATTTTTGAAATTAAATCTTCTATAGGCACCTACAAGAACTCGATTTGTTCGTCACGCGTGAACAAATGAAGGCGCGCGACGTTCCAAATTCGAAAGCACAAGCCGTGGTCCTAGATTCGAAATTCGAATTTCGAACACCGCGCTCCTCCGGACAAGGGTTCACACGGAGGCAAACTTCATTTATTTTGTCAAATCAAGTAGGCCATGGCCTAGGACAAATTGTTTTTAGCAAAATTAAACTTTATGCATATAGTAATAAGAATTATGAAAAGTGAAATCATATTATTAACCAGCGGGTTATAATGAAATTCAGTACAACATTATAACCCGGCTAATACCAAGGGATTTAATGTCTTGCTTTCGGTAGGGTTTACATGACCTATAATTCGGCATTGTCGAGCATGTGGTTTGAAAAGTATTAAAACGAATTAAACCATCGACTTACTATTACTACGTATAGACTACATTGATAAAAAAAAATTAAAAATAAATGTTCATTTTGTCTTTTAACATCTAAAATAGACGCAATATAGCTTAAACAGATACAACTATCATAGTTACCATTTTGGCTTATCTAGATATTTGATATTATTATTGTGTGTTATTGTGGGCCTTTATATGTCGGTTCGACCAGCAAGTGATCTATTGTGGTAGCCCTTTGTTTTAGATTTCACCGTTAAATTCCAGATTCTTTGGGCGGTGATATGTTGTACCTCTTCTGATCTGCCGCCCTAGGTAGATACTTCTTTTGTGCATGAGTGGTCCGCAGGAGCAGAGATGTGCATTGCTGTTTCCTCTGTCTCCTGGCAGAACCTGCAAGTTGTGTCCTGTGTCATACCCATTTGAAACAGGTGCTTGTTTAATTTGCAATGTCCTGTCAGAATTCTTGTCACTGCGCAGGTTTTGTGTCTTCTGAGTTGTAATAGCTCTTTAGACAGTTTATTGTTGTACCCTTTGATCAAGGCTTTAGCATGTTTTTGTCCTTTGGCGAACTTCCACAACTTTATTGCCTCTGATTTTACTGTGTTGTTTAGCAGAGAATATGCTTTCCGTTTTGTGATACCACAGAACGGTTCTAGATACTGAGATCAGTTGAAAACTATGAAAAAACCGGCCAAGTGCGTGTCGGGCCACGCGCAGTGTAAGGTTCCGTTGTTGCCTGTCTGTCTTAGTTACATCGACGTGCGGTGCTGTTGCGTCGGCCGAATTTGTGGGCATTTTTAATAATTCGAGTACCCAATTAGCGTGAGTTGTTAAATGAAAATTACTCGGTGTCCGTTTTGTGACGACAATTAAGCATTCGGTTTGTGTAAAAATTAACTTTTTCTGTTTAATTTATGAATGATTGATATACCTTGCCAATACACGTTAATTAAATGTGAAAAAAGTTAATTTTCACATGATTTGTATGCTTAATTTTCGTCACAAAACTGAAACCAAGTAAATATTAGTGTAACAACTCACACTAATTGGGTACTCGAATTATTGCAAATGCCCTTGTACGAAAATTGGCCTTTCCGTATACACATTAAGTTGGTCGACTATACTCGGTAACTACTTATACCTACTTGTCCGTGATAGTTTTACTTTTAAATTCATTATATTTACTACTAACCACGTTTTTTTTCACATCCCCAGTAGTAGCCATTTAGCCGGCAGGGGGGGGACACATGACTCGAACAAAAATTAGGGCTTTAAAGCCCAATATCTTGCAAACTAATCACTGATTTGAAAAATGGTTTTTCATCACACTTGCTCGGAAAGGGCTTCATAATGAGCAGACATTCAGAGCTGTAATAGCCTGTGTTACGCCCACGGGCGTAATGGTTTTTTTCTTAAATTGTATCTGTCACTCATGCGGCAGTTACAAAGCAAAGAGGTTTTTTATCAAATACGATGTCTGAAAACGTAATTACAAATAAATTTAAACTTTAAAAACTACTTAAACATGTTTAACTGAATTATTTACAGATTTAATATGTAGTTATTCAGTGTGTATGTAAATTGTTTTTAAGTGTTTTCAAATCGTGGCTGTATACCGAAGGGTCTTTGCTATACGCGCCTCACGTCAAATTCAACAAAATGGACGACTGACATGTTGCAGTTTTTATTACGATTTGTATTCATTTCATCTAAAATGTATTTGTTTCCTCGCAAATGTGATGAAAAACATTGTGTATAACACGGGCGTAAGAATATTGCAAACTCGAGTCATCAAAAGCCTTCGGCGTCGGGCTTCTGATAGACTCTTGTTCGCAATATTCCACTTACGCCCCTTGTTAAACAATGTACTATTAGGAAACCCATAATATTGAACGAGCTATCCAACGATACCCCACACCATGGGTTTAACGAGAAAAATATTACATCCCCGCTTTAGGTGTAGGGGAGGTACCACGGTACATGGTATTGTACAACGTTTTACTGTACATATGGCTCTTTAAAGTTTCGACATATGCATGAAAAGTGCTCTTTTCCGCACTAGTGCGGGAAAGTAGCACCATATGTACTGTAATAGTTATTTATGCTACAAGTGTGGAAAGTAGGTGATTTCCGACGAGTGTCATATATAATTCGACACGAGTCGGAAATCATCTTTACGCGCGTGTATCATACAACGTTTTACTATGCCTTGTGTTGTTTTAAAATATATCTAGGTTAAAATTGAAGAACCCAGGTAGAATGTCAGGTACCTACTTATTATCTGGAATTGCATTTACCAACTTCTCCACATCTTTTGCAGTCAAGCTTATTCACTTAAAAGTTAAAGCCATTGTATTGTGGTTTTAGAACACAATTAATTTTGAGTATATCAATATAACAACAAAAAGACGCTGTACCGTCGTAGTTCTAAGAAACATACTGACACTATTGAAACGCAATAAATCATTATTATTATTGATTACTCACTTTCACTCGACCTTTTTAACATATTTACATAAAATAACTACACAAAACTCACAATAAACAACAATGGCGGGCTTTTAGATACATGCGCGGTCAACATATGCGCATTGCGCATGTGCAAGCCGCCATACTGTCGTATTGTAAAAGGCATAAGAAAGATATGCGTTCAGCCAAACACATTAAGTGAATATTTAAAATTAATTTATTTATTGACCAAATTCAAAATTCATAAACATTAATAAATCATTTTATACGTTATTAGTATTTATGTACCTTTTATATGAAAGAAAACGTGTAATTGAAATATTTGTAAAACTTTTCTCGAGTAATAAAAACTCTTTGTGTCGGGCTGACGGACTTGAAAATTTAAAAAAAATTGAAAAGTAAAAAGCACTAGTGCGAAAAAGTGGCGCTTTCCGCACGATTTTAGTGCTTTGAAAACGCTCTTTTCGAGCACATGCATTGTAATAGTTATTTACGATACAAGTGCCGAAAATAGGAAATTCGCAACGAGTGGTGATAAATTAAAACACGACCGAAGGGAGTGTTTTAAATCGACACGAGTTGCGAATTACCTATTCAGACGTGTATCGTACAACTTTTTACTGTACATATGGCTCTTTTAAGTTTCGACATACGCACGGAAAGTGCACTTTTCCGCACTAGTGCGGGAAAGTAGAACCATATGTACTGTAATAGTTATTTATGCTACAAGTGTGGAAAGTAGGTGATTTCCGACGAGTGTCATTTTTATACATGAGCGAGTGAAGCGAGCGAATGTATAATTCGACACGAGTCGGAAATCATCTTTACGCGCGTGTATCATACAACATTTTACTATGCTTGTGTGAGGAAATATATTAAATGTTGAAATGTTGGTTTAAAATAGATCTAGGTTAAAATTGAAGAACCCAGGTAGATTGTCACGTACCTACTTATTATCTGGAATTGCATTTAACAACTTCTTCACATCTTTTGCTGTCAAGCTTATTCACTTAAAAGTTATAACCAGTGTATTGTGGTTTTGGAACACAATTAATTTTGAGTAACTCAATATTATATTAAACAACAAAAGACGCTGTACCGTCGTAGTTCTAAGAAACATACTGGCACTATTGAAACGCAATAAATCATTATTATTATTGATTACTCACTTTCACTCGACTTTTTTAACATATTTACTTACATAAAATAACTACACAAAACTCACAATAAACAACAATGGCGGGCTTTTAGATACATGCGCTGTCAACATATGCGCATTGCGCATGTGCAAGCCGCCATACTGTCGTATTGTAAAAGGCATAAGAAAGATATGCGTTCAGCCAAACACATTAAATGAATATTCAAAATTAATTTATTTATTGACCAAATTCAAAATTCATAAACATTAATAAATCATTTTAAACGTTATTAGTATTTATTTACCTTTTATATGAAAGAAAACGTGTAATTGAAATATTTGTAAAACTTTTCTCGAGTAATAAAAACTCTTTGTGTCGGGCTGACGACGGACTTAAAAATTAAAAAAAAATTGAAAAGTAAAAAGCATTAGTGCGAAAAAGTGGCACTTTCCGCACGATTTTAGTGCTTGGAAAACGCTCTTTTCGAGCACATGCATTGTAAAATAATAAAAACAACGGGTTATCGAATTATGTACAGGTTTTGCTATATTATTGGTCTAAGAATAGAGTGAGCGAGTGGAGAACGGTGTCGTACTGTGCTGCTTGCGTGTAGTGTATCTATAATTTACAATCGTACAATGACTCTGCGGACTGTCGGTATGATGCAGTCGGTCGGCGAACTGCGCGAGTATGTGCAGTGCGGCCTCGGGCTGCGCCTTGCTGAGCCGGGCCAGCACCAGCTTACCAAGCGACATGTCAGCACGCCGCCGCGCTCGGCTTGCCGGCCCACACGGATACTAGTGTGAAAGCTAATTTGACTAGGCCTTGAATCTAGAACATTCTAGGGCCAAAGGCTCCTCTACACTCCTGACAATAAGCTCAGCAAAGTCACACAAGAAAAACGAACAACGACATGAGTAGGTGTGGAGAGTCGCGCTAGAGCACCAAGCCCCACCCACCCTCTTTAAACTAAACCTCTATGAGAGTCATGGTCGCCTGGTACTGTCGGAGCATGCAGCCGAATACTCTCGATTTAAAAACCACAATAAACAACGCCTCACGCGTTACACTCTATGCGAGTTATGGTCGCCTAGTACTTTTAGACGGATCAGCCGATCACACTATTCACACTTTAGATCAATAGTGGGACCGGATTTTTGCCCTAAAAGTTTTGATAATTCTAAAGATGGAAAAGTGATGCTTATATGACATCGGACATATTTTTAAGTATATTTGCAATATATGATGAAAAGTTAGAACGAGCGTTAGGTATAAATTAGGTATTTATATATTTTTATTTATAATTTGTGAATATTGAATTAAAGTGCAAAGTTTTAGCTTCATCGTTTATAATATGTAAGACGCTATATGTTATTAAGTTTGTAGAACTTTTTTTACGCAGCTTCTTAGTCAAACCGGAATTAGGTTATTACTTTGTCGATATTGAATTAAAGTTTAAAAATCCTCAACAATATCTCTAATTTCTTAAGTTAATAGACAAAGCTAAAAATGTAGAAGAATAGGATACATGCTATAAAAGTAATATGCGTTTTTTGTCCTGTAAGATCTAATATTGAATTAGAGTCTGTAAAAATAAGTCTAATACTATAAAATAATATATGCAACCATATTATGAAAAGTAAGAAAATTCTCTGTATTGCTTGCATTAATAATAGTATAATTTATTTAATTTGGCGCGAAATTCATAACCACGCCGCGCTGGCCCTTCAACGGCGGCGCGCGGGGGCAGATCGTAGCCGACCTAGCGAGCGATACCTCGCCCCGCCCTCCCCGCATTACCGCGCAAGCGCTGCTGTTGTCTTTCAAATCATTCATTTGTTTGTTTACCGTGCACATATTAGATGCAATTTTTAATACATTTGCTCAAAAAGTGCTACTTTTACGTAGCTGTTTAGCGTGCGGAAAGTTGATTTTCACGAACTAGTGATTTTCACTTTTCCCACTCAATAATCGTACAAATTGTACCATTAATTATTATGTCAATAAAAAATAAATAAGATAGAGCTGTACTAAATAAAATGATTTTTGAACTTCATCATTTTTCAACTGTATTACAATGACGTTACAGAATTAATAATATAAAAGTTTCGAATTCCTTACTTGTTGTTTTTCTTATTTTTTCGCAACTGTATTTAAAAAACGTCGTTGTGTAGATTACTATACATTGATTCGAAGGCTATATCGGCGCACAAAAGAAGAATGGAGATGGAGGCACCAGTAGCACAGCCTAGTGACGATGAGGAATGCTTTGATTTTCAAAACTTTTGTTTTTTTTTGCAACGGAGCTGCCAACGAAGTGTTTAAACAGGGTCAACTCAAACGCCATGTTTAAGTCAGAATCACTGTCAGCGAAATAAAGAAATGTACTACACAGATGTTGTTAAACGCAGCTATAGCTGCTCGCCGCAAGCAAACCAATGTTAGTTTGCCCCTGATTACGGATTGCTGTTACGAACACCAGGGTCATGTTGCAGGGTAATATCGCCGGTTAGCGACCACCTAATTTATGGTTCCGGTTTGCGACCACCCATTTCAATTGGTGTCAGGAATCTACCGCAAAAAACGACAATATATCCTTTCAGTTTTTTCAATAGATTACATACATACATACATATACTCACGCCCATATCCCATTGGGGTAGGCAGAGACTAAGGAACGCCAAATACTACGGTCCTTAAATACTTCTTCAATAGATTCCTGTTTAATAATTACTTTAAATAATACATGCGGGGCACGGTTTATTTAGAGTGCGTTGTATGTCATTTTATTAGGTATATTTAATTGAAAAAAAAATACGTTGTCTTTCACGTGGTCGCTAACTGAAGCTGGTCGCGTAACCGGGGCGGCGTATTGACCCAACGTTATTAAATTAAACATTCCAATTTACGTTAACACTTAATAAGCCGTTTCAGCTCTAATAGTACCTGATTAAAGAAAACTTAGAAAGTAGAGCATAATTTAAACCAAAACAGTGAGAAATATATTCTTTGACTACAAATATTATTTGTATGCAGAATGTAATGATAGTGAATGAAGCAAGAAAGGTTTGTCAAGATCGTAGCAAGTGGAAATCCACAGAACTATATCAAGATAGGAAAGTGCGCGCCGATTAGTATGGGAACCGAGCGTGTAACATTTTGCGTAGGTAATTTGACGTCACAAGCGTAATTTAAAGACGAGAAACATAATCCGCGCGAAATCGATTCGTCAACATCGACTAGCACGCGGCAGTTGTAATAATTTTGTATCGATTCAAAATATCGATAAGAACCGACAGAGAAATGAAAAAAAGTCTTAAAAAAGTTATTTTTTTCACATCTTTTTTACCCCTGTGGGGGTGGATTTTTCCAAAACGCTTTAAGGTTTTAATTTTGTATTTAAATAAGTAATCTTTCTACAAAGTTTCAAGCTTCTAGCTCAAAAAATGAAATTTCTCCCATAATAACTTTGCACCCCTGTTTAACCCCCTTAGGGGTGGTATTTCCTAAAACACTGGAAATTCTTATTCATGTATTTTAATATTTAATATTTCTGCGAAGTTTCAAGTCTCTAGCTCAAAAAATAAAGTTTCCCCCATACAAACTTTGCACCCTTATTTGACCCCCTCAGTGGATGAATTTTTATAACAACGCGAAATCATTTGTTTTGTTTTTTAGTAAGAAACCTCCATACAAAGATTCAAGTCTTTAACTTTCCAAATGAACGATTTCCATACAACGGTTCGACCCCTATTTCACCCCCTTAAGGGTTGAATTTCGAAAAATCCGTTCTTAGTACACGTCCACGTACTGTAAAGAATATATGTTCCAAATTTCATGCTTATATCTTTAGCGGTTTAGGCCGTGCGCTGTCTGTCAATCGGTCAGGAACACAAGAGTAGATAATAATATAAAAACGTAATTTTCATTTCTCTGCTTTTATAATCGATTTAACCGAGTAAGAAAATCACAGTGTACAGCACACTGGTACAGCACTAGTGACAGAAAAATGAATAAATCGACCATGGCGACTCGACAATTTGAATAGCCTATTTATACATCGCTGGTTTTGAACGCACGTCAAGTGTGTCTCGTCAAACTAAAGCCGCAATGGAAAACTAGAGTTGGAAATAATCTATTTTGATGAAAATAATACAGAGCAATAAATAAATTGTTTTTTTAATTAATAACAGGTTTTTTAGGACAAATAGTACTTACCTATGATAGGAAATACCACGATTAACAGCTTCACCTTTTTTGATGGTGTTTGAACAGCTCAGTATCGAACAACGAGTCATTTTGTGATTATAACCTGACGTCGCACGCGTTCCGAGGTCGGGAGCGGACTGAAGTTCGCGGCGAGCAAAGAAGTCCATCGGACTTACTTTTGCCACGCGAAGTACATACACTCTTTCCTTCTATCTTGATATAGTTCTGTGTGGAAATCCGTGATCTCTGCCTATCCCTCCGGGAAATAGGCGTGATGTACATTTGTATGTATGTATGTATATTATTTGTAGTAAGGTAAATCTCCAATAACTGGCCACCCTTGAATAATCGGCCCCCTCATACTAAAAATTAACTCTATTCACGTATAATAGAATTGATATAGATAGTATGAGGTGGCCAGTTATTGACGATTTACCCTACTTGTAAGGAATATTCGAGACAATTAAAGGTTTACTAAGCAGAAACGTCTGCTAACGAAGTTCTAAACGACAACGCTCCCTAGGATGAAAAAAAAGTTGAAAATTTTATTGAAAAAACTATTTTGCGTATTAATGTGTATTATTTCAAAAAAAGTGAGTACCTTTACATTTAGAAATGTGAATGGTGACCCAGATTTGAGCTGTATAGTAAAATGTATGGAGAAAAAAAAAGTGGTCAGATTTAAATGAAAATAATGTCATAAGAATCGTTTCAAAAACAACTTGAAAAAAAATCTTACTGGTAAAAGTAGGAAGAATCTAACCACTTATATTTTTTCTTTTACATTTTACTATGAAGCTCAATTCTGGTTCAGTTAACAGTTTTCACAAAATATATTTTATTGAAAAATTAATCCTTACTTAAAAAGTTTTTGCACCTTCATTATTTTTAAACATACTTAAATACACAAAATAGTTTTTTTTTTATTCAAAATATTCAGTTATTTTTTTCCATACTAGGTGGGCGGTGTTTTTTCGATCAGAATAAAAAAAAATCGCCAGTAGCCTTTTCAGGTTTGCGTAGGCAACAAGGAACCCTTATAGTTTCGCCATGTCCGTATGTCCGTCTGCGGCTTAGCTCAGTCACCCTTACTACTAGAAAGTCGTAAGATTAGAATTGAAGACTTTATTCTATTGCACTTCGAAGAATCGAGATTAGACTGTAAAAATAAGAGTTCAATTTTAATAATAATGAAAAAAAAAGTTCCGTCTTTTAATTATTTTAGTTATTTTGTGAAAAAAGCTGCACAGAATAATGAGAAGTCGCAGAAGTTCACTTAGAATTGTCATTAGGTGTAAACAAATATGAATGATTAATACTTATACAATACCTACTTGCAATTTTATTATAATGTTGTCGTAAATGGTTGTATTTTTTGTAATTTTTTACTATTGTGTAAGCCATCCATACTGACTTTAATATAAAACAATAAGTACCTACTTTATAAAGGACTTATCGTCGAAAATTTATAATATTTATTATTGTATTATTGTAGCTATTCACAACTATTTTTATTAATTCTGTTTATCCTGGTTCCTATTGTCATATCTTGTCCAGTCCTATTCGCCGTCATGTATTATACTTACCCCACCATATTATACGGTCATTACGCCGGTTACGTAACCAACTTCGGTTAACGACCACCTTAAGGACAAGGTTTTTTTTTTCAATTAAAGATATAATAACATTTAAACAGGCTGTAAAAATGCCTCGGTAGGTACGCAATTTTTAAAGCAGATATTAGGCAGGAATCTACTTAAAAAACGAGAAAATATCCTCTCGGTTCACCATTTATTACTCCCGAGTGGTCGCAAACCGGCACACTAAATTAGGTGGTCGCTAACCGGTGAAATTACCCTACATCCTAAATATACAATTTCATCTAAGGTAAATTGAGTTTAACTATAGCTTACTGCTGACCACGTCGCAAAAAAATACATGTAGGTTATTTGTTAGTAGGTATTTATGCAGCTGGCTTAAAGGAGTAAAACATGGAAGAGTGGTCATTTGTATAAGGGGCGATCCCTAAAATGTTTTTAAATTATGTGTATAACGCGATAACCAGTTCGACGAAACCGCGAGCAATCCCTAGTATAGTTGGTAATAAATAAGGATACATTTCTTCTTTGTATTTCCATTAACGTACGTATAACAAAATAACATGTGTTTTGCCATTGATATTTATTCTTTGTGGATTTTTTTATGGATCGTGGACGCAATCAAGGGCACTCCTCTACCGTTGCGTTGATCGCTGCCTGCTGCCACAGCGCACAGCGCGGCGCGCGCATACATGCCGCGCTTTTTAAATGTATTCATTTACGCACGGAGTACTTAGGTGTCATTATTTAGTGTCGCCGTAAGTTTATTTTTCTTAACTTTTGTTTGGTAACTGATATCATTGTCATGATCGTTTACTATTAACTCTACAAACTTTAATTCAATATTGGCTATACTGTTTAACCGGAAATCAATATCTAGACAAGCCGATTGTCTACATTTCTAACTTTTTTCCAATATGTTAAGTGGATCGACAATATCGTAACTTTGCAATATCAGCTACTCTAATTCTTTATTTACAAAATTATTTGCATTTTTACGTTCACCAGGATGCAGAAGTCCCAGATTTCTAAAAACAGAATATCGTATATAAATTAAAGTGTTATTGGATATGTTACAGTTTTTTTTAACTCTAATTCTATATTGACATAGTTATTGGCAAAAACTAAAATATTTCAATATAGCCGAAAGCTCCACCTAAAATTTTCTAACTTTTTACATAAGTATTATTTAACATGCCTCCAACGACATATCAAAAAAGAAAAAACTTTAATGTTGTAATAACCCATTTTTGTTCAACCGCTGGTCTACTTGGCCCGCCTTACCTGCCTCCTACATATGCAAATAAACAAAAGAAGAACGTTTCACGTGTTACGGGAACGCAATCTATATGCGTGTCGTAGTCGCCTAATGTTTTTCGACGGAGCAGCCGGAGTCTTCGTCACTCTTGGCCCGCCCTACCCGTCACCTATTAAGTCTCTTGGTGAGTTATGGACGCCTGGTACTTCTGAACTTGATCGGAGTATTTTTACTGTCAAACAATGATTGAAAGGAGTGTCCTGCTAGCGGACAGTGTACCAATTTTTAGTCATATTGATCCCATAAAAAACATTCCATGTAAAAAAGAGGCCAAGTCTCGAAACTCTTCCACCGTAAAAAGTTGTGAGATATTTTGTAGAGCCAAGTCTCAGGCATTCTTATTAATCTTTATTTGCTTGCTAAATAAAATTCGGCAACGTGGCAATCACACAACTTAACTGTATTTATGGATTTTTGCATACATACCTAAAATTATGTAGTATTGTGTGATTGCCAAGTCACAAAATTTTATTTAGCAAGCAAATTAAGATTAATAATAATGCCTGAGACTTGGCTCTGCGAAATATCTCACAACTTTTTACGGTGGAAGAGTTTCGAGACTTGGCCTCTTTTTTACATGGAATGTTTTTTATGGGATCTCACTTATTTTTGTAGGTTAATGTGTTATCCATTTCTTGCTTTTGAATTTTTACATTCACTGGAAATGTAACTTTGTAATCCTATATATTTGTATTGGATTACAAAGTAATGTATACAGTTGGTGTATCTAGAAAACTGGGTTGAAATTGCATTTTTTTTTAGTTTGCCCTTTATGTGGCCATTAAACCCTAACTCAGTACCAAATTTCAGCTCTCTGGAGTTTATGGGAAGTACAAGTTCTATTTTGATGATCATGAGTGAGTGAGTGTCATAAATGCGAAACTTTGCTTTCGCTTAACTTCGGAACTAAATGACCTACAGACTTGAAATTTTGGATTTTAAGTATGTGATTATAGCTTACTGAATGACGAAAATTTCTGCGTTCTGGTCTTATCCAGAGGTTCTCAAATAGGGGCCTGAAAATGCGGCGAAATGGTTCCAGTAGGATGGTACGGCAGTGTTTGGTTCGCGCTCGACTTGGCGGGATATGTTGGAGGTGTTCGTACCTGCGTACTGCGTGAGCGGGTTGTCAGTGTGCAGACGGTCGGCGAGCTGCGCGAGGACGTGCGGCGCGGCCTCGGGCTGCGCCCGGCTAAGCCGCGCCAGCACCAGCTTGCCGAGCGACCAGCACGCCGCCGCGCCCGGCGTGCCGGCCCACACCGACAGCAGCGTGAACGCCAGGTTGATCAGGCCTAGCACTGTGAGCTGGCGGTGGCTGGCGCTGGAAATGTCATGGGTATTGGGCAAGAGGAACTCATTTTGCAGGTGAAGTAGGGCACAGCGAAATGTCATCCCGCTCAAATTTGGAGCAGCCCAACTGGGGAAGTACCTCCGCCTTGCGGAAGACCACAGCCATAATAACACTACTAAGTACTTGCTGTGTAGTAGTGTTGTGTTCCTGGAGGTGAGCAAGGTCGCCAGAGCTCCCGAGGATGCGTTGTGTTGGGAGCGAGGGAATTTGTTCCTTCAGCTGTCAACACGGCGAATCCTCAAACATATCAAGGATCGGCAACGCCCATGTTACTCCTTTGGGGTTGCATGCGTCTATAGGCTGCGGTGTCCGCTTAACACCAGGCAGGCCGTACGCTTGTTTACCACCGTCGTTGTATTTAAAAAAATATATGGGTCTTAATATACCCGGAAAGTATGCTACATTCATATTTGTATAGATTCTCAATTCTACAGATTCGTAATTCTACAGATGAATCCGTAGATTTGGAAATCTGTAGACATGGGACTAAAGGTCATTCATCCTAGATCAGAGTTTCTTAAAGTGAGACCCCTTAGGGATCCGTGACATGATTGCTAGGGGTCCACAGCCACTTTGTTCCAGGGACTGAATGTGGTATCGTAATTCGGGGTTTTAACGGTACTTAATAAAGGTATTGCAAGGTATACGTTTCAAACCGTACCTTTACTCACAAGGGTTTATCATCAAATTGTCGACACTCACTACGTCGAATTTCACTTCAAAGTCATCGTTTCATGTATTTTCATTTCGTCGACAATTCAGTTTGTGGAATGGTCATTACAAGTAATTTTAAATCGTGTATTATTACGTGTCGGATGATTCATTAAATAGTTGAATTATGTCATGGAAAACGTTTTGTGATTATTTGTTTCAAGTATATTTAATTAACATACACATTATTACAAGGATTATTATTTAAAATTAAAATAGTTGGCATACACAGTTATATACTTATGGCCAGGGAGCGTACATTTCATGCCGATGACAGGCGTATGACGTCAAGCTACATACAGGATGGAGAAAGTTTGAAAAGAGCAACGGCATAACGAACGTTTATTTATCCATACCCAATAATGGAAAATGTGATTAATCAATGATTAATCACTGTTATTTAATCAACCTCTTCCGTTTAAGTAGATCTAATATATTGACACTTGAGACGGACATTGAAAGAACTTTATCTGACATTGTCACATTAAAGTTTACTCTTTGTCACAAATAGGAGACATGCGGAAACAACATTTCAGTTAAATTTAATAAGATCAGGAAACTTAATGCTTTGCTAGTGGCCTAGGTCGCCATGGAGGCTATAAAATTATTGTGCCAAATAAATCCATGTTTTGTTATAGATAATAAACAAATTTATTGTTCCTGCTGTCAGCAAAGTTTGCCACCAAAAGCAAGCAACATCAAATTACATTTGCAAACAATAAAATACAAAGAACATGAGGAACATAAAGAAACACAGTTTGATTTTAACATGGACTTGACCAATTTCATGATAGCATCGATAGACAAGTTGTTGTGGCCTATAAGTAATTAAAAATAAAATAAAATAATAGTTACTAAATACGTTTACGGTTACTAAGTCGTGTCACTTCGTTTTTTTAATTCATCCTGTGTGTTTATATGAATACGTCATTATGACGAAACCGGCATGAAATGTACGCTCCCTGCTTATGGCAATTATTTTAACCTAACCTAACCGCCAGCGTGTCGACGTCACCCCGCTTCGCTTCGCCTATTTTCGCTCTGAGGGACACAAGTGAACCCTAACTTAACCTACTTATAATACAATTGTTACGGTTGTTTGTTTTTTTACTGCGGGGGCGAACCCCCTTTTCTGGCTGCCCTAATCTAGTTAAACCCCTGTAATCAGTTGTTGTTTGTTTCTGTAATGTTGTAATAAAATTTCGAACAAATGTAATTCGTTGTTTTGTTATTCTGCCATTTAAAATTCATACAAAAGGAATCATTTGTCAAATAATATTCCCTGAACAGTTATTCTATGAAATAATAAAAATTGGAATGATTTGGTCATGAAATAAAATTACATCAAACAATAATTCGTGAACTAAAATGTTATTTGAAACGTTTTCAATGAAATAAAATTCGATGAAAAGTTTGTCGACAAAACCAAGGGACACCCACTCACAAGGTTGAAGATACCGATTAAAGGTACTGAATCAAAACGATACTTGCAACATTACACTGCCTACTCTACCTTTCCAAAGGATACAGTAATAATTTTAAAAGAAAGGTACTTTAAGACAACGATAGGTTGAAGATCAGTAGCGATTAAAGGTACTGTACTGAATCAAAACGATACTTGCAACATTACACTACCTACTCTACCTATTTATTTATTTATTTATTTGGACCTTCAACAATAAGTACATGATAGTATTACATTTTCACTTAACAGTTAAGCGCCTTATCACTTATAGAAGATCACCACATGCACAGATAAAAAAGTATTAACATAACTAAATTCAACTTACTTAATTTTAATTTATTCTAAATCTGATCTGTTATTATTATTATTATTTTCTGTTATATTGAGTCCCTAACCTCGCCTATCCAAAGGATACAGTAATAATTTTAAAAGAAAGGTACTTTAAGACAACGATAGGTTGAAGATCAGTAGCGATTAAAGGTACTGAATCAAAACGATACTTGCAACATTACACTGCCTACTCTACCTATCCAAAGGATACAGTAATAATTTTAAAAGAAAGTACTTTAACACAACGATATTGCGACTATTTTGCTACTGCTTCAAAGTATACCGTAATCAGTTTAAAATAAAGGTACTCGAACAAATCGATATTGAGACTATTTTGCTACTGCTTCAAAGTCTAAGGTTATCATTTTAAAATAAAGGTACTCAAACATGACGATACTCTAAGTTTTACGTTACCGATTCAAAGTATACCTTAATTATTTCGATATCGGATAACGGTACCGTAATTTAAGGGTATAGGATAGGCGGTACATAAACTTAGTTGATTAGTTCAAGAAGGTAATAGTAATCGATATGATACAGAGAAAGAATATAATGGAAAAATAAACCATCTTCGTCTGTAGCCCCGATAGGATTCGAACCTGCGACCTTTCTATGAACGCTAGACTGCTCTACCAACTGAGCTACGAGAACAGTGACAGAAACTGTGTATCTTTGCATTACATTTCCGCTAAGACTAGCGCCCTCTGTATCGTGTTATAGACTTGTTTCACAGCCTTGACACACCTCTAATGGGCGAGCTATACGCTCGCTCCATTCTCATCGAACCACATCAGGTAGTTTCGGACAAGCGAGAAAGATGGCGCTGGTGTACATTTAAATACCCTTATCACGAAAGCCACGGCCAAGGCTGTGAAACAAGTCTATAACACGATACAGAGGGATAGTACATTACTGCAGAGACCAGTAAGTAAGCCATCCTGGACGAGTATAATTTAGCCGGCCGAGCCGAAGGCGAGGTCAGGCTTAAAAAAAAACTTTATTTCTGGCATTTGGAACCATACGATTTTATTTTTGTTTTAATTTTTAAATATATATATATAATATAACATATATTTGAAAAAAAAACTTCAAAAAACGATGCATATCTCCGAAACTAAATACCGCCATGAGGTTCCTTTGCCCGTGGAACGACACAATATTTATGTATTCATTTAAATCAGGCAACAAACGCCCATATTTACACATACATTATACTGATTAAGATAAATTAATTTAATACAAAAACACTACAACTGCCATGTGTATGTATATGCAACTTCGTGGTGTCAGGTAACGGACCGCGAGAACGTCGGAACTTGACTCCCTTCGGCCAAAATTCTTCCTTAGTGCAGATCGTATATACCAAAACATAAACATAAACATAATAACGGTATGCCACTTATTTTGAAATCACCATCACAAGTACCCTTAAAAAATATAGCCATACAGAAATAACGATACCGAAATGTTATGTATCATAACGATACCGAAATAGTGATATCGAAATAAGTTTGCGTTTTTGCCTACCGATTAGTAAGATATGCTATACCTCAATATAACGGTATCGAATCGATGTGATATCGAAATAAGTAGCCTTATTTCCTACCGATTAATATGCTATACCTCAAAATAACGGTATCGAAACGATATGATATCGAAATAATTAGTCTCATTTCCTACCGATTAGTATGCTGTACCTCAAAAGAATGGTACCAAAACGATGTGATATCGAAATAAGTTAACCTTATTTCCTACCGATTAGTATGCCATACCTCAATATATCGGTATCGAAACGTTGTGATATCGAAATAAGTAACCTCGATGTCTACCGTTAGTTTGCAATACCACAATAAACTGAAATTATGTGTATCTTATTAAGGTACGCCCACACCGCTGCTCAAAATACGCTAACGCACCGTAAACGCAGCAAAATATATGAAGAATACGTGACGCATTCGACACGTCAGCGCGTATACGCAGCGTTACGCACCGGTGTGGTCGCTCCCTTAGTTGTTCTGCCTTACTTAAGGGTATGACGTCATACCGGAATAAAAATTGTAGCGCTATTAAGGGGTTATTCAGTCCCTGCTTTGTTCATTCTTAACGTAGGCAGGTACGTGGGTACAGATAGCCACATGAAATGTGAGGTTTTTTTTTTCAACAAAGGTCCGCATGATTTTTTTAATAATTCTGGAAGTGGTCCATGTCTAACAAAAGTTTAAGAACCACTGTCCTAGATGAAGCATATAGATGTTCATGAAGCATGCACAGCGAATACGGGAATAAGTCTGCAATCCGGTTCGGTCCGGGGTGATCCGGTCCGTGGCACGGGCTCCTCGGCGAACCAGCAGCTTTGCTTCTTCACAGTGGCCAGTGGTTCTTCACACAGCGTACCTCTCCGTGGTGAGCACATGAATAAACAAGCGTACCTCTCCGTGGTGGGCACATGAATAAACAAGCGTACCTCTCCGTGGTGGGCACATGAATAAACAAACGTACCTCTCCGTGGTGAGCACATGAATAAACAAGCGTACCTCTCCGTGGTGGGCACATGAATAAACAAACGTACCTCTCCGTGGTGAGCACATGAATAAACAAGCGTACCTCTGCATGGAGAGCACATGAATAAACAAGCGTACCTCTCCGTGGTGAGCACATGAATAAACGAGCGTACCTCTCCGTGGTGAGCACATGAATAAACGAGCGTACCTCTCCGTGGTGAGCACATGAATAAACGAGCGTACCTCTCCGTGGTGAGCACATGAATAAACGAGCGTACCTCTCCGTGGTGAGCACATGAATAAACGAGCGTACCTCTCCGTGGTGAGCACATGAATAAACAAGCGTACCTCTCCGTGGTGAGCACCCGCAAGATGGCGGCGGCGGGCGCGGCGCGCGGCAGCACGCTGCGGGCGCCGGCGCACGCGCGCCGCAGCTGCGCGTCGCACTCGCGGGACAGGATGCCTGCTTTCATCACCTGCACACATACACAAGGCCACCTTCAAAGCCGAAACGCACTGACAGAGCGGCGCGGGGACAACGGGTACCGCCTCCGCGCTGCGCCGCGCCGCTCTGTCACCGCTGTCAGTGCGTTTCGGCCTTTAGGGCAGGGCGACCAGGGCGCTGAGATGTTAAAGGCGCTACGCTACGAAGTATACAGGACGCTATAAAATATAAAAGGCGGCCAAATAAAAGTTCAAAGTTCAAAAAACCTAAAACCTAGGCCGTTATTCTACGTCTAGCACAACTTGCTAGCGGGCCGCGTCGCATGCGACTCCTGAGGCTCTCGTCGCGTCGTGCTTGAATCGTGCTTCCTCCACAGACCTTGATCGATAATTCCGAATTCCGACGAAACAAATTGATGTACAATTTGTTTTTCCCATAGGCGTGAGTGGGGCTGGTTCCCCATGCCTTCCACTAAGTGGTATGTAGGTTGACAGGCAGCGGCTAACCTCTGCTGGGCTGTGCGGAACTAAAAAACCGTACCGTAGGTGGCACTCACATCTAAACACAACGCCCCACAGTCCCTCTGCACACAATGCCAAGGCCAAGTCCAGCAGAAACGGCGCTCGCAGCAGCTGTGACTTAGGTCAGTTGCGGAGCAACTTACAAAGTTGCTCCTTCTCCATGCCTTCGACAATGTGGTAGATGCAGGTCGACAGGCAGCGGCTGACTTCGGTCTGACATGTACATAACTAAAGAACAGTACCGTAGGTGGCACTCACATCTAAACACAACGCCCTGCAGTCCCTCTCTGCGCACAATGCCAAGGCCAAGTCCAGCAGAAACGGCGCTCGCAGCAGCTGTGACTTCGGTCAGTTGCGGAGCAACTTACAAAGTTGCTCCTTCTCCATGCCTTCGACAATGTGGTAGATGCAGGTCGACAGGCAGCGGCTGACTTCGGTCTGACATGTACATAACTAAAGAACAGTACCGTAGGTGGCACTCACATCTAAACACAACGCCCTGCAGTCCCTCTCTGCGCACAATGCCAGGGCCAAGTCCAGCAGGAACGGCGCCCGCAGCAGATGTGACTTCGGCCAGTTGCGGAGCAACTTGCAAAGTTGCTGTTTCTCCATGCCTTCCACTATGTGGTAGATGCAGGTCGACAGGCAGCGGCTGACTTCTGCAGGGCTGTGGGGTACTGGAAGGAAAAAGAAACGCTTTATATTTATAAATCGTATTAGTTTTGTGCTGTGAATGAATATCAAGCAAAAATATGGTAAGTACAAGCTTTTATTGTCCACTGTGTTTTTGTGCACAGCCATCAACTTTTGAGAGGATTCTAATGAGCCCACACACGACATTATGTATTTGATGGCATTGTGGCACTCTTAGGGGGAGGCATATGTCCAGTAGTGGACGTCTTTCGGGTGATATGATGACCTTGTGTCTCCATCATCAGACCAGCTTTATGGTATCATAATATTGCGTTTGCAACTGACTTACATAAGGGTACAGTCAACAGCAAATATAGATAATCATTTTAGTACTTTGTCACACTTAAGGCCTGTTTCACAATCTCCAGTTAAAACATATCCGTCAGATAAATGTTGGCTGTCACTTTTCTTTTATATGACGGGAGAAAAGGATAGCAATAGTTTTAACTGGCAGATAACTTTATCCGGCGATTGTGAAACAGGCCCTTAACGTAACAATACTGCAACAGCAACAGTTAGAATGCGCCAAAGTAGTAAAAGTGACAAGGTACTAAAACGATCATCTACTTTAGCTGCTGACTATACAAAAAGATTTGCCCTGAAGAGGTTCATGTATACTTATTATGTAAGGCCAATTTTGTATTACCTATGTTTCACAAATAAAAATCTGAATTAGAATCTGAATGAACGTACATACATTGCAAGGAGGTTTTCATCGATTTTTGACAAGTTTTGAATCGTATCTACTACTTTTGCACTACAGATAGAATCATAAATCAAACGGCTATCGGTTCTTCAATCTTTTATCTCCATTTTGACTGACCGGATTTTGAAACAAATTAATACTTAATTTTGTATGATTTTTTTTAAACATTGTCTAAAAAAACACTTATGTATTTCGCATCTCTATTGACGTGAAAGATCTAACATATACGAAATCTACAAATTTGGGTTCGTCTATGACGTCTCTAAAAACTGGTAGAGGGTTTTAATTTTAAACCAATTAACACAAAAGTTATGGCCAGAAAACCAGTTTTTTGGCCTAAAATTGTTCAACTTTGATGCCAAATATCTCGAAAACAATGAAGTTTGAAGTAAATATGGGATACTATATTGCTTAAAGCCGTTGTTGTTAATATAATAAGGTACAAAAAACATTAGAAAACTAAGGGATTCAGATCGAAGGTCATTGGCGTATGGGAGCCTCTTAAACAAAAACTTGTACCATCGCCAGCACAGTTAACTGACCATCCGTGCACTTAGGTATGTATAGTGCTTTTCTAAAACACGCAATGAAATTAATTAAGAAAACTCCAAGAAAGCACTTTAATTTTCATGGCTGAACGCCGTGATCCTGTGGCACAAATTGTGGAATGAAATGCCATTACGGGTCTCTCGTCTCGCTGCGCCCGAAACGTGACACTTCGAAGCCCATTATGAAGAACAAAACGTCAATATTTCATTGCATGTTTGAGAAAAGGTCGTTACCGTTCAAAACTGTATAGAGCATGGATATGCAAATCACTTACCAATGTCATCAATGTCCATAGTGGTAGCCTCTGAGTCCGGTGTGGGCGGAGCCAACTTGCTGTACAACTGAGCACTGAAGTAGTGCCCCAGATGTGATAGTACTACGTCGAAGTCCTGTGTCTTGCATAGCCTGTGAACATCACAACTATGTTGAAGAAAAGGGATGATGACTAAGATTTTTTTGTGACGTCATTCGAACCAGTTTTTGGAGAGCAACAAATGTTTGTATGGGAGCAACTACAATTAAAGAACATAAATAACTAAAAATTTGAGATAAAGATTGACCACGCTGGCGGCAGCGCGAAACGCTTTATACTGTGTGTGTATACAAGTATGACGTCACATTTATACATTTGTACTAATCGTAGTATGGAAAATCAGGTAAATTGTTGTTTCGGTCGCGAAATACTGCGGTTAAGTACATAGTTGTTATACAATTTTGTTTCTAGAAAAGCATAAGGATTCTATTGGTAGCTTTTAATTTACTCTTGGACAATAAAAAAAAAATACATATTTTTTCTAAACTTCCAAGGTTCATCTTTTTATGATTTTAATTATATTTTATATTTTTATACTTTATTACGATAATTTGATGGTTTACTATCTATTTAGCATCACTACATTATCGATTTGAACATGAGGCATCATGCCTATTCTATAGGACATCGAGTGGACTTCTCACAGGCTTAGGTTTTCACGAGCGAGCGGAGCGAACGAACTTCTCCGTTTCAGACAAAAACATCATTTTTGTCGTTTGGACTAAAGAGCTTTCGTATGTATGTCCCAGGTCCGGCGGATGTCCGGCTGATCTGTACGGATCGCATTTCTCAATTTCTCGTGAAATTTTGTGAGCACGTTTTTACCAGATTTTATTTAGTTTCACCTGTCCCGTTGTCTGTCTGTCTGTAATCAAATCTTGCAAGTTAAATTTGACCCACTTCCCGGTGACCGATTGGAGGTGAAATTTTGGGTATAAGTATAGAATGGATGACAATTCAATATTATGGTACCATCTAGCTGATCTGATGATGGAGACAGAAGGTGGCCATGGGAATTCAGTACTTAACCGACGTAACCCCGTTGAGTTTGGGCTAATTAGAATCGTCTCAATGAGTAGTTGATGATGGTATACAGAAAAGTACAGTCGGCAATAAAAGCTTGTTCCAAAAATGAAATTTTTGACAGAAACTTTTTTCTAGACAGTTCAGTTTATGGAGAATTTCAAGTTTTTTTAAATAGGTGGTCTTGCGATTTCTACAACTCGCAGTCACTAGCAAATAAAGGGGGTGACGTGACAGTGACAAGAAAACCCTACTTTTTTTAATCGCAGTTTCCAAAAGTGACCCAGGGGACGTAACCATGGCAGCTAGTGACAGATAAAAGTTGATTCATCCACTTACTTGATCCACTGATGGACCAGAGCAGGCAATGTGTCTGGCGGGCAATCCATAATGTGTGTGCAGATCTTATTGACCACCTGCTTGTGGTCATTGCGCGGAAGCTGCATGTCACTGGAAAGAGTATAACATAACATACTATATACCAATGATGTAATATAAACAATTATAAATTAGAGAAGTAGAAAAACCCCCAACATTTTCATTGCAAAGTCCAATACCTATCTCAAAAACGGCTGAACAGATTTTCATGAAACATGGCTAAGAACACTGGGGATCTATGATACATATATTATAGATGCATCAGACCATAAGCGACAGTCAATAACCAAGTTAACTTTGTATTTTATATATTTTGCATAAAAAACCTACTTAATGCTTGCAACAAATATGTGAGACTAGAGGATTGGAAAAGTTCCTAGGCACCGCCGCGTACGGCGTAAAGCGCGTAAAGCGCGTAAAGCGCGGCGGCGTGTAACTTTGAATGCCCCCCCTGCCTACCCCCCAGGGGGTGGTGGATGGCTACCGGGCTAAATTAGCTAAGCTTTACCTATCATACATCTGTGCCAAGTGAATTCATCCGATACCAAAATTTGCACCTTCCATACATTGGGTGACACTACTTCCCGTACTATATAGGTTATTAAGCGCTCCAAAAGTGGAACACTAAAACTGAGTCAATTGCACCAACTTTCAGTTTCACGTCGTCGATGGAAACGTATGCTGTCAGATCATCAAACGTGTTCATCAAATTCAAAAACATTTATTGCAAGTCACATTACAGTTAAGGATAGGTTTATATGTGACGCCCGGCAAGGGCACAGCAACATAGTTATGGACTAATTTGTAACATCACATAAGATCATTTTTACTTATACTACTATATCATTAATATTATTGCAATATACTTGTTTTTTTCATTAATGGACTGTAAATTACGAGATTAAAATATACGAAAATGTTCGAAATAATGTTTGTGTGGAATAGTCTCAAAGTCAATCAAATTGAGCACTTACCAGGCTTGTCTGCGATTGAAGTATGCAGAAGTCGGTGTCAGCTAACAGGGCAGAGTACTTTCACCAACCTTCAGCTAGCCGACTTACCTACAGTTCGCGAAATACCTTTCCTGAAGCTTCCACCGATAGGAGTCTCGTCGGCACTCAACTGAATTGACTTAATGCTTGGGTCCTGCTTCCACACACGTCTTATATTTAAAATTATGTTATTCACAACTGCGACACGACAATCAGTTGTTTTACGGAATAATTCAGCGCAAGCCAATCGAAAACGACACGATAACTTTGGCTGCTACAAAACGACTCAAATTCGACTGGTCATTGCATAGACAATATCTATATTTTTTACTTTTTTTTTAAGTCTTAGACCGATAATGTTGCTAGGCGATAATTGGTTAATTGCAATCTTTAACATTCCGCCCACCAAAATACGAGTTATTTTAAAAAATCCTATAACTATGGGTTGTATCTCTTTTAGAGGAACTACGATTATATTAGGTTATCTATAACTTACACTAAATAAGAGCGACGATAAAACTAATTAATTTTGTAAAGGAAGAGGACACAGTTTTACAACTGGTCTTTTAAGTTCACCAGATTCGGTGCGGACTGTCACAACCCTACAAATACCATCAGTTCCTGGATGGAGTTGGACCACCCGACCCATTTTCCATTTCATTGGACTACATTGCTCATTAACAATGAGAACAAGAGTCCCGACATCTATTTGGTTTTGACCATCGAACCATTTGTGGCGCTGTTGTAGAGTGTGCAAATATTCTAAGTGCCACTTACGCCAGAAATCTTGATGGATTTTTTGTATTAATTTCCACCTCTGAAGGGGGCCTAACTTTGCATCGACTAAATTACTTTCAGGTAATATAGTGAGCGGCTCCATCGTCAGAAAGTGGCCAGCTGTTAACACCGAAAAATCGTTAGGGTCTGAACTAACGGGTGATAGAGGCCTCGAATTCAACATGGCTTCTATTTGAGTCAAAACAGTGTACAATTCTTCGAAAGTGAGGCGCTGCGATCCTAATACACGCGATAAGTGTGTTTTTACCGACTTTACACCGGCTTCAGCCAAGCCGGAAAAGTGCGGGCTACCCGGGGGATTGAAAACGAATTCAATTTGCTCGGAACGCGCAGCTTTAGACATCAAACCGTGCAACGCGTTGGAGGCACCAACAAAGTTCCTTCCTTGATCCGATACGAGTCTTGAACATCGACCACGACGCGCAATAAACCGGCGCAGAGCGGCCAAATAAGCTTCCGTCGTAAGCTCGGAAACAAGCTCTAGATGCATTGCTTTTGTGACCGTGCACACGAATACGCAAATGTACGATTTGAATGTGCGCAAGCCGCGACCGCGACCTAGACTTGTGTCGAATGGACCCGCGTAATCAACCGCCGAAGACGAAAAGGGTTTAACTTGGTTGATTCGAAAGGATGGCAAATTGCCCATTATAGGAGGCTCGGCCAGCTTAGGATGAGCGCGAAAACATTTCATGCAAGATGAAATCACAGAGTTTATAGCCCTTTTCGACGACATAATCCAAAAGTCTTGAGCTATTAGATTTTGCAGCGTTTGCAATCCTGGATGCATAAGCCGATTGTGATAATCCTCAATGACCAGCGTTGTTAACCTATGATCACGAGGCAACAAGAGCGGATGTTTAACATCAAACGACAGAGTACCTTTGGAAAGGCGACCGCCCACCCTTAAACAACCAGATTCATCCAGGAAAGGCGACAATTTCCGAATCGGTTTGGCTACAGAGCGGAGCGACTTCTCCTTCGACAAACAACGAAGTTCTGAAGCGAAAGCACATTCTTGGACATGCTTCACTAGAAAATGGAGAACACTGTTAAGTTCTTCAGACGACAAATTAGGGTTTGTATTTTTCGACGAAGGATTTTGCAGGTTGTACATATATCGAAAGCAATAAGCCAAAGTGCGCAATACCTTCTGCAACGACGAAAATTGATTTAACATTGAGTCTATAAACGAGACGTTAGAGGCTGTGAATAAACTATAAATCTTCTGTTCACTGGAAGCAGCATCATCCAAAACCATCTCTGATTGTGGCCAATACTTTTGAGGAAGGGGCAGCCAGGAAGGCCCCGCCCACCATAACGGGTTCTGGATCAAGTCCGCGGGTAGCAAACCGCGGGAACCGGAATCCGCTGGGTTTTCCAAACCAGAAACGTGATGCCAACATTCAGGGGGTACTTGTTCCTGTATGTGCGCAACCCTGTTTGCCACGAAGGTTTTCCACCTCGAGGGACACGACCGAATCCAGGTCAGGGCTACAGTGGAGTCCGACCAGGCATAGACACTGTCAAAGGTGTGGAAGTCTTTTAAAGCTTCAGTGAACGAAGCAAGCAAGTCCGACAATAAAACGGCTGATAACAACTCCAAACGAGGTATCGAGCACTTACGAAGGGGAGCCACCTTCGATTTTGCGCAACAAAGACGCACGACAGTAGAGCCGTCATGTTGGACGACACGACAATAAATGACAGCACAGTAGCCCCTCTCCGAAGCGTCGCAGTACCCGTGGAGCTGCAACGACGCGAAAGTTTCAATAATTCTACGGGGAATGGACAGTAAGCTTAACTCCGACAATTGTGACTTAAACTTACGCCACTCTTGAGCGATAGCACTAGGGATTTCACCGTCCCATTCGACACCCGAAACCCATAAACGTTGTATTATGTATTTTGCGAAAAATACAACAGGCGACAACAAACCCAATGGGTCGAAAATACGGGCGATGTCCGAGAGGATCGACCGCTTCGTACAGCGACAGTCATTCTGAATTGTTTTAAATGTGAAATTATCTTCCTTTGGGAGCCACGAAAGACCCAAAATTTTGAGCGACAAATCATGAACATCATCGAAGTTATGAAGTTGCTCCGAATATAGCTCCGACCCAGGCAGACTTTCAAGGAATTGAGGACTATTAGAGGTCCATTTGCGCAAGTGAAGCTGAGCGGATGACAAAATGTCCACCAACTCCTTACGCAAGTTTATCGCACTCTCGACCGAATCCGTCCCTGAAACAATATCGTCGACATATGCATCCCTGGCCAGCACTGCGGCACCGTGGGGCGCGCGAGCTGAGAATTCCTTCGCTAACTTAGAAACACACCAGAGCGCTTGGTAGGGGGCACAGGAGACGCCATAACTAACTGTGAGCAAGCGATAGTCTTTCACAGGATCATCAGGGGATGAACGCCATAAGATGCGTTGATAGTTGCAATCTTCCAGATCGACAAGAAACTGGCGATACATCTGCTTGATGTCTCCTGTGAAGACTATCGCATGCCACCGGAATCGAACCAGCAAATCGAATATACTTTTTTGTAACTTGGGACCTGGTAGCAAGGTAGCATTCAAGGATTTCCCGGTAGCATCCACTGAACTCGCATCAAAAACTGTACGCAAGGGCGTTGTAACCGAGTCACGCAAAATTCCCTGATGAGGTATATAGAAGAAGTGACCTTCAGACGACAAGGGGGGATCTACTTCCGCCATGTGACGACACTCCAAATAATCATCCATAAAATTGACATAAGCTTGCCGAAAGTTGGGATTTACCATAAACTTCTTTTCTAAATTTAAGAGCCGCTTGAGGGCAATCTCTCGAGACCCTGAAAACTTAGGCTTTTCCTCAGTGTCAACAAAAGTTAATGGTACCACCATCCTTCCATCAGGATTGCGACAGTATGAAGACTCCATTAAATTTTCACACAACAATTCCGATTTCGAAAAAACCACCGATCTAGGAGCATCAATATTTTCCAACTCCCAGAAACGCTTTATATTATTGTCCAAAGATAGACTCGACACGAGAAGGCAGTCTTTCGACTCAACACTGGAACCACTACGAGAACGAGAACGAGAAGAAGCAACACTGATGGCACACTCACCCATTACAATCCAGCCGAAAACTGTGCGGATGGCAATAGGCTGCCCTGCATTGCCTTTGACAACACCGGGTTGAAGAGCGGAAGCGAGAATATTCACACTAACCAGCATGTCAATAGGTCCAGGTTTGAAGAACGATGGATCTGCAAGATTTAAATTTCTGATATGCCCCCACGAGGCGACATCAATTTGTTCCGAGGGCATATCAGAGCAAATCCGCGACAAAATGAATGCTTCCAATGAAAATTTACAATGGGACTCACTATTTGTAGGGACAATTTCACAATTGACAGATCCCAGAGTCTCCGTTGACGTTTGGCCAATGCCATTCACTGATTGCCCACTAGCATTCTTTATGGACAATCCAAGCTTTTGAACGCATCTCAAAGTCATGAAATTGCAAGCACTTGCACTATCTAGCAATATTCGAATTGGTACCAATTTATTATATTTATTTTTTATCAGCACAATAGCTGTCGAAAATAACACCTGTGCACTACAGTTTGGAACAGCCAAAGTCACCGGAACATCTGAGACCTCTGATACTGCAGGTTCAGAGTCCCTGCTTTTATCAAAATGCAATAATTTGTGATGTCTGCCATTACATGTGTGACACATGACACTTGATTTACAATTTTTTACCCCATGTGATGGCCGACAACAGAGGATACAAAGTTTCTTATCTTTTACCCTATTAAATCTCTCCGTCGGAGACAATTTCAAAAATTGAGCACAGCTTTCCAAACTGTGACCCGAAGCAGCACAAATTACACATTGGCTGACAGGCGGCACAACAAAAGACGATTTAGATTTAAATGCGGGCTTACTAACAACAATATTTGCCCGAGACACCGAATTCTCCAAGGCCTGACTCCGCTTTTCGATGAACGAAATTAACACTCCATAATCTGGTATGTCAATGTTTGATTCGAGATGCAACTCAAAAGCCTCTCTGGTGGAAACATCCAACTTAGACCACAACAAATGGTACAACATGAAGTTTTTATCAGGTAACTGATATTTTTCTAATATTTCTAAATTTTCTCTAAAGGTGCGACAAACACGATTCAATTCGACACTATTTTTCGATTTTACTGACTCGCAATTAAGCAACTTTTCATAAAACATTGAAGCAATTACTCTTTTTCTTTCATAATGCTGCTTCAATGTGTTATAAGCAGCAACATAGTTCTCGTCACACAAGGGATAGTTTTTTATTAGGTTAAAAGCCTCACCTTGCACATTAGTTAACAAATAATGGAACTTCTCAACTGCAGGAATGTCTTTCTTGTGAATTAATGAATCGAATATTTGAATGAAAGACACCCACTGCTCCATCTTCCCACTAAATGGGGCAATAACAATACGAGGCAATTGCACACACGAGCTAGGACTGGAAGGTGACGGCTTTTGTTCTAACACTTGATTAGTGAAGCGCAACTTAATAGCTTTTACCATCATTTCGAACTGCGATGAAACTTGTAGCTCACTTTCCCTATCTCCGCTCGACAGCGACGATAACAATTCTATCTGGAATGAGTGGAATTCCCTCTCCAGTGCCTTGACATCTTCGAGCGAGTACCCGGCTAAATCTGAGCTCGCAATGTACTCCATTCGAGCGAACGCGTAATCGCGACCTACGCGGTTTCTATCACACTTGTCACTAGTTTTATCACTATTTCCTCCAGTCATTTTATCCGTACGAAACACAATAACACTTCACAATAAACAAAAGCACCGGCAATTATTATTTATTTATTTCGTCTAACCTCAACTAACTATAACTGATTTGACAGCTTAGAAACGTTCCGAAACTAGATTTTATTTTATTTGACAGATCGCGACGTGTACCAACACACAGAAACGAAACGCGTCTTCTATCCAAAGAGAATCAACCCAAACGTTTCTAGGATTACCCGCAAATTTGTACAACGAGAAAAAAAATATATAAAACTACAAATTCTTGTTAAACACACAAAATATTCCACGATCGCCTTACAATATTATCCGGCTCGAAGGACCAAATGTTTTTTTCATTAATGGACTGTAAATTACGAGATTAAAATATACGAAAATGTTCGAAATAATGTTTGTGTGGAATAGTCTCAAAGTCAATCAAATTGAGCACTTACCAGGCTTGTCTGCGATTGAAGTATGCAGAAGTCGGTGTCAGCTAACAGGGCAGAGTACTTTCACCAACCTTCAGCTAGCCGACTTACCTACAGTTCGCGAAATACCTTTCCTGAAGCTTCCACCGATAGGAGTCTCGTCGGCACTCAACTGAATTGACTTAATGCTTGGGTCCTGCTTCCACACACGTCTTATATTTAAAATTATGTTATTCACAACTGCGACACGACAATCAGTTGTTTTACGGAATAATTCAGCGCAAGCCAATCGAAAACGACACGATAACTTTGGCTGCTACAAAACGACTCAAATTCGACTGGTCATTGCATAGACAATATCTATATTTTTTACTTTTTTTTTAAGTCTTAGACCGATAATGTTGCTAGGCGATAATTGGTTAATTGCAATCTTTAACAATACTGTAAAAAACTTAGCTAAATGTGCCACAAACTAGATAACTGAGATAACATCACTTAAGGCGCCGTAGGTTCAGCGAAGTTAAGCGAACAGAGTTTTTGAAACAATATAATGCGTCTCTTTATAATAATATGGTTTCCAAAAAATACGAATAGTAATCTTGAGACTTTTCTGCAGGGAAATCAGTGCTTCGAAACATGATTAAGTAAATTTCGCTCGATGGAAAAAAATCACGAACATAGGTCTAAAACACACAAAAATTCAATTTAAATATTCGTAACAAATTATGCACAGAAGCTATATATATTAAAATTGCTTCTAAAAATCGGCAATATCATGTTTGAGGGAAATCAGTGTTTACATTTTTATTTATTTAAACAGCCAAAAAATTAAACTTAAAAAACATTAATCCGCGCTTCCGAGCACGCACTTCCATCTCGCTCACGCTTATGCTCAGTGAGAGGGAGAGAAGACCATGAACCTACGGCGCCTTAAAGTGTTCGACCTTTACTACTTAGTTAGGTGGGTAGAATGGTAAGACAGCTTTACTTACTGGTAAGATTATAAGAAATTGTTGTAAGTAACTCAAAATGATCACTTGAGAGGGACATATGTTTGTAAGTTGTAATTTGAATATATAAATAAAACTAATATATAAAATAAAAAATACACTCTAAGATAATATTATATCAAATGCTCGCAAGCCAAAAACTACTTTATACTAGGGGAATAAGGTGGTTTGAGGTGAACAACATGTGGGAAGGATTAAACATTAAAGTGTAAAACATTAAATTAACCTGGTTAAACTCACTTAAACATGGCTGTGAGTTGTACAAGCTGGTGTTCCTTCCAGCCGCACTGGCACAGCGTCCGCACACACTGCTCCCTGTATTCTACGCTGGACATGTCCGTGCCGCAGTGCTTCACTGTGTCTGCTGATGATAACGCGTATAAGCATTCTGGGAGCACATCTTTCCAACTGTAAATACAGAGAACACTTTATTGTTAAGGCTTTGAATACCAAATATGCACTTAACACCAAAATCTGATTTTGATCAGTGACGCTTTTATATGAAGCGTTTATATGTATACAATATCAAAATTTTGGTTGAATCCAATCTTAAATATGTTGATTATTATTTACAACTCACTAACACTCTCTCAAAGAGTGTGTCTTCATCTGCGTGGACTGGAATAAAAACTATCCTAATTTTAAACCGGCCTATAAACTATCTTTGTGCACAATTTGATCCAAATTGGTTTAACTGTTTAAGCGTGATTGAGTAACAAACATCCACACAATATTACTAGGCAATCCAAGACTGGATACATTATATGGGTTTCAAAAACTAGATTGTTAATTCCTTGATATTCGTTTACGCTTTTAGTATACAATAGAGATTGACGACCGGTTAGCCTAGTGGGTAGTGATGCTGCCTACGAAGCTGAAGGTCCTGTGTTCGAATCCCGGTAAGGGCAAATATTTGTGTGATGAGCATGAATATTTGTTTCTGAGTCATGGATGTTTTCTATTATGTATTTAAGTATTTATTTCTATTGTATATATCGTCATGTAGTACCCATAACACAAGCCTTACTGAGCTTACTATGGGACTAGGTCGATTTGTGTAAGATAAAAAATATATATATATATATATATAGGTTATTACAATACTAACATCATGTTAACATCACTGTCGTCCACAATGGACTGAACTGTATCATTGGACCACTGCACCACCTCGCTTGCCGGAGCCTTTGCAAGCTCCAGTCCAATTCTACTGACCAGGTCCCCGCAGTGGGTCAGTGAAGTTGTCTCCTTCCGCAGCGTCTTTATAATTATATCGACTACCTGGAAATATTTAAAATAGTGGAGAATTTGTTAAGAAAATAATATATCTGCTAGGAATATCAAATGTGTCTCTAAATTCCCCAATGCACATAGAGCCAGCATGGGAGCTATAGTCTTTTTAGCCTATCCGAGGAGCCAAAGAGGTTGGTGTAGAATAATGGACCTTATACAGAGTATGTAATGGTATGAAACTTGTACAGTAATTAATTATACAAGTATCAACTGTACATTAAGTCAGATCTTCCCCAATACTAAACTTGTCTGCTATCAGAAGGTGAGTAAATGTACAAAAATACATACCTTAATTCTAGATCTAAATGCTGTGGTGTTATCTGATAATCCGTTCAACAAGCAATCAACTATTTTACATCCATCACTATTCAAAATTCGCCTCGGTAAATACTTCAAGATCTGTAAAGAAAAGAAACATAACATGTTACAACATGAAGCTATCAGAGGATAATGCTAGTTCAGCTAGTTGGTTATTTAATTTCTTACCTGATCAATGTTAAGTTTGCATAGTTCACGTAAGTCATCTCTTTTCGCATTCACGTGGCCTAGTTCCTTTAGTTTCGTAAATAACTCGTTTACTTCCATTTTATTTATTTGAAAAACCAATCGTAAACAAAAACGAAACAATCCCTCAAGTGACAGACTAATGAACTAATCTAATGACATGACATGACAGACGAACCTCCCGCCAAAGCCGTATTTGTTATTACATTCCGACGTACGCATAGTGCGTTTTAAAGAGACTACATCCCAAATTCTTCCGATCTGCGGCGCTACCACGAACTTCGAAAGTCGAAGTTCGGGTATTTCCATCTCTATCGCACTCCAATACTCGAGTGACAGGGATGCATGTATTATGAACTTCGACTTTCGAAGTTCGTGGTAGCGCCTCTGGGATTTTCAATAGTTTCATATAATTCTTCACCATAGACAATTTTTGAATATAAATTCGTTATCATTTTGAAGTATCGTGGCGAAGGAACGAACCACCATGGGCCATAGACATTCAACTCAACGGCTCTTTAGCTGATGACGTCATCAGTTTATGTTTAGCGAGAGCTTACAGGCAGTTACGAAATTTACGAATTTCAACGTTACGGGTTAATTTATTTACAAAATTCTATTTGCAATAAATAATTTATAGTTAACAAACACAATACAATGATAAGTTAAGTGCAATAAAAGTGTTTTATCGTATCGGTGCTCCAGAAACATTAAAAGTCAACAAGACATTGGTACGTTACTTTTGGCGGCATCACCGAAGCCACAGAAATAGATTTCCTTGTGCAATAATCAGCGCGTATCAGTGATCCGTGAACTAATCTACATTTGGACCGGTTCTCGCAAATAGGTCACGGTTTCTGAAGATATCGAAAAGGTGATATCGTGATTTTTTGGTTCATACGTTTATCAGAGATGGAGGGCTTAACGGTTAGTGGATTGCGGTCAAGGTCGCGGTCCAAAACACCCTTCCTGCGATCGAGCTGCGACCATGAGAATTGCACGGAGGGCGAGGAGCACACGCACAAATCGGGGCGGAAAACACCCATTAAACGGAGCACCCCTGTCAAGTAAGTGTGAGGGTAAACTGCTTTGTTTTCTTTTCGCAATCCCACGCGATCAAAACATTATTGTTTTTTTTAAGAATGTTGGTGTTAGAGAACTAACCGCTACCGTATTCTTTGAAGAGGTTATACCATTGTTCAAGGTAATATAAGTATATAACTTTATGACTGCGTTTTACATACAAGATTCAGCTTGGCAGGTGTTAAGTTTCAGCTGCCTTTTCAACATGGAAAACCAGTTACAAATAACTTCAACAAAGGCTAACTTTATGTTAACAACAAATTGTACCTAGATCACATCCTATCTTATCATTTCCCATTCATATCACGTAATTTCCTTAAAGTTGATAGTATTTTGAAATGTAGATAATGTAATCTAAGTGACATCATGACTTTATAATGCTTTGTTTACCTGGTGATGTCATGACCCATCAAATCCCCATGAAGTTAAGGCCAGAGTGACCTCACTGCTGACCTTACCTTGATACTTTGTCACTTGACAAATGAACTGATTTTATGACTTCAATATTTGGTTCAAGGATTTACATCCTAGTTCTGGCTTACTCATAATTAAAAAAAAAAAAATCATTTATTTCGACCAACTGGGATCATATTACAAGGCGAGGAATAGTTTTCTAATGTTTTTTGTAGCTTGCTACAATTTTGTTTGTAGCTTATTATATTAACAACAACGGTTTTAAGCTGTATAGTATCCCATATTTACTTCATTCATTGTTTTCGAGATATTTGGTTAAAAACATACAAAATTCAGTATTCATTTGTTTCAAAATTGGGTGGACCAAAATGGAGATAAAAGATTGAAGAACCAATAGCCGTTGGATTTATAATTCTATCTGTAGTGCAAAAGTAGGAGATACGATTCAAAACTTGTCAAAAATCGATGAAAACCTCGGGTAGCCCGATAATCCGCGTCCATGTATCTTTCTCTCTTTTTGCATTTTAGTTAGAAAGAAACAGATATAGGTAGTGGATGCCGATTACTGGGCTGTACATTAACCGGCACCCTGGCATTTATTTTCTAAAGTATATACAGTTAGTACATACAGTTTAAGCTTTGTATATGACTCTTTACATTTTCTGATTCCCCCAGTGATTCAACCAATACATGGTTCAATTCTGATCACTAGGTACAGTCAGCATCAAAAGTAACTACGCAATCGAAGACGTTAAAAGCTCTATTCCCTTTTAATAAAGACTTTTGATGGTGACTGTACTAAGAAACATACCTACTATGTGTATGCTTGAATATGAATAGAAATTTCTACCTAGAATTAGAGCAATTTACCAATTATACATCCATATCCATACTAATATTATAAATGCGAAAGTGTATGTGTGTGTTTGTTTGTTTGTCCGTCTTTCACGGCAAAACATTGACGTGATTTTTTAAGTGGAGATAGTTGAAGGGATGGAGAGAATCGTTTTTATCCCCGTAATCACCCCCTAAAGGCGCTCTTACACGGGCGATTTTTCGGGCAATTATTGCCCGGCGACACGTTGCCGAAATTAATGGAGCAATTAATTGAGCAATATGGGGCAATTTATAGAAATTGCGGCAATATTTCGGAAATATTTCTCGAATTGCTCCATTCATTCCGTGTTGCTCCATATCACCGACTACAATTTGCTCCACTGAATTTCTCGTGTATGAACGTATTGCCTAGTTTCCCGAGTTGCGGCAATTATGGGGCCAGAAGGGCGCCATACTGGAGCAATAATCACTCCATTTTGAGCAATATTCGAATTACTTGAAGTGGCCGTGACGTCAAAATTGCCCCGAATTTCCGGCAATTCGGCAATTTTTATCGCTCGTGTAAGAACACCTTAAGGGGGTGAAATGGGGGGGGTACAAGTTTGTATGGAGCTGCGATATAAACGAGTTCCAGGCGGACGGAGTCGCGGGCAGAAGCTAGTAATACATATTTCTATGTGTAGCCTAAAGTAATTTCTTCGAATTTTTGATATGCATGTATGATATTGGCTATAACTAAGGGTGGTATTCCACTTGCTTAAGATCTTCGTCCAATAATCATTGCATCTCACGTTTTTTTAAACAAAATGCGAAAGTCAAGTACATAGGACAAAGATCCGTCCAATGTATTTGCATCTCACATTTTGAACAAAGAAATGTGAGACGCAATGATTATTGGACAGATATCTTGGACAAGTGGAATACCACCCTAAGTTTTGGAATTTTTACTGTACCTCATGTTTTTAAAACAACTTACAGCAATAGATTATAAACCTACAGAAACTAAAGAATCCCTATTTTTCAGGCAGCTACAACAAACTACATCAAAAGCCACAACAGAGGTGATATCCGAGGACTTGGAAGAGGTCTCACCACCCCTTCCTGCTCGGACCAGGCAGTCCATGAAGGCCGCTGATAACCTCGTCAAGACCTCCGACTACTCTTCTGAAGAGAGCCTGGACAGGCTCAGGGGACACAGAAAAGAGATATTTCAGGTATGTTAGCCATGTTTTACTAATCTGACTTGTGATATTGGGGTTAATAAATTTCTGCAACTAGAAAAAGTACCAATCAACCAAGGTTCTCGAGTGGCGACCACGTACCGGAAGGCGCGGCGTGGGTAGGCCCCCCACAATGTGGACTGATGACCTGGTAAAGGTTGCGGGAGTCCGCTGGGTGCGAGTGGCGCAGGACCGGTCACTTTGGCACTGGGGGGGCCTGTGTCCAGCAGTGTACGCCTTTCGGCTGATATGATGATGACTAGCAAAAGCTATGTAAAGATAGGTTTAGACGAAGCCAGTGCTGGCTCACTGGCTTGCAAAATAGGCCGGCGCTCCATTCCCGCCAGTGCTGGCAGCCAGTGCTTTACAAACAATAACAAACCAGCACTGGCTTCGTCTAAACCTGGCTGTGGCCTAGTGCTTCAGGCATGCGGCTGTCAAGCGGCGGCCATGGGTTCGAATCCCGGGAGGATGGAAGGAATATTTACCGTTAGCTTTTCGGTGAAGGAAAACATCGTGAGGAAACCGATCTAATCCCAGTAAGGTCTAGTTTTCCGTCTGGTTTGGAAGGTCAGCTAGCAGTCGCTTTCGTTAAAACATAGTGACAAGCCAAATCTTGGGATTAGGTGTCAAAGCGGACCCCGGGCTCGTTTAGGGCAAAACCGGGAATAACGCTAGGAGGATGATGACCAGAAGAACCTGCGTATGCATTAAATTAGTCGCTTTACTTCATTATTACAAAAAAAAATTGGTTGTCTGTAAAGTCAGTTTACGGGCGATAATTTTACGTGATAACGTCATAAGATAACATTGATGAAAAATTGCATACTTTTATAAATGGAATTGAATTATTATCACTGAATTATCATTACATTCTTGTACATCACAAAAAACCATAAAAACGACTCCAGTATTGATATTTAGACATTTCAACCCCATCGCACCCCAACAGGGGAGATGGTATTTCAGGTCCGCCACGTTGTATTCTAAAATCGTTGTTTTTTTCGTAATCCTAATCAGCGACCCGAAAAACCATAGAAACAATACCTATGTTGATTTTCAGACTTTGTCACCATATTTCCCCCTTTTAGGGGTTGTTTTCTCAAAAAACCTGAAACACGTATTTACTCATTTATGGTCAGGGATACTCCTGTGAAGTTTCGAATAAAATAGTCGATCTAATCTTGTTTTCCCATACAAACTTCACCCCCTGAGACTCCATTTCACCCCCTTAGACCCTATTTCACCCCCTTAGAGAGTGAATTTTGAAAAATCCTTTGTTAGGCCCCTAGCACACGGCGTATTTTAAACGCGCAGACGACGCGTGTTTCCCTAATACCCAGCCGATGATGGTGCACCCCTAGACCTTACGTGCCAAATTTGGAATCTGTAAGTTTGGGCTGTGCCACAGAATAAATAATAGTACAAGTGCTGTGCGTTGATATTTCGTGCGCGCAGCCGGCGTTCGGAACGGAACAATGAGTCACACTTTTTCGTGCGTGCAGCCGGCGTGCATCGATTTATAAGACGTTATCACGTCAAAAACCCATTCAATGTCACTAATATTCAGGTTAATGTATTTTTTTCTACTCCTGTACCGTTATCTGTCATTTATATAGGTTTTAGCTCAAATATGTGTACATGTCAAATCATCTAACTTTTTTTTAATCGGCCGCTAAATATATTGCAGTGGTACCAACTTCATAAGCAAATGTTTCGAAATAAAAAGTTTTTATTTACTATCAAACATTTGTAGAACATACATTATTTACTAAATGATCATGTATTGTGTGTTAATATACATATTTTACCAATTATTGGTATTATTTATAAATATAAACCAATCCGAATCGGTTCGGATCCGGATTCAGTTTGGTTCGGATGGCAAGTGCAAGGCTGAAACCCCCAAAACATGCCTTGTATCAACATAAACCACGAGGGATCTGAATTTTAAAAGGAAAAATTCACATAGGAAAGATCACCTCTAAGTATTCTAAAAACAGGTTTGAGTTTAAAGATGCATTGACCTTATTGTTATCATGTCTTGTTATGTCCAAAACTATTCATGAATACTCGTTTTAGACACAATGGAAGGTGACATTTTGTATGACAGCACGATAGGTAGAGGAGTAGGCAGATGCACACGAGTTTGGAACTTTGGACAATCCATTTCAGATTATGATTATTCGGAAAAATCCCCTGACAGTAATTGATATGGTATTGACCTGTAATATATCGTATCTGTATATAGAATCTGAATCTGATAGCCTTGGGTTTGAGCATTCTCATGTACAGAACATCGAGCATTCGCCGTTTTTTGCCCGACTGCCGAAGGAGAGATGGGTTATGTTTTTCGAGCGTATGTATGTATGTGACCTTATTCATTGGCACGCCTTTGGATTTCGTTTGAGGTGTCGTTGGATTCCTCTTAATCGTGGGAGTGACATAGGCTAAAAATTTTGAAAAAAAGAAGTTGGATTTTTTGAAAAATCTTTTAATTTTGTCGAACTGAACAAGGAACAGAGCCAAGCGTAGAGCCAAACATCGCTACGAACATTTTCACTATCATTCTAGGGAACGCTTATAAAATTCAAGATGTTTCTTTGGCATTCCATGATCGTTTTTACGACATGAATATATACACATTAAAATGCGAATACGAATATAAATAAGCGAAAACCGGTAATTAATACCGGTTAATCTATAAGATAAGAACACCAGTTATATCCTTACGCATGTAGTGCCCATTCGTATAACGTCTACTAAATAGTCTCTAGGTAGGCAATAACAATAACACACCTCGATAGGTCTACTTTAGTTATAATATACAAGGCCACCCATAGCTACTTAGGCTATTTCATATTCATAACTCAAAGAAAATTGTATATCCCTTCGAAGATTATATCTATCTCTCTTGTTTTATTGCACTCGACATTCTTATCGGTCCATTTTACTTCAGACACTAACCACTGGTCATGTCATGTCGATTCAATTACAATTATATAATGCACATAAATAACAATCAAGCAATTAAAAACAGACTCCCTTGTACCGTCCGAGCTATTTTAATCCTTAAAATCAAATGCTTAGAACTATAATAGAGTAGCAACTATGTATAAAAGTTTGACGCTCGCCGCTCAACCTCAAACACACTAATTTAATCCTTAATGCAACGCAGTTAGAACTATAATGGTGTATAAACAATGTATAAAAGTTTGTTCTAACGTTAGAGTATAAATGGATTCGAATTTCGAATCCCCCACGCGGTTTATTTTTAAATCTCACATATGGGCATTTCCCGCCAGCCCAGTCAGCCAACGCTTGTAATGAAGTTTACATACGTTTAACCTTTAAGTGTACTTAGAATGTATTTAGTTATTTTTACGGCTCTGATTGACCTAGTTCCGAGTGTACCAAGGATGCGGTCTGTGAGGTACGTTTCTATGGAGATGTTTACATTCTTGGAAGTAGAATCAATAAGTGTTTTAAGATGTGTGCTTTGTACTGGGTGAGTTAATTGGAATTGTAATTTAAAAGGAGAGGAATGACAGCTAGTTCTTAGAACACTAGCACTATAAAACTTGAAATCTTGATTATATCTAAATGTACCTAGACGTGCGTAGGTGTTTTGTTTTCTTTGACTAATGAAATAAAGAAGACGCACGCTATCGACAGTGTAACCATCATCAACCATCCGTGTCACCATATAGTAGCGAAGAAAAGTCCTATCTATTTCAGTTTCTCTGCTACGGACACTGTGGGTAGCCAGGCTTCTGTAATAGGGATGATGACTAAGATTTTTTTGTGACGTCATTCGAACCAGTTTTTGGACAAATGTTTGTATGGGAGCAACTACAATTAAAGAACCTAAAAAACCCCCCTACCTAAAAAATTTAGATAAAGATTGACCACGCTGGCGGCAGCGCGAAACGCTTCATACTGTGTGTCTATACAACTGTGACGTCACATTTGTATATTTGGACTAATCGTAGTATGGAAAATCAGGTAAATTGTTGTTTCGGTCGCGAAATACTGCGTTTAAGTACATAGTTGTCATACAATACATTTCTAGAAAAGCGTAAGGATTCTATTGGTAGCTTTTAATTTACTCTTGGACAATAAAAAAAAATGCATCATTTTTCTAAACTTTCAAGGTTCATATCTTTTTATGATTTGAATTATATTTTATAATTTATACTTTATTACTATAATTTGATAGTTTACTATCCATTTAGCATCACTATGTTATCAATTTGAACATGAGGCATCATGCCTATTTTCTCCAACGTCTACCGGGTACCGCGTTGTATGATGTGATCATAGTTGTTATGTGTTTATCCTATCTATTATTATCACCTGCCGTAGATTACTATCAACTTCCTCACCGATTTTGTACTGACCGTTGCCGACATGCCAAACTAGTCATGAAAATGACGGGCCATAGGGACAGCGATTTGGCGTGATAGCCGGGTGCAACCGGACTATCAATCGCTTCGACCCTTTCTTCCATACTCAGGGGTGTTAGGCTCGTAAAACACGCCTTCCCGAAATGTGCACTTTCTGCAAAGGTGCACTTTCCGCAAAATGTACACTTTCCCAATTTGGAAACTTTCCCGAAATGTGCACTTTTTCAAACAGTGCACTTTACCAAAACGCACGCTTTCCCAAAATGTACACTTTCCCATTTAGGGAACTTTCTCAAAAGGTACACATTTACTTTGATAGTAATGAACGTATTTGTAAACAAAATGAATATTATTTTCTTTTTAGGGTCCCGACTGTCCATCCGTCCGTCTGTCCGTCTGTTTGTATTTGCACTATTTCATAGAAACCCTTAGTACTATAAACAGGGACACCCCTACCCCTAAAGTGTACTTTCCGGGAAAATATACGTTCTGCGAAAGTGCACATTCTGGGAAAGTGCACCTATTGACAAAGTGTTCATATCGGGAAGTGCACTTTTAGAGACAGTGTACAGACAGTGTCTGTTGTGACTTGGACTATCAGTCGTTTACCGCTTGACGTTGACTTTTGGGGCACCCTGTATACAATCGTTGAAACTAAACTTTGGTTTATTATCCTACTAGCTTCTGCCCGCGACTCCGTCCGCGTTGAACTCGTTTATATCGTAGCTTCATACAAACTTTCACCCCCCAATTCTCACCCGTAGGAGATGATTTCCGGGATAAAAACTGTCCTATGTCCTTTTATTTTAGTTTAGTCCTTCCCCGGGATTCAAACTATCTCTATACCAAATTTTATTTAAATCGGTTCTGCGTTTTAAGCGTAAAGAGGTTGCAGACAATATAGACACACAGACAGACACACATTCACATTTATAATATTAGTATGGATAGAAGGTTATTAGGTTTGTTTTACAACAATCCTGAGAAGTTTAGTTAGTAAGCAAGTTTCTGTCAAAAAGGTACAAGCTTTTATTGCCGACTGTACTTTTCTGTATACCATCATCAACTACTCATTGAGACGATTCTAATGGGCCCAAACTCAACGGGGTTACGTCGGTTAACTACTGAATTCCCATGGCCACCTTCTGTCTCCATCATCAGATCAGCTCGATGGTACCATAATATTGGATTGTCATCGAAACTATACTTATACCCAAAATTTCAGCTCAATCGGTCACCGGAAACAGAAACTAAATTTATTTAATCGTATGGCATTATTTTGGCCTTTAAAGTTTGTCACTCTTTAGTACAACTGAAATAGTATTTTTCACAATCGTGTTATAATAGAGAGCTTTTTAGTCGAGTACCGTGTTTAGGCCACGAAGCTTGCTGAGTGGCCTAAGTAAGGTACGAGATTATAACGCTTGATTATGACACTATTGTGAACAATACTTTTTGTACGAGTTCATTAAAATTATCAAATCAAATCAAATCAATTATTTATTCTGCAAATAGGCCACAAGGGCACTTTTACATGTCAAACGGTAATTTACAATAAAATAATAATAATCTTACACAAGGACAATTAATAATTTAAGTCATTAATACGAGTATATAAGAAAACTAAATATCGTAAGTACTATATTGTAGGTAGCAAGGTAAGTTGGCTTCCTCTGCCATATTAATTATTTCTTGAGGAGTTAAAGATGTTTCGTCACTGTCACTACTAATTTTCTTAGTTTTTATTTTAACTTTTTAAGTTTAGCTTTGAAAAGAAAAGTTACCACATCACACCACAGGCGTTCGTAATGTTGCAGTACTGTGATTGTCAAAATACTAGGTAATCACAAAGCGTAGTTTATTTTTATTTTTTTATGCCCTGGATACAGCAGCAAGTTTAAGGCGCCGTAGGTTCAGCGAAGTTAAGCGAACAGAGTTTTTGAAACAATATAATGCGTCTGTTTATAATAATATGGTTTCAAAAAAATACGAATAGTAATCTTGAGGCTTTTCTGCAGGGAAATCAGTGCTTCGAAACATGATTAAGTCAATTTCGCTCTATAGAAAAAAATCACGAACATAGGTCTAAAACACACAAAAATACACTTAAAATATTCGTAACAAATTATGCACAAAAGCTATACTTAAATATTAAAATTGCTTCTAAAAATCGGAAATATCATGTTTGAGAAAAATCAGTTTTTACATTTTTATTTATTTAAACGGCCAAAAAATTAAAATTAAAAAACATGATACGAGGGCGACACTGAAAGTCTTTAGAACTGGCCACTTGTAATAAATATAATAAAAAAATAAGTTCAAAATTTGAAAATGGAACTCTTTCTTAATATTTTTGTGTACGAATTCCACTCGATTGTCATTTGTTTTACGATTTGGCGGCAAATTGAAAATTGTGTGTACTACGTGAGCATGAATTTAACGCGAGAAAATTTTCGAGCAATGATTTTTTACGACTTTCGATGTAATTTAAGTCAACAAGAAAGTTATGATAGACTTCGATTGGCCTTTCACGATGAAGCCCCATCTCGTGCTACTATTTACAACTGGTTTAATGAATTTAAACGTGGCCGCACTAATCTCACTGATGATCTGCGTGAGGGCCGGCCTTCTACGGCGACTACTGAAGATAACATCAGTGTTGTGCGGCGTATGATAGAGACTGACAAAAGAGTAACCTATCAGCAGATTCGTACAAGCTTAGCCATTGGTATGAGTCAAGTCCACAAAATCCTCCATGAACATTTAGCGGTGAGGAAGCTTTGTGCCCGGTGGATACCTCATAATTTGACAGAAGCCCAAAAAGTCCGTCGTGTTGATTGGTGCCGTGAAATGGGTCAAAGATTCAACGGAGGTGACTCAAATGCTGTGTTCGACGTAGTTACGGGTGACGAAAGCTGGATTTACTGTTATGATCCTGAAACTAAAAGACAGTCTGCTGAGTGGGTGTTTCCTTCCGAGGAGTTGCCTACTAAAGTGAAGAGAGGTGAAGTGTGGGAAAAAAGATGGTGGCCTCGTTCTTCGGAAGGACTGGTCATTACGCAACAATTATTTTAGAGGATCAAAAAACAGTTACTGCGAAGTGGTACACTAACAATTGTTTACCACTTGTCTTGGAAAAAGTTCGAGAAAAACGGCCTCGCAGTAGGATCCTGCTTCACCACGACAACGCCTCATCGCACACCGCCAAGCAAACGATCGACTATTTGGCGACGGCAAACGTGGAATTACTGGGTCACCCACCTTATAGCCCCGACCTTGCACCTTGTGATTTTTATTTATTCCCAAAAATTAAAGAAAAACTTCGAGGAAAACGTTTTATGGACGCCGACGAAGCAGTGGCTGCGTTTCAAAAGGCCGTCGAAGAGACCCCTAAGGACGAGTGGGCAAAGTGCTTTTCTCAGTGGTTCTATCGAATGCAGCGATGTATTGATGTGAAGGGAGGCTATTTTGAAAAGATATAATAAAAGTAATAAGTTGCTTGATTGCTCAGTTTTTGATTTTCTAAGAACTTTCAGTTTGACCCTCGTATCTGCGCTTCCGAGCACGCACTTCCATCTCGCTCACGCTTATGCTCAGTGAGAAGGAGAGAAGACCATGAACCTACGGCGCCTTAAGTAGATTTTTGACAGATGACGCGACGCTGCTACGTGTCGAAACGCCATAGATTGGACATTTTGTATGGGATCGAGTCTCCTTAAACAAGGCCACATATTATTGAAATACGAAGTTCTATTTTCAATTTTTTTTTCGGTTGTCTAGAGCGTATCGAAAAAGTTATTTCGGTTGTTTCGGAAGTAACGTAGACTATTCAACGATGAAAAGAGTGACGTTGCAGTATTCTCTATGAAATCGTAATACACAATTTTTAATCGACGAGTACAAAAACTAAATTAAAGCTTGTGATACGTATCTTAGAGAGCCAGCGGTTTTCGATAGTCCCTCCATTTGTATGGCCCCACTTATCTAGCATGAGTCAGTAGAGTGTACATCACGCTTCAATTAGCACGGGTTTCTCGCGCGGCGTGATGTCACGAGCCGATGACCGGCAGCAAGAAGTTTGGATTGAACGTGTCGAAAGTAAACACGTTGCTCTGAAGTTGGACGCATTTCATCATTGGTGAGATAACTACATAATATCACATTTAGCTAGGGTATTAGATAGCTTTAACAGTAGTGTGTATACGTTTTCAACTGATGGAAAAAAGGACACAGACGCTTTTTTGTGTTACGCGGTATTCTGGTTGCGGGACCGATATTAATTTAGTCGAGTTCATAGCGATGGCTTTTTAAATATAATTAAAATTTTAAGCCGTATTATTTGAGAAATTAGGGTCAGTTCGGGTATGTGCGCCACCGGGGAAAGTTCATCATTCAGTCATTAAAATCAATATCAGCACTTACCCCTGCGGCGCACATACCCGAACTGACCTAAAGAGGCTTCTAGACGGGCCTTATTTTCACTGCAATATGTGGCCGGCAACTATTGGTGTCCCTGTCTAACATGTGAGTAAGAGAGGGACGCCTATAGTTGCCGGCCACACATTTCCGGAAAAGTATAGCCCGTCTAGAAGCCCCATAACAACTTCGAAAAGTTGAAAACCCCCGACAATTTTATTTCAAAGTTCAATATTTTAAAATAGGCTGAACCGATTTTGTTGTAACATTGCTCAGAGCTAAGAACCATCTCGATCACGTCAGCTTTCGGAGTATAACAGTGCATTAAAATCGGTGCATTCGTTTAGGAGCTACGACGCCACAGACATACACACACGTCAAACTTATAACACCCCTCTTTTTGCGTAGGGGGGCCAAAAACAGGCCAAGTGCGAGTCGGACCTTACGCACGAAGGGTTCCGTACCATTATCTGCGTAGACGGCAAAAAAAACACGTTTTTTGTTTGGGTGCCCCCTTAAATATTTATTTTATTCTATTTTTTAGTATTACAGAAATACATCATCTGTGAAAATTTCAACTGTCTAACTGCCACGGTTCAAGTAATACAGCCTGTTGACAGACGGACGGACAGCGGAGTCTTAGTACTTAGTAGTCCCGTTTTACGCTTTGGGTACGGAACCCTAAAAATTTTAAATAAAATAAAACGATAAAGTTGGTGAATGGAAACAAACCAAACTATGATTTAAACTTGGCGTTTCCCGTGTATTTACTCCAGATTTATAATATGCTACCGAAAAATAAAATAGGTATTAAAAATTAACCATTATTTTCTTCAGTCCATTATAATGACTAACTTTAATTATATAATTATATAATGAAAGTTACAGCCTTCTAAATATTTATATCACTTACAAACTCATTTGTATAGTAAATGTTTATTAAGCAGAAACCCTACACTGAGCGTGGTCCGACACGCTCTTGGCCGGTTTTTATAAATAAAAAGAAACTTTTATTCCCAAAATAGAACCCATCGCGCACGAGTTTTAATAAATCCAGTGGCACCTCATTACCGTTAAGTTGATTGCCTGCATCCGGTTTAGCACTAAACCATTAGTCATTACTATCAAACGAACCACACTAAAGTGTAGCATTATAGACCCTTTTCCATTGTAATAAGGCCCACAAGTTGACTACCGCCAATGGTACGGGATTTCAATAATCTAATTGGATTAAACAGTTGATGTGATTTATGATAAGCGCTGTGGTTTACTGGTCGGCGCCACGCCAAGCCTTATATCTACATACATCTTCATAAGTAATTAGTTAATTACACGTACAGTATCATATAGTTAGTAGCGGCCAAAGTAGCCAAATATATCTTAAAGGCGCTCTTACACGGGCGACTTTTCGGGCAATTATTGCCCGGCGACACGTTGCCGAAATTAATGGAGCAATATGGGGCAATTTATAGAAATTGCGGCAATATTTCGGAAATGATTTCTCGAATTGCTCCATTCATTCCGTGTTGCTCCATATCACCGACTACAATTTGCTCCACTGAATTTCTCGTGTATGAACGTATTGCCTAGTTTCCCGAGTTGCGGCAATTATGGGTCCAGAATGGCGCCATACTGGAGCAATAATCGCTCAATTTTGAGCAATATTCGAATTGCTTGAAGTGGCCGTGACGTCAAAATTGCCCCGAATTTCCGGCAATTCGGCAATTTTTATCGCTCGTGTAAGAGCACCTTTACACGTCCTTACTCCTATAGTAATAAAGACGTTCCGATATATTTGGCTACTTTGGCCGCTACTAACTATATGATGTAAGCCCTAAAAATAAGTAGTTTAAGTTGACTAATGTAGTTTTATAAGTGTTTTTGTAAGTAACAACCTATGGATCTAAGCAATCTGACAATAAATAATTTTTAAATTTATTTCTTTTATTTTATAAGCAACAGATAAGAATTACGAAAATACTCGGAAACTATCAATCTTCCATTTAAGTTTGCTATTTTAAGATATTTAATTTCATAAAAAACTAGCAATAAGGACGTTGTTTGATTGTGACGTCACAAGCAGTAATACCAACACATTCCATATTAACGGAGCGTTTTGACGTTTCATAAACGAAAATCCCATTCATATATCTCTAAGAATTACGAAGCTACAACCGTTTTAATATTGCTTGTTAGATAGAGAAAACGCAAACAGTGTGTGACGTCACGTTACGCGAGGCTGCCGGGGGGTCGCGTCGACGGGGCACGACACGTTGTTGCCGTCTATTAGTGACGTCACAATCTTCATGCGTCATCGTTACATATGAAATTGCGTTTTGCGAAAAAGGGACAGAACATACCCCTTCTTAAAACTGTGGATGTGGACATTTATAACTTCGTGATTATTTAACCTTTTGCGTTGATTTTTTCTCCATTTGACTACATTTTTAATCCTTTTTCGAGAAAATATGACATTATTGATTATTTTATTTAGTGTCTATATCCCTATTCACCGGACCGCGATGGTTACACTTATCGTACCGCGGCTGGCATTGTATACTCGAGGAATAAAAAGGTTTTTCGATTTTATTTTAATGATTTTAAGGTCCAAAAGCCGCAATGGCACAAACCGTGACGACCCTAATTAGACAAACATCAGTTTTGTAAGACAGGATCTGCGGCGCTACCACGAACTTCGAAAGTCGAAGTTCGTAATACATGCATCCCTGTCACTCGAGTAAGGGAGTGCGATAGAGATGGAAATACCCGAACTTCGACTTTCGAAGTTCGTGGTAGCGCCGCTGTACATAAGTACAGTCAGCAGCAAAAGCTAAGCGGGGCAAGTCCTCAAAATGACCTACACTCGACTCTAATGTCAAGATGATAAGGACTGTCTAGATCATTTTGAGCGTGTTATTTTACGTAGCTACTTCTGCTGCTGACTGTACTCATATGATACTTTGACTGCTTAACTTTGCGTCGATGTAAAAGCAACCATACACGTTTGAAATAAGGTCGTCGTTACAGATTCCAAAGTAAAAGTTCGAATGCACCCATATTTTTACATTACGATGCTATCCCCAAATTGGATTAACTTGATTTATGATGAGCGCTGCGTTTCAAACGATCGTTGCACTACAATGGCTTTTATAAAAACCGTTGTAGATATATATATGTTGCTAAGCGTGGGTAATAGGAAGCTTACCAAACCCATGTCTAACACACATTGAATGGGTACTTAAATGTACTATCGACAACACAACTAACTGACCATCGGTGCACCTTAGTCCATTGTAATAAGGTTCTATATAAACACAGGATGGTCAGTTAACAGTGTTGTCGTTTGTACGAGTTATAAACTTCAATAACACAATTAAACAAACGTAGTTACTGCCGAGCAAGCGGTCGCCGTAGGCTGCGGGCGTAGCATGGTTGACATTTTATCACTTATGGCTGTCGATAAGACATTCGTCACGTTTTGACAAGTATGCGAGTGCGAGAGGGACGGATCCTATCGACAACGATAAGTGAAAAAAAACCTTAGGCCCGCTGATGTGAACGCTTGTAACTCCAGAGATTTTGGATGCACTTTCGTGCGTTTTAAAATGTTTTCGCTCCTTGAAGTGCCGTCGCTAGTGCCTCGGGAAAACCTGGGCATGGAAATAACAAAGCTACGAATGTTTTATGGACGCAGGACATCAAATGGAGGTGGATTGAACCCGGCTAACACAAACACTAGGCATACGCTTTTGACTTGTATATGTATATATGTATGTAAGCACAATAACAGGTTAAAAACATAAACATCCATACTTGATATTATAAATGCAAACGTGTGTAATGTACCTATAAGGCCGGCATCATCGCTCAGCGACGAAGGCCTTCTTTTTACAAATAAAGATTTAAAAAAAAAAAAAGTGTGTCTGTTTGTTACCTCTTCACGGTTAAACTGCTGAACCGATTTAGATGAAATTTGGTATAGAGATAGTTTGAGTCCCGGGGAAGGACACATGATTTATCTCGGAAATCATCCCCTAAGGTTGGGGATGATTGGGGGTTGTATGGAGCTACGATTTAATCGAGTTCCACGCGGACGGAGTCGCGGGCCGAAGCTAGTGATATATAAGATTAAAGTAGGTACAAAGACGAACTTATACCTTTAAGGGACTTGTCTATTATATAGCGAAAGGTAGGCTCTGCTCTGACCCGAACTCGGTCTAAACTAGCCATATTTAGGCGCTCGACCAGTAACGATTGATCACTTAAGGGGCTCCCGTCAAAAATCAACGAAATTTAGTAGTTTTCATTTCGACACTCGTCCTCGGTTTATTGAAGCTAGCTTTCCAGGTGCAGATATGGGAAAGTTTGATTCCTGTTTAACATTTTTGATTTTGAATAACTTGAAAAATGTAAATACAGAATTAATTATCCATTTTTAAAGAAAGGTCTGTAAAAATACAAAACCCGACACTTCATCCTCATTAAAACTTTTATATACACCCGAAACTCATACCTACTCGTACATACTGAACTTACCTATAATTTTGATATGCGTTTTTATAATCTTACTAATTAACACAAAACTTATGGCCAGTAAACCAGGTTTTTGGCCTAAAATTGTTCAACTTTGATGCCAAATATCTCGAAAACAATGAACTTTGAAGTAAATATGGGATACTATATTGCTTAAAGCCGTTGTTGTTAATATAATAAGCTACAAAAAACATTAGAAAACTAAGGGATTCAGATCGAAGGTCATTGGCGTATGGGAGCCCCTTAACCAGTATTGCTGAAAGAAAGAAAGTAAGTTTATTTCGCAAGTACAAAATTACACGTACTCCAGGCAAAATACGGTTTTGAAAAACATTAATTTATAATAGCGTTTTTTTTGTTGATTTCATTTGAAAATGTTATTCTAAGATGATTTAGTCAAGAATCCGACAAACTTTCCACCCGGAAGTAATTATGTAGATTTAAATGAAGCATGCATTATCTTTTTTTGTACGTTTTATCTTGAATATTATAGAGCAAATGTAAATGAACCAAAATAAAGACAAAAACATTTATTAATATTTTTACTGACTTTTTAGAAGCCAGTTAACTTATCATTTTTTCGATGTCTGAAATTTTGTCGGATTTTGTCGCTGGGTAACTATTTAATTGATAATATATCCGTTATACATAAAAAATAAGCTATGATAAATTATTTCCAAAATTGACATTTTTTCCATACAAGTTGTCAGTTCATTGCCTGGACTAACGATTACATACATTTTGGCACTTCGTGAAATGCGAAAAAGGGAGTCCACTCAGCTCGACGCTGATGCTGACGCTGGTTAAATGGTCAATTGTAACATACCGTCGTGAAAGGTCCACTGCTTTACCACCAGCTACGTCAAAGCAAAGTCGGACGGATCATAGGATTAGCTATAGGTAATAATTCTCCCACTGATCCGAATTGGTTAGTATTTCCTCGTCTCCCTCGCTGGCGTAAACAAACTCAATCAGTTAGCTGTTTGGTTCTTTGAATAATTGTACGTGTTTGTCAACAGAATGAGGTGAACAGTCAGTATGAGCGAGTGTCGACCACCAGCCGGTACCACACGCTGGAAGACCTCACGCTCAGCCCCATCCACGCGGGCAACATCACCGCCGACCGGTACGTGCATACTTTTTTTTCTAAGCCTGTAGAGTGTCCCACAGGCAGTAGTAATTTCTGGGTAGTCGCTACTCGTTGAGAAAAGCCTCCAGGGGACCGATTTTTGACTTTCGAGCGCTCGAAAATCAAATAAAAGTAAATACGTTTGTAGTGTCAAAATGATTGAAGCGCTCATAGCCTCGCGGCGCCTGTGAGTCGGAAACGATCCTCGCGGCGCCTGTGAGTCGGAAACGATGACGCAGGTTAAGCAAAGACGGCAGCGGTCAGTCTTTGGATGGGTGACCGCCTGATGTTTGAGTGGTTAATATAAATGAGCGCTTCCGTGCTTTGGAAGGCACGCTAAACAGTTGATCCCGGCTGCTGTCTATGACAGTAGTCGTTAAGCCGAGTTAAAGGCTTTCGGGCGGCTTAAGAACTTCTCTAACAGTCGAGTTGCCCACTCACTTGACAAAGGGGGGACAACTGTTACTCGCGTCCGCAGGAGCTACCTACCACAACCCTACACGTGTCCCCTGGGTGGTACTAAAGCGTGACAAAATTAAAGGCCAAAATAATGTATGCCATACGATTAAATAAATAAAGTGTCAAAATGACAGGCACTTACTTTCTACCAATAGAATTAAATACGAGTGGTCAATAACACTCGTCTTTCAATTTTCTATCGCTATTTCAAAGTAGCATTTCATGATTTTTGACAGTTTTCAAGTGAAAAAGGCGAGCGCTTGAAAGTCAAAAATCGGTCCCCAGGACGTCTGGTCTGCCACGACGCCACCTCTGTGGGCAGAAATGGCCAGCCCCGTCAGTATAAATCACCTCCCATACACCCCGTCCAACCCCTCTGAAACCTCTGCGACGCTACCAGTAGCTAACATCACAGAGGCAAACTTTTGTGGCACGTACTGTAGTCTATGTCCGGGTAGGTACGGTACTATGGATGGTGTTTCTGGATACCAGTGAAGGTTGCCGTTTAAATGAGCTGTATACAGCACAGTTGGATCGTTGCCAAATTTTTACCCACGGGTATATTTACAGTGCAATTTCTGACGTACATCGTCATAATAGGTCAAGGCTTTGGTTGCTGACAAATTTATGAATGCTGGAATATTATAATAAACGCACAGTTTCCGTTTCTCAGTTAATTCTGTGACTTTGAGTGCTGCAAATGTGTTATGCTGGATTTGTTATTATGTCTTAAATATGAAGTATTTATTTTCAACGATACATAATATACATATAACGTTATTGTATTCAATTTCAACCACCAAACAACACTGCATGAGAGAATCCGCCCAATTTAGGAATGCACCTTAATTAATTTTGGAATTGACCAACCCGGAATAAAGAAGTCTGAGGTTAAACGTAAAACTGTATGAATACTGTATCTTGGAATAAAATCTATTCCGGTTTGAGTCGAGTTGACACTAGCTACTTTGGCCAATTTTCTCAAAATTGCGTGACGCATCTCTCTTCTTTGTATGATTCAAAGTTCAACAACATTGAGAATTAGAGAACTCCTGTTTTGAAGAATTTATTAAATGAAGTTTGTCCGTCTCAGGTCGACGCGTTTCGGCAGCCCAGCGTACAGCGCATGTTCGACGGACAGCTCGTTCGCCGAGCAAGCGCTAGCGGACGCGAGCAACCTCCTCGACCGCGACCCGAGCCGCGAGCACCTGCCCTACCGCCTCTACAAGATGGCCGGCGAGTACTGGAAGTGAGTACGACCAGACCTCTCGCCCACCTCCGACACAGTAGATATCATAATATCAGCCGAAAGACGACCACTGCTGGACATAGGCCTCCCCCAAAGAGTGCCAGAGTGACCGGTCCTGCGCCACCCGCATCCAGCGGACTCGCGCAACATTTACCTGGTCATCAGTCCACCTTGGCCTATTCACGCCGCGCCTTCCGGTACGTGGTCGCCACTCGAGAACCTTCCCGCCCCAACGGCCATCGGCTCTACGTGCAATGTGCCCCGCCCACTGCCACTTAACTTTAGGGATTCGGAGGGCTATATCGGTTACCTTGGTTCTTTTTTTTTTTTTTTATGATAGATTTAATATGTAGTTATTTAGTGTCTATGTAAAATGTTATTAAGTGTTTTCAAATCGTGGCTGTATACCGAAGGGTCTTTGCCATACGCGCCTCACGTCAAATTCAACAAAATGGACGACTGACATGTTGCAGTTTTTATTACGATTTGTATTCATTTCATCTAAAATGTATTTCTTTCCTCGCAAATGTGATGAAAAACATTGACGATTCAACGGGCGTAAGAATATTGCAAACTCGAGTCATCAAAAGTTCTGATAGACTCTTGTTCGCAATATTCCACTTCCGCCCCTAGTTAAACAATGTACTATTATAGTATTCTAGCGACTCGCCCGTGCTAGCCATCAAGTAACATGATACGGAGAAGAAAAACATGCATCTACACTTCTACACTAATATTATAAAGAGGAAAGATTTGATTGTTTGTTTGTGTGTTTGTATTGAATAGGCTCCGAAACTAGTGGACCTATTTGAAAAATTCTTTTACCATTAGAAGCCGACATTATCCCTGATGAACATAGGCTACTTTTTACCGCGGGAAAATGCTTCATTCCTACGGGAAAACGGGTGATCCGTGCGAAGCCGGGCCGAGCAGCTAGTATATTATAAACTAGCTTCCGCCCGCGACTTCGTCTGCGCGGACCCGGGATTAAAACTATCCTATATTTTAATCCAGGCTATACACTATCTTCGTGGAAAATGTTATCCAAATCGGTTGAGCCGTTTAAGCGTGATTGAGTAACAAACATACAAACTTTCGCATTTATAATATTAGTAGGATGCGAAAGTGTGTCTGTTATCTTTGCACGCTTAAACTGCTGAACCGATTTAGATGAAATTTGGTATAGAGATAGTTTGAGTCCCGGGGAAGGACATAGGGTAAATACTAATAATGTTTTGCACCTTTGTTGTCTTTAAATAAATAAATAATAATAATAATAGGAAAGTTTCTATCCCGGAAGATCGTCCCCTAAGGGGCAGAAGCTAGCATATTCTAAGAAAATTATTAACGAAAATAAAGCTAAAAGTTAGAGAAGTACACATCATAAACAGACTTCGGCTTCTACTATGGCGCGACCCAGTGGTTGAACGAGCGAGCGAAGCTAACGAAGTTCTACGTTTTAGCTTGGACCATTGCATTGGTACCATTTTACTAGGTTGTTTTTCCCAACCGATTCTCGTGAAATTTTGTGAGCAAGCACAATATATGAATATAATATAGATATTTATTTTTATATTCAGTTTTTGCGATGTTTAAAAAAAACATTTTTTTTGCGGATTTTTTAGATTACAGAGTAGAGGTAGACTTGTATTAAGATGAGTTGCAAACAAGCACTACCTCATAAGGCAACCAATTTAAGGCTGGCCTCCGATCGAGTAGGTGTCATTTTACACTAGACGATCTCAACATTTCAATGGAATCAAAATGTTAATAAATATTACCACGAAACACTGGAATTCGTTTTTATGCACACAATTGCTGCAGTTGGCTACGGCAAATTAGTTATGTTATGACGGTCTAAAAGTAAAACGCTTCAATTCGCCTCAAAAGAACCAGTATAACGCTGAGCTCCGGTTGCATACAGTTTCTACGAACATCGGGGTCAGGTTACACTTGAGAATATTTCAGTTGGCCGAATTGCATCAAAGCAGTCCATTAAAAAAGCAACTCTAAGTGCAAGGTATAAGATTCCGATTCCAATGACAGATTTTGAAAAAACGGGCATATCAAATATATATTACATTGTCGACGTATGGGACTCCGAGTAATGAATGGGCAATTTTATAGTTTCCGAGAATTGTTCATTACAGTACCAATAATGGCGTCATCAAAAAACAAACAAGCATACATAATAATGTATTGCAAAACTATGGTTAAGTAGGTAGGTATGTATTGCATTAGTTGCATTTTTACGGACGTATTCATAAATCATCAACGTTATGTCAAGCCCATTTTAACTAAAATGGCGTTTGTCCTTATCTGCCAGTTTGACATTTGTGTGTTACACATTTTTTAGTCACATTTTAGCATTTTTTTGTGAAACGATATTTCGCGCTCTATAGGTACTTACAGCACAACTGAGGCCAACGGAAGATTTTTTTAATTTTTGCCATGTATGTAGGGGAATCTATATTCAAACCCAATAACGTTTACCGACACAGAAAAAGGGTTACTAACGATCCTAATTACACCGGTTATTGGAAATTTAAACGGCAATGTGGTTGATAATAACTATGTAGATTAAAGTTGTCGAGTGGCGACCACGTACCGGAAGGCGCGGCGTGGGTAGGCCCCCGACAAGGTGGACCGATGACCTGGTAAAGGTTGCGGGAGTCCGCTGGATGCGGGTGGCGCAGGACCGGTCGCTTTGGCACTCTTTGGGGGAGGCCTATGTCCAGCAGTGGACGTCTTTCGGCTGATATGATGATGGTGATGATGATGTAGATTAATACTACATTTACCACACTACTATTAAAAAGCGGCCAAGTGCGTGTCGGTATCATTACTGAAATCTTATAGCACTTACGTCCTTTTCTTTGAGGAAGGCAGTTTTTTAGAAATATCTCAAAAACCTTTGAACCGATCTTGTTCAAATCAATTTTCGTTGAAATAATTTAATAAGCCCTATGTCCATGTTTTTTTTCATATTTTTAAAATACACGGTTCAAAAAGTAGACACAATTTTAGTGACTTTCGGGGCGATTATCTCCGACTATATTCACTTAATCAAAAAAATTGCTTAGAAACCTTATATTTATTTTAAAAGGCCTATCGATTGATGTGCCACACGTGGGCTTGCAATGAAACAAAAAAAAATGACTATCAGTTTTATGTATGGAGTGCACCCCTAAAAATTTTTTTTTTTGTAATTTAATTACTATACTATGTAGCGGCTAACAAAATACACCTATCCTCAAAATGCTATTCAAATACACCTTATAGTTTTCAAGTAAAATGCCTGTGACATACGGACGGACACTGGACAGACAGACAGACCAGACATGACGAATCCATAAGGGTTCCGTTTTTTGCCATTTGGCTACGGAACCCTAAAAACGAGTCTTATCATTATCAGTAGAACCGCTTCGTTCCAGTTACTCATACATATTCAAATTACATATTACAACAGGAAATATTTCTCCAATCCCCATTCATGGCGCGATGGGCAGCAGATCGATTTTATAAATAGCCAATATCTACCAGTTAAGATATACAATGATAAACTACTTACTAACCGGGGCCTATTCAGATGAAGGTATTGAATTGGGATCGGTTTTGTATTCGCACACGCTATACCTAAACGCGTCTAGGGTTACCAGGTACAAATTTCAAAAGTCCTGACAAAATTCCTGACACGAGCTTGACGCGCTCTATATTATTTATAAGTTACTTACAAAATACAATTTATGAAACTCCAAAGTACTTGTGGCTTTACCTTTTTTGTTATTATGATTAAAAATAAAAGTTTACAGTGTATACATTTTTATTGTTTCATTTATTTGCCAAAAAATTCTGACATTACCCTTTTCCGGCCGCATTCCTGACATATGTCTAAAATTCCTGACATGTCAGGAAATTCTTGACATCTGGTCACCCTGGTGTTACGAATAAATTATTTCTTTCTTTCTTTCTTTCTACGCGTCAGATGTCAGCGGCGCTACCACGAACTTCGAAAGTCGAAGTTCGGGTATTTCCATCTCTATCGCACGGGGATGCATGTATTACGAACTTCGACTTTCGAAGTTCGTGGTAGCGCCGCTGGTTCCAATAATCAATCCAACGATAGCTTTCCTTACCGGCAGTTACATTTTGACAGATTACCGGCCAATAGAACCATACGTGTTAGTAATAAATGGATCTGAGTGTTGAATATAATAGCGAAACATGCTAAAAACGGACATTACCGTAAAACGGGGTGAGTAGGGACAAAACTGACATTCGGACCTTGATAACTTTTTATTTTTAACATATGATTCAGATTCAGATGATTTATTTGCTATTCGTACAAGTACATGCAAATACAATTAATACAATTTTAGGTACTATGTAAACTGAATGTTGTATATATGTAATAAGATTAATAAGTTTTCCGGGCGTTTGTACTTTGGTTTTTTTATGATTTTGGGTACCGGTAGTTCCATTTGATAACTTTAACGATAAACACGAAATCCCACCTCACCCCGGAGTCCCTCGTAGTTGGGGTGAGATGGGTTTTCATACAAAGGTGATTTTGGAAGATTGTTGGATCGTTTTTTTTTATTACGGATGTCACGGAGATCTTCTCTATACCTACATTACTATAGCTCCATTTTAAATTGGAATACATTATTCAGGTAGCAGTTAGCCTTAAAATCCCATCTCACCCCCCTTTCATCCCTTCTCTCCCCATTCATAATTCGAAAATATTTAACTAGACCCAATTAGGAACGTTGTTAGATATTTTCAGGTGTTTATTTTCAGATAATAGGCATAACGAGAAGAACTTGAACCTATTTTAATCACTAATGAAATCTTTTAATCAAAAACAACAAAGAAAAGTCCGTTATACTATAGGTACCTAATATCGACGAACGCGCGTATTATATTTTGCCTCAAACTTAATTCAATACAAGAATCCGTCCATTTAAATTTCGAAAGAAACATAAAATAAAAAGTTCTAAATATTGTATGCGGACTACGGAAAACGAACTGAAAACCCGGAGCATAATTTCGAAGCGATGGATAGGTAGGTAGGTCGTGCCTCATTCATCAAAATCGGTTCATTATCTTAAACGCCACGTTGGAACACCGTACCTATATACAAACATATTACCTACTTACTAATATCATATCCCTTCCTGTCGCCTCTGCCGTACTTTGGGAAAAAGTAGCTGTCTCGACTGATACTGATATCATCACCTAAATTCAACGCATTTGAACGATAACTTCGATAAAAAGTTCGTTTCTCACGACCATACTTAGCCTAGTTCTTATTACAAAGAGTTAAAGTTCAATTTCATCAATAAAACGGTTATCTACACGATAACCGATACGCGGTCAACTTATCGTTATCTGAGGCGCCAGCTTCTGCCGTGTTTGTATTGTACACACATGACGTGTATCAGTAATTAGTTGAATAACACGAATCGTCACAGACATGCTCTATCGGTCTTATTGCTTGGCGTCACAGCGGTTGACCTTAAAGACCCTTATATATATATCAGCAGGCGCCTTGTTTACGACAACTTGGTACCTACTCCATTCATCAACATTCATTTGAACTCCGAAAATACATCGACCTAATGGAAAGTTAGTAAACAATATATTCACCTGGTATTTTGACCACCATTGGAGGTGAAAGCCGTTTGGGATCCAACTTAAACGGTTAAAGGACAGCACTACACGGAACACTTATAATTACAGATATTTCCTCAAATCCACTTCGCGTCCGTTTCTTAGTAAACTCTTTAACGCGATTTCTTAGAAGTTCGCTGGAGAAATTAATTTGCAGGAATCACAGTAACAGGTGAAGGGTTCTTGGAACTGATGCATACAATTTCACTGGTATATATCACAGATATCGATATCACGAGGTGAAAGTTCGGGAGGCGAAGCGCCTCGCAGCGATCGTCTCTCTGCCAAGCGCTAAAGTAGACTGACTGAGCGAGTGAGGAGACTGAGGAGTGAACGGGCGAGCGGTGTGGCACGCACGCGCGAGAGCGGGACGCACGATCCGTAGAATAGCCCCTTATAGTATTATATTATCTGTGCCTACCAACATTCCACATGGTAACGTATACAGTTCAATTCAACCTCGACTGCTTCCTCTCACCCCTGCTAATTAAAATGGAAGGTCGATGGGCCAAATACTTCTGTTAACTTATTGCATGTACGGTTCCTAGAATTAAATATAGGTAGCACGCTAGTTTCTGTTAGACTTCTAGTAACGGCATTTGTTTAAGCTGCTAAAAATATTAGGCTTTTTTTTTCCTTTTTTTTTTTCAAGGGACTTGAGGTGGACTTGAGCAAGGCGTGTTGACTCTGGCCGCCAGCAACAATGTGAGTTAAATTGGACGGATCTACATCAATCATATCTCCCACGAGGCAATGGAGTTCATTCACATTTGGTCTATTTGTGTGGGTGGGTGGGCTTCGAATTTCCAAGGTGAGGGGGGAGGTTTCAATCGGGAGTGTGAGGGTATTCTCTGCAACTCGCATATATTATAAGCAAAGGCCGTACTAGGGGACTAAAAGCTAGCGCTAACCCTAGATTCAGGTTTTTGAAGTGAAAACTTTTTTAGCGGCGCTGAGCACTTTTTGGGATGGGGAAAAATTGTTAAATACGCGACAGAGTTTTGTGACGTCAGATGTGAAGGAGATCACTTTTTGCTGCTAGCCGATTCAACTTCATTCAAAACTGAACGCTATTCGTAAGATTATAAAGCCGTTAAACACTTTTTGCAATAGCATATTCTGCAAATAAATTTGTAATAATACCAACGCGTCCTTCACCGTTTTGCTATTGAGAAAATTCGAATAGTTCGAATTTGGGCGTTATTCTTAATGAGATTAAAGCTTAGAAAAATATTTACCAACGGCAAAAACAAATTTATATTTTGGTCGCCACCGCCGTCTGCTGTGCAAATTCGAATAGTTCGAATTTAGACGTTATTCCTAAAGAGATAAAGCTTTGAAAAATATTTGGCAATGGCAAAAACAAATTGGTATTGTGTTTGCCGCCGCCCAAACACAATACCAATTTGTTTTTGCCATTGCCAAATATTTTTCAAAGCTTTATCTCTTAGCCTTAGCGGGCCGCAGGCGCGTTGGGTGCGAGGGGCCGCCTCGCACCCAACGCGCCTGCGGCCCGTCCGCCTAAATAATTGATAATTGTTTATAAATTTGCGTCAAATTCATTTTTAGGGTGACACCGTAAGATGTCACGTGACCTGATCGAAAAACTGTTACAATGTTATTGAGTATTCACTTGTCACTTCTGCCGGCACTCCCGGAGTGCAACCCGGTCTTTTGCAAGAGGGCCAGAGGAAGAATCCCTGAATATCGGACTCTGAATACCGTGTGGTATCTTTTTTTTTAATTACCACGTTCGGTGGCAAACAAGCGTAGGGTAGGACCCACCTGATGGCTAGCGGTTCCCGTAGCCTTTGCACGCTTGCAACTCCTTTGAACTCGCATGCGCGTTGCTGCCCCTAAAATTTATAACTACGCTAGTATCCCTACACGTAAATTTCATTTCATTTCATTTCATTTAATCCTTTATAAAACATAGTTTTACATGTCAACAGTATTATTAGGACAGTCATACATAATTAACATAACATCATTCGTATTAAAATAATATTAGGTAGGTATAAGATAATTTTGTCAGATGGGTCTTTTTTTAAATGTTTGTTTGAATCTCCACCAAAGATGTGCGACGCTGTATTTTCACATATTTCAAACGTGCGAGTTATCAGATATACGAGTATGAAAACACATCTCCGCACTACCCTGTTGGATATGGCAGTATAAGATAGTTGTGAAGACTCGAAGGAAGAAAATATATCTACCACATTAGATATAACTAAGTAAGTATCTGAATACCTATTCTGAATCACTAAAAATGGTTACCCAACTGTAAATAATAAATTACTACAGAATGAAATTTTGGCTCTACCCTTTCCAGCTCTTAAAAATTACTTGAAAAAAACATTGATGTCAAAGGTTTAGCTATAGGGTTGAGGACTATATCTAACTGATAGAAATGCATGGCCCAAACCAGAGTTCGAAATAGCTTAATTATTCATAATTTAAAACGCCTAGGGAGCTACTTAGATGACACAGTTCCTACAAGAAAGCTCACCCAACGATTTAGTTAACAGTCGCATTTTCATTCCTTTAATTTTTTTTTGTATTTTGGTATGAAATCAAACACAGTTTCGGACATGTTTTCTTGTTGAGCAACGCATCTTTTTATTCAGTTTTACTTATTTTAAGTGGTTAAAATTAATTTTTAAAGCTTTTTTTTGGCAACAAATTACTGACTGTGCGTTTGTTTCGGCGTTTCTTCTTAATAGCTGTCTTCTTTTTCAGAAACACTGGTAGAATTTTGACCATTACGGCCTACTTGCAGAATAAAATTCATTTATTTCATTTATCGTTTATAAATTTAAATATTCCTAAAATTAGTTTTTCTCCGTAACCATGAAGTTTTCAAACCCCGCAGCATGAACATCGTTCAATAGAACTAGACGGACGCTCTATCTCGTCACTTATCGCGTGAAAAGGCCGACCACGATACGGGGTCAGTACCTTTAGTGTGAGACACTATAGTAAACACACATTACGTGTCGATCCTCGTGATCGACTTAACGCGCTTCGAATAGATTTCGAATGTCGCAAATTCGAGCTGTCGAATTCGTAACTCATGCTGCCGTTGTACTACGGAAATAAGTCTCACAAGCGCTTAGGTTTCGATGCGTAATTTAAACTTTCGATTCGTACGACCATTCGGTAGTATGGCACACAAATTTGACATTTCGAAGCGACGAATACCGTAGCGACTGTAGTTAACTATTTCACTTGCAAATTAGCGTGTGAAATCGTATTTAGCCGTCAAGAGGTACCGGTGGATCCAATCGAGACCTATCTCATATTAAAGAACATATAAATATAATAATTTGGAATCGACAACATATATCCGCAAAATTCGGATTGTCGCGTATTTTGTATTTAAAAATGCAAATGAATGACACAAACTCCGCCATATTTGGCATAGGTAAGTATTCGTACTATTTGTTCTGTTTTATTGTGTATGTTGTGGATACATATCCCTTCCAAAATTACGAGTGAATATTCGATTTCCTAGTGATAATAATGGTAGTTGCAGTGATAATAGTGATATACTCATTTATTTCAATAATCGAACAAACAAATGCGTGATGTGAACAATGTCGAAATATCAAAATCATCAAGAAGGAAGAGTCCGCACTCGCAGTCGGCCCTTACTTGGAGCTCCGAAACTAGATATTTCAATGCAAATCATTAGTGCGCAAGGAGGGCACACTTATCGAAGTGGTGCCTACTGATATTTGGATAAATTTGTAAGTACCTATGGAAAATATGTAAACTTGCATTTCGAAGTGTTGTAGTGTTTAGTAACAACGTATTCATTACCTAAAACAAAGGACCCCGTGATTATTTTACTGTCGTTAAATTTTTAGTTAGGTACTCCAATCGCTACTCAACTGAGGAATTTAAGACTCATTCCGTAACATATAGATCTACTGTAAATATAGGTAGGTATATAATTCTTCTTGGTATCTTGAAAATTAAGATAATGATAAGAGATGTAATAGATTGCACATTTGCAGGATAAAATACCAGTGTGTCCATTGTGTATGTTCCTGTATTCATCTAAAATGTGACTGCTTTTCAATACTGTAAACCAAGATGTCATTATGTCTTCTAATTCGCTGACCCAGATACTGTCACAATGATTGATTGAATTTTCTATAAATTTTCCAAGCAAAGTTGCTAGATAAAATCTATATATCCATCCTGAAGGTGCATTCTACATACTGGTGAAAGAATTGTTGAAATCGGACGAGGAGTTCTGGATATTACCCCCTACATACAAACTTACAATTCTGCAACTTTTCTTCTTTATAATGTTAGTATAAATAACCTAGCTTTCCCTGCGGCTCCACTAGCATTTATCTAATTTGTGTTACCTATTGTATCTTTCAACATACTGATATGTGCAATTTTATATTCTTTACAGATCTTTTAAACCAAAGAAAGCAGACAAAAATTAATGTACAGCAAGTTCCTAAATAAAATTACATATATTATATCTATCATGTAATACCGAAATTAAAGAATGAACAAATAAATAACTTTGACTATGACATATGTGTAGTGTTATGTAGATACCGATACCACAGACATATACACAGACAGACACGTTAAACTTATAAGGGTCGTCAGGGGTTAAAAATAAACAAAGAGTATCCATAATCATTTTAATAATCTGCATAAATTGAAATAAACTTCTTCATTTAATAAAAAAGGTTAAACTATTTATTTTTCTGATCGCATTTAATCTTTATTTTGTTGACTTCCGAGCGTAGTATGTATGGTTGATCACATCTATTCCAGAAACCTGAAATAAATTAGAATTTTATTTCAGTAAACAAATATGGCCATGTATGTCAATGTTACTACTTTAAATTAGGACATTATGGCTCTCTTTGGGGCAAGCTTATTGTGTCCAGCAGTGGCAGCATCTTTCGGCTGATATGATGATGATGATGCCAGGGTCGATGTAATGCCTCTGCCAGAGAAGTGGTTAACTAGAATCAGATTGAAGGATCATAAGGGGTCACCAGATTGCTCAACTGTTCTTCATACATTGTTTGGTTCTCATTTGAGAACGACACGCACGAATAATATCAAACTTTGTATACACATTAGGATTCACCATATTTAGGTCGGAAACTAGTTTCTGTTTCTAGAAAAAAAATTGAAAATTGAGTGAGTAGAAGTCATCAGTCTCTAATCGCTTATTTTTTTTCTATTATAATTTATAATTCTATTTTAATAATAATAATAGCAATTTATTTCAGATTTTGCATCCATAGGCATTATAATTTATAGCTACCTACAGAAACTAGTTTCCAGCCAAGATATGGCGGATCCCATTGTGTATAAAAAGTTTCATGTTATTTCAGCATGCCACTATAAAATAAGAAATAAACCATGTTGTATGGAGATTGGATTAGGATTTTACCTAAGAAAGGGACTAGATAGATGAAGTTTTAAGTCTTATTTGAAGCGGTTGTGATAAAAATTACCAGAACTCATGGATAGGTCCACAAAAGAGCGTTTGTTGCTGGTCTCATTGCAAAAAATTGAGGTTAGTATGTTTCATGCATAGGTAACTTAAGGCTGATTTTCATTAATCTAGTTGTTGGATCCAGCGTCACTGGATTCCAGCGCTGGATTGCCACTGGATTATGGCCGGTTCACAATATTCCAGTCCAGTGATCCAGCGGGCTAATCCAGTCCAGTGCTGGACTGGAGCATATTGTTTACATTACTCCAGTCTTAAGAGTAGCTGGATTGGTAACACATCAGATTGCGACTGGAATGGCTGTCTAGGTACACTATTCCAGTGGCGCTGGATTGGGTGAGCTGGAATGAAAAGTTGACGGTCTCTTCAGTCACTGGAATGGCACATTCCAGTGCATTCCAGTGTTGGTTCACATTATTCCAGTAGCATTCCAGCACTGAATTGGATTGCTGGACTGAAATGCTACTGGAATAATGTGAACCGGCCATTAATGTAAACATATTTCAATCCAGTACAGCATCCAGTATCCAGCACTGGATCGGAACAGACCATGTTCCTATTTTTCAATCCAGTTACCGCCCCCCGCACGCCGCGCACTCCGTGCCAGCGGCACTGAATCCGTGTAAACCCACACCCGCAGTACCTGGATCCAGCATCACTGGATTCCAGCGCTGGATTGCCACTGGCACTGGATCGCGCCATTTACATTTAATCCAGTAGACATTGCCAGTGGCAATCCAGCGCTGGAATCCAGTGATGCTGGATCCAACTACTGGATTATTGAAAATCAGCCTTTATTGATGCTTTTTAAACCCCGTTCATTGAGAGACATCACACTCAATTTGGTATCCAGTGGTGTCGAATATTTTGATGTCCATGTTTGCGGTAACTTTCTTGAACACACTTATCAATTGATACTCTCACACAAAGACAACGCTCAAACTATTGACGTATCTGTTTGGCTGTAATATTGGCCGTATTTTCGGTATTTGCTGCTGTTGTCGTTGTCGTAATATAAATTTTTCCGCGGTGGAAATAAAATAAAATAATTCAAAACCCACCAACATATGGAAAAAGTGACTTTTGAACCTGGGTTGCTACATGAGAAAATAATTAAGCCGCGTTCACATTTGTCTGTCGTGTTTTGTTGTGGTGCTCTCTGTCGTGAAGGCTGCTGTTTACATTTATCCACAGATTACAGAGAAAGGCAGATAGGCCCTAATAAATTGAACGTTTTCTATCCGATCTCTTCTCGCTTACGTACTGAACGACGAGTAAGAAAGGGATAGAACCATGTTATCTGACAGGTCTTCATACGTCATTGTCTCCGCTTTCTCGCTCGCACGATGTAATTAGCTCTCTCGCTCGCTTGAGATTTAGTGTAGCGAAAGATATTTTGTTACAAGATATCGACATCGATATTTAAATTTCATGTATTCGTCATCTGCAACATTTGTCAAAGAGAATATAACCACTACGTTCATTATTATTATATGAACTAGCAATACTCTCCGTAGTTATTCTTATTCCATCTACAACTGGTTTAAAATTTGTTCGAAATATGAGAATTACAGTGTCTAATATTAAAATAATTAAGCTTTTATAAATATTTTTTAGTTTAAATTTCAATTTATTTGAATGAAATTTGTGAGAAAAAAAACACTTGGCAGATCCTGCAAATTTCATGGTCCAAATTGCGAATTTCATGCAATTAGTCAGGCAGGACAACTCGTTTGACAGTTGGATCAGCAGCGCTACATGCATCCAGACTATAGCAATTAGTCAGCTTCTGATGAATTGGGCCTGACAAATCATGACATGTATACACCCCATGACAGAAAACTTGGCTGATCATAAATATTTCCATGGTCCAAATTGTGTTGATTGTGATGGGGTATATACATTACATGATTTGTCAGCCCCAATTCATCAGAATCTGACTAATTGCTATCGTGTGGATGCATGTTGCGCTGCAATCCAACCGTCAAACGAGTTTTCCTGACTAATTACATGAAAATCACAATTTGGACCATGGAATTGGCTTGATCTGCCAAGTGTTTTTTTTCTCACAATATTCATTCAAATAAAATTAAACGAAAATTAAAAAATATAATACTAAACAATATTGTTTTAATATTTTACACTGTCATTTTGTAAATTTTTTTAAACCGGTGTTTCGTTACTACAATTTCATTCAGTGTGGCCAGTTAATAGTAAGAAAGTGAAAATTGCCGCATTCAAACGGTCCTGCGAAGTAAAATCACATAATCTGAGGCGCTACCGCGAAACGAAAAGGAACGTCATTCGTGTATCTCTCTCCCTGTCGCTCGAATATGCAAGTGCGATAGAGACGGAGATACACGAACGAAGTTCGTTTTCGTTTCGCGGTAGGCCCTCTGCCCCCCTAGCACGCTAGGTTTTATGTCCGGCATAAAGCATTTGTCCCTCTTGCACTCGCATATTTGCCAGAAAGGGCCGAATGCTTTATGTCCGACATAAAACTTAGTGTGCTAGGGGGGCTGGATGCCCCATAATGTGCATACAATTTGTCAGTACAACTCGTTTGACAGTTGGATCAGCAGCGCAACATTCCTCCACACGATAGCAATTAGTCAGTTTCTGATAAACTGGGGCTGACTAATCATGACATGTATGCACCCCATGATTGGTCTATATTACTATATATAGAAAAGTACTCTGTGTATCTGTTTCTGTTCTATTCTTTCTGGAGTAATCCGTTGGTTAGTGCTGTTTTAAACTTTTAGATAACGATAATTTATTAAAAATGCGTACAAGTTCTACGCAGTTCCAGTTGCTAGTCGACTATATGGAACAGTAAGTACTTTCTAAAGCCTATAAAAGATAATTTCTTAAAAATAAGCGTCTTCCGTAATTGTGTAGCCCTTGCATAAACGAGAGCGACAGCTCCCGCGGGTAAGTTTAAAGAAATTTCTTTTTAGGTTTAAAGATATTTATTTTTCCCATAAGAATTACATGAATTCACTTACATGAGAAAGTATACAAATTAAAACTAAAACTAAGCATACAGTGTTTAAAAATAAGGTAAGTGTACAATATTAAAAATCAAAGTGGGTAGAAAAGCATTACAATAATTATTGCGCTAAGCGCTCGTATCTCATGTATCATGTAGTATCACGCCTTGACGCAGTCTTTTCCTCCAAAGGGTTCTGTCCTCAGACTGCTTCTCGTAGTTCGTGGGGTCAATCTTGGAAGACAACATGTCACGTTTTGCCCGCCGGTCGCTTAGCGTAATCTGAGTTTTACGTGGCAACCGAGAGGGCTTCATCCTTTGCCTTAGTTTTAATAACGTCAAAGTGATCTGCCCAGTTAAGTGCAGGAAATTGGTTCGAAGTGCCCTCTCTTTTAATATGTTAACAGAAATGGCGACCTTAGTAGACCATGTGATGGCCCACATGGGAAGCAAACGAATCTGCGTCAGTGGTCTGAGCTTACAGAGCTGTTAAATGCGGATGCCACAGGAGATACCAAAAGTGTCGAAAAGTGGAGAAAGGTATGTGTATAGCTTTTTTTATTCAACTCATTAATTTACATACTTATTCTTTTTTTCTTTCTTTGTATGTGCATTTGCTTCACTCTTCTTTATTGGTTTTGTGTGTGTGTGTAAACGTGTGCGTGTTGGGCTGTTGGGTGTTAAGGTCTGGAGCGACTTCAAAAACAACACCAAAAAAAAATCTGCCCGGCTATACCGATCGGCAAGAGGGACTGGTGGCGGTCCTGCAAGTGCTCTGAAATTGACTGACTTGGAGCAGAGAGTGATTTCTATTGTAGGCACTCGAGCGGCTACAGGCATTGTAGAAATTCCGGAGGTTGGCTTGGAGGTAGAGTAATGGGTTCTTTTTAATAATAATTTAATTTTATAGGTAATCACATTTTAAGTGATTATAACCTATATATCTACGAATAAGTTGAGCGTTGCGGCTAGTAACCCTGCGCGCAAAGCTGATAGTCCTGGGTTTGATTCCTGGTAATCGCAAATATGTTTTTTATATCTATTAAATATATTGTTGCCTAGTAAAACATACCCATAATACAAGCCTTATAGAGCTTTCTATGAGCCTATTTCAATTTGTGTAAGATTGTCCCCTAGTATTTATTTTTAATTTATTTATATATCTGATGACTGATGATGATACTTAATATAATAAAATATTTACAGGTTGTACTTACTGAACCAACAGAAACAAACCAATCGGTATTAATAGCAGTTGAACCAGACGAAAGTCCATCAATATTGGTGTTACACGAACATTTTCAACAAACTTGTTCCAGTAAGTTACAATTATTATTTATTTATTTTCACTATTAAAATAGCTATTGTGGTTGGGGCATATTGCACGTAGAACCGATGGCTGTTAAGGTGGAAAGGTTCTCGAGTAGCAGTTGGCGTCCGCTGGATGTGGGTGGCGCAGAGCTGGTCTTTGTCCAGTAGTGGACGTCTTTCTGCTGTCATGATGATGATAATGACTATCCAAATAAATTAAGAAAGTTCATGTACATTATCTCCTAGTAATCATTCAAAATATAAAGTTCATAGTTCACATTGTTACCTTGACCTAGTTGGTATTGACTCTGCCTAAATAGGAAGCTGGTGATGCTCTCTGGTTTGAATCCCAGAAAAGGCTTGGTTAAGCATAAACATTTTTTCCTTGAGTAATGGATGATTCCAAAATCCAAAATCAAAATTAGTATTATATTATTTATATTTGTGTAAGTATGTATACAACCTACCTACTGTTTCGCTTACCGTACTGTTCATACATATGTTAGGTACGGTACGCTAAATGTTATTTTTTTGAATGAAAAAATCACAGTCTTAACACTTGTTAATGAAAAAGTTTCGCAATCATTCCTCTGGTATCCATAGTACAAACCTTGCATATTTTGGGACAAGAAAGAACTGTAAGTTTGTCCCTAAATATTAATTTAATCCTTTCGCCGCCTAGACTAAAGACCAAAAGAGACATTGTCACGCCAACGTCACTGTTACAAGAGATCGGACACAAACCTTACATCAAAGACTGAAGGTTGCTTTGACAGCGGTCGTCATAACGCCTGTAGGGGCGCTGTGGCCTCGACGACACACGACACCTTTAGGTATTCTTGGCGTTCAAAGGGTTAAGTAATTGTTTTAATTTTTCGTTGCAGATTCTGAAGATTGGAATCGTCCTGGGACATCGGCTCAACCCACCGTTTTACCACCTAGAGAGGAGCCAGTACTTACAGTCAGGCAAGGTACAGTCTCTGCAGTAGAACTCCGTAACCCGATTAAAATAGTTATATTGCCTGCCTGCCTACGAAGCGGAAGGGTTCGAATCCCGGTGGGCAAATATTTAATAGCCTGAATATTTGTTTCTTAGTCTTGGATGTTTTCTATGTATGTATTTATCTATATAAGTATGCATATCGTCGTCTAGTACCCATAGTACAAGCTTTGCTTACAATTAGTTTGTCGATTTGTGTAAGATTGTCCCCAGAATGTTTATTTATTTTAAGTATTGTATTTATTTATTAAATCCCATAAAAAAGGCCAAGTCTCGAAACTCTTCCACCGTAAAAAGTTGTGAGATACTTGTTGATGTTGCAGATCCTGAAGATTGGAATCGTCCTGGGACATCGGCTCAACCCACCGTTTTACCACCTAGAGAGGAGCCAGTACTTACATTCAGCCGAGGTACAGTCTCTGCAGTAGAACTCCGTAACCCGATAAAAAAAAAAAATTGCCTGCCTCCCTACGAAGCGGAAGGGTTCGAATCCCGGTAAGGGCAAATGTTTATTTGATGAGCTTGAATATTTGTTTCTTAGTCTTGTATGTTTTCTATGTATGTATTTATATCTATTAAATCCCATAAATAACTACAACTTAGAAAAGTTGAAAAACCCCCGACATTTTCATTTCAAAATCCAATATCTCAAAAACGGCTTAACAGATTTTCATGAAACATGGCTAAGAACACTCGGAATCACATCAGCTTTCGTATAAAAAAAACCGCATTCAAATCGGTCTATCCGTTTGGGAACTACGATACCACAGACAGATCTACACAGATACACAGACACGTTAAACTTATTAAACCCCTCTCGGCCCTCTCTTTGCGTCGGAGGTTAAAAATAGGCCAAGTCTCGAAATTCTTCCACCGTAAAAAGTTGTGACATATTACGTGGAGCCAAGTCAGGTATTCTTATTAATGTTTATTTGCTTGCTAAATAAATTTCTGCAACTTGGAAATAATATTTTTGAACAAGCTTCTAAGAAAAAATATACATATTTGTTTGAGTCAAGTTGTACCAACTTTAAAACGGTACTGGACGTTCCAACGTTCGTACAAATTCGGGTGACGCAATCGCAACGTTTAGTTGGCGCTTATCGATGGAACAAAAGACAAACTGGTAACCACAGAACCCTACACTGTGCGTGGCACGGCACGCACTTGGGGAATGAAACCATAAAAACTAAAACAGTTCTGATTTGTCTTTGTTTTGTATCCTCTAGAGAGGAGTGGGACCGGTCTATCGCTCGGTGACGAGCCTGCGGATCAAGTTCCGAGAAGATCACCAGGTGCTGGTGTCAGGCAGCACGTGTCGCAGAGTCCCACGCCCTTACCACCCACGCCGCGTCGACGGCGAAGACGTCCGATGGTTTCGTCTCCTCTCCAGAGAAGGACTCGCACCCAGACCCAGTCAGATTTAGCGAGGCAAGCCTTTGTCAGGTCTGACTGTGATTGGCGCGCTTTTGAGCAGGAAGCAGAGCGGGAGAGAAGTAGGTTAAGGGAATTAGAAATAAGAAATCAAGAACGATGGTTGGATTTATTTGGTCAATTTTTAATACTAGGCAATAGAATCGTAGATGTGTTAGAGAAAAAATTGTAAATATTAATGTGTAAGGTCATCTGGGGCAAAAGCGACTATGAAGGCTAAGGTACGAGGGGAGGTACAAATATTCGTGGAATGAAGTAGGAGGTAAAATGGTACCAAACCTCTTTGCTTATGGTATGGGATAATATGAGAAGAAAATTATAAATGTCGATTCATAATCGTCATTTGTTTTGAAGATATCGCCCTTCAAACAAATTATTTCGGAATAAACGTAAGAGCCATCTACGGGGACCAGTGCCCTGCTTAAACTGATTTACAAGTGGCATGGCCACTTCAAACATGGCAGAGAGTCAATTGAAGACGACGATCGCCCAGGACGGCCGATTGAAGTCACATCGTCGGATATCGTTCAAATAGTTGAAAAACTCGTACAATACAATACAATACAAATACTCTTTATTGCACACCTCACACAAACAAAGCAGTTAAAAAGAGAAACAATTTGGAGACGCTCAAGCTTATTAAGCTGCTCCTCAGAAAGGTCGAGATAGGATACATCAGCGTAATCAAGAATAGGAAGAAGTATAGTTTGAGCAAGCGCAATTTTAGTTGCAGTAGGCAGAAAATTACGAAGCCGCCTGAGAGACCCCAGCAGCAAATATCTTCCTGCTCACTTCACTCACTTGAGGCACCCAAGACAAAGAGCGATCCATAATGATCCCAAGATTTTTCACTTGCATCGAATAATCAATCTGAATCCCATCAAAAAGTATTGGAGGGAGATTTACTAAATCAACTCTAGAAATCAGATTGCTGCTGCCAATAATAATGACTTGGAACCTCGCTGGGTTCACACTCAGACCATATCTTTGACTCCATTTCAGAATGCGTACCAAGTCATCATTAGTTCTTTCTATGGCAGAAGGGAGATTACCAAGCACGGACTGTGTATAAATCTGAAGATCATCTGCATAAAGGTGATAATGAGAGGAGATATTATGTGTGATGGAATTGATGAAGATAGAAAATAAGAGAGGAGATAGCACACCGCCCTGCGGAACGCCCGCCAGAGTACTACACCAAGAAGTACAAGAAGAATCCACCTTTATTCTTTGCCGACGACCATTTAAATAACTACGAAAGCAGTCAATTACTGCAGGAGATAAGTTAAGAGAGCGTAAAATAGCGAGCATAATGTCAAAATCGACAGTGTTGAAAGCATTGCTGAAATCCAACAAAGTTAAAACTGTAAGCTATCTGTCGTTCATCCCCAATTGGATGTCATCAGTGAAACTAATAATATGCTATCCGACCAATTCACTGCCGCGAAGACACACACATTATGTGTAAATTGTATTGTTTTTGTACTCCGTGTGTCTTTTGCGTAGTGAATAAATGCCTTCTTTCTTTCTTTCTTCTTTCTATGGCCGTCTACTTGCAAGTCTCCTAGCTAATTGATCCCGTAGCGCTCTGCCCATTAATAAATCACTAGCACCTTCATTCTCTGGCACCAACTCCTGTCGCTGAAACTCTGAAAATAAAGTAGAAACTTAGTATAGTACATTGTTGTAAAGGCTAGAAAGTAGGCAATAGATGGACGAGTGGGTTCTGAGTTATAGAGCATCATTTCCAAAGTGGTACCATTGCCCCCGGTCTACCCTAAACATTATAAATCACCGCGTGGAAAACTGTTGATGAGATAAAAATACTTTGTTAATTTGGCAAGAAGCTTCAAAAGATGGCGCCATTTGGTCTGAATTTCAAAATGGTACTTCACTTGCTATAACTTGTGTTTTTTTAAAGGAGTGATGTTGGATGCATGTTGTATCTGTACGAGTAAGTATACGTGTAATATCAAAGCATAGTAAAATCAAAGTTCTATTTCCATCAAGTAAGGAATAAAACCTTTATTTTAATACATGACTTGGACGTTGGACGACTATAGCTTGTTTGAGGCTTGAAGTTGACTTTTGGGACCCCATATACATATGTGTGAAAGATTTTTGAAATCGGCTTACTAGTTCTACCTACTTCTTGCATATATTACTTGCACACTCATAAACTTTTTTTCTTTACATCAAAAAATATTAGTGTAGACACAAATGTTACTTTATGATTTTGTAAGTCGGTTAATCTCCAAAGTATACATCTTATCCCGCGGATCCGCCTGCGTTCTGTGTACCTAATATGCGGGCGGGGCCGCCAAAGCAGCTACTTACTACATAATTATTATATTTTACTATAAATACCTTGATTTTGTGCAGATACCTCCCGTTCAGGATCTGGTACATTATACATTAGCGCAATGTTATGTAACACAGAACATGCTATGATAATTTGCGAACACTTTTGTGGACTATAATGTAATGTCCTGTCTCTGTGTACACAACGCCAACGGTTCTTCAACCGCCCGAAAGTATTTTCAATCAGAACTCTCGCAGATGTGTGTGCTCTATTGAATGTTTCTTCAATAGAGTTGGGAGTTGGATCTAAATATGGTGTCATTATCCATGGCCGTTGAGCATAACCGGAATCACCTTTTAAAACAAAAATATTTTTTTAGTTAACCCGTGTGGTGTCGGTTTAGAATTTCACCACCCCCTTTCTTCCCGTGGGTGTCGTAAAAGTAGACTAAGGGACCAGGGTTGAAGTGTGTTGTGGGCGATGGGCTAGCAACCTATCACTGCAATATCACATTTTGTCGATCTTTTATACCAACATTTATGCTAAAAGTGGCGCTGGAACATACGTTTCATGTGCTCTGCCTACCCCTTTTGGGAATAAAGGCGTGTATGTATGTATGTATGTAAAAATAAATGGTTGATTTCATTAGTATGAAATGGTTAATGTAAATAACATTACTATACTAAATATATTGTCTTACCTAAAAGCCAGACAATTTCTTGTTGTCTGTGCAAAGATTGCATATAACTATTAACATTGCTATTTTCCCATATGAAGGAATCATGGGCTGCACCTCCAAACTTAGCATTAACAGATAAAATTTTGCAGTTGTGGTCACATATCTGAAAAAATAAATTTAATTACAAGTGTTTCCTGGTGCTTTTAGATACCTATAGGTAAATTGTAGCAAGTAGGAACGCCACCCCACCTACTACCGTGGTATTGTGGCAGGTGGGATATTTTTATATTTTTTTTGAGTTATTACAGCGTATTAGTATCGCCATACAACGAGGGAATACGGCCAGCCTTCTGGGCACCTTGCCCGTTGACGGCGATTTATGCCCATTTTTTTTACCTGTAGGTTAAGTTTTATTATGTTTGTTTTTATTAATTGTCTTGAATAAATTAATACCACAACAAACCACCATTAATACCTTTAAACTAATGACATTAAACAAACTCCTTGAAATTAAATACGCAAAATGGAACGCATGTCCTGACAGCTGTCACTAGTATTAATGTTATTTTACCGTCAATTTAGGCTTCAGTTTATTTAAGAATTAATTTCTCTGAATTTATTTAGGATAATTTATGAAATAATTATTATACATGTATGCGCCTCCTCGCGGTGATGATTTTGGTGTGCTTGAAGTTGGGTTTCTGTGCTAGGAAGCTATTGAAATGTGTGTGTGAAGTTTGCCAACCATGTGTGTCTATCTTGGGATTGTTGAAGCTGTTGTACATTGTAGTGGCTACTGATGCGGCTTTAACTTAAGTATTTGGAGGGTCAATAATCTTTCCCCGCACCTCTCAACAGCCAGACTATGTTAGTTTATATGGAAATCGATTCAGAAAGACATGCCTACAATTTCAGCACAAATGTATGTAGCCTCAGCTACATACATTTTTCGCCGGTCGTCTTGGGAGCGCGGGGCCACTACGCTCAAGGCAAGCGCGCAGACGGATCGCGAGCCCACAGGCCCGTAAAGCTCGCAGCCTGCGGTGAAGATCAAGCACCCTCATGGCGCCATCGGCGCGACGCGCGCAAATACGATGCACAACAACGACCGCGTTGTTCATGTATTGCGTGAGGTCGTCCTTTTTGAAGACCATAGAGAGTTGTGGGTAGTGATTGTTTAGTTTAGATTGTAAATGAGTGCGTAACCTGGCCAGGTCAGTGTCGCGATGCACCGTCGCTTTCAGTAGTCATATTATGAGATCCCTGCGTTTACTTTAGTCAGTGAATGCCCGTGTGATTCGCGTTTAATATAAGTAGCAGCGCTCTGCAAGTGTGTTTAAGTATTCCGCTGAATACATACATTGCATGTGTCACAATCTGGCTTTTTATATAGCATCCCTGTAGGTCTCAATCCAAGACGGCTTATAAGAGCCAAGAGGGAGGACCCTTGAATATAATAGTTCAGTAGTTTGGTCCGACTGAAATCCGAGCAAGTTTTAGAAAGTAGTGTAGCACATACTATATATTTGAGTAACTACTACAACTCTAGCCCAATTCCACCTGGGTAGTAGGTGGGATGGCGTTCCTACCTGCTACAAAGTTTAAATGAGTAAGTAAGTATGTATATATACCATTTGTACATTCATTGAGTGATAGTGTTTTCTACAGAAATACAGGTGTTCCTCTTCTTTTGTGGGAGTGAATATTTTGAAGTGACTGCCATCAATGCATCCTAGCACCCCTGGGATACCATAATTACTGTAGAAACTGAAATGTTAAGAATACTTTGTCATCATCTGGGTCAATCAACTTTTTCTTGTTGTTATTCTGTCCCGGAAACCAAGAGCCAATACTAGCTTCGTAGGATTAAACTGACTATTAAAAATAGTTAAATCTAATACATACCCACGTTTAATGGCATCTTTTTCTTCTTGTGTGGTTGGGAATTTGATGAATATTTTTAAAATATTGGGGTGGTTCAAAGCAATTGTTACTTCTTGTAAATAGTTACTCATTGCTTTTTGTGAAAAATGGTGTGCCTTACCAGTGATACGCTGGTAACTACCTTGCGCATAAAATAGTAATGCACATAAAACCTGCAAGTTGTTTTATTTATTTATTTAGATATACAATTTAACAGCATTACAGCATATGCCAAGGCGCTGGTAAACTTAAACTATTTTTACGTCACACCTGGCCATAATGTGAGTTTTACCGCACGCAGCGCGTACGGTTAAACTCGCATTATGGCCAGGTGAAGACGTAAAATTGTGTACTCACCACGGGCAGTAAAAAAGAAAGCCCTCTATCGCATATTTATAACCCTCGCCTGCGGCTCGGGTCACAATTACCTGTGATTTCGGGCTTTCTTTCTTTTACAGCCCTTGGTAAGTAATGTCCTAAACATACATATACACAATAACAAACAAAGTTATACTTAGTAACAAATGATATTTAACCTTTTCAACGCCGAGAGCCACTAAAGTGGTCGAGTGCTGTCGTGCCCACCACGCCAACAACCCATAAAAAGGTCGGAGAGAAGCTGTACTTTGATCCTGAATAAAATCTATTATGAGCTGCTTTCCTTTCTTTTTACTGGCTTAAACTTTACATCAATACATGTTTTGTTCTTTATAAGAATTGACGAATTCTTGGACAGGTCAAAATGTGAAAATTTCGGGATTATTCTTCGGATATAATTTGACGCAATAATGTCAGTGTCCCATACGCCAATAGCCCATAAAGTGGTCGCTAGTGCTGTCGCCGGATCTGTTTAATTTACATTTGATTATTGTGAAAATATTGTTACTAAGATGTCTTTTCCAATATTTGTAACCCTAGTCTATTTTGTAACATTAATAAAATTAAATCATCGTCTTAGCATAAAAACCTACTGAAACAAAATTTAAGTCTATTACGATTTACTGACATTGATCTGTCGATACAAAAAATATATCTGTATAGCGTAACAGTCACTTCTCTATGATCGCGGGAAATCATAGTTCCTTATACGCCAACAACCACTTTAGAGGCTAGCCTATGACGTCATGGACGGTAAATAGTGTGTACTAGTGATGGCGTAGTGGTGTAAATAAGAAACCAAATTCGTAAAATGGAATTCGATTTATGTTTAAACAAACAGTATAACACAACATTCTGAGAAACTTGACGTATATACTCGTATGTTGGGAAGAAGTACTTGGTGTTTTCCGAAAATATCAAACGGAGCATTTGGCTCAAAATGAAAACGCACGATATTGTGTGTATAATAATCGGCAATCAAATATAAGAAAAATGCCCCAGTTCATTCCACCGGAAAATGTAGAAATAATTTGGGTTGCCGTGATGAATATCCTTGAAAAACATATTTACCGGTATTTTTCATTGTAATGAAATAAACTGTATAAGTAGGTATATGTTGTTTTATTTATTGAAAATTTTATCATTATCACGTCTATTTTATTTAAGAATATTTACTTGCTGTAGTCATACCTACTCATTTGACATACTTTGTATACCATTTCTTTCAAACGTCATCAAGGTCAGTGTAAGTAGAACAAAACAAAATTACTTACTGGTTAATAAATGTAATAATTCGTTTATGCCATAACTCGGGCGTGTTGCTGTTAGTAAAATAAGTTGTACTCACAGCAACACGCCCAAGTCACCATTTAAAGGACTTACGTCAATGTCAATAAGATTGCTTCAATGAGCACTCACTCTCGTACTACGATTAGTACGATTACCGAGGCTAGTAAATTTTATCGATAAATGTTTTGCACAGCACTACGAGATTCGTCATTTTTGATAAGGCAACAGCTCTTGGCGTGTGAATGATCACTTCATTCAAATATGAGAGCGTTGAAAAGGTTAAAAATGCATCTCACAGAATCTTTTAACAATAGGCAGAAGACGTGTAGGCAAACAAATCGCAATCCGGTGCATACAGAATTACTTTGTTAAGTAGCGCCTGCGCGTTGAAAACTGGTGAGTGCTCGTGCGAGCCGGCTCTTCCGCCAGGAGGCGGTGGCTGCGGCCACGGAGGTACTTGTCAGGAAAGAACAGAGAGCATATTCTCGTGTTCAAGTCGGAGCAATCTGACTCACCTTTCAGAATACGACAAGCAGTGGTCAAAAGTTCGATATTGCGCCTTTATAGTTAATAATTATCAAAAATAACACTAATATAGATGGCTAATAAATTTTATATTATGGAATGTAAGTACCTTTGATTCCAGCGATACTCTTTGCGAGGGTTCCAAATCCGTATGTTTTTTTAACAAGTCGCACAGGGTTTCGAAAGCTTCCTTGTTGAGCCTATATTCTTTAATAAAATTATTTTCACTTATATGCTGTAGTGGATTTCGCAGTATCATCTCCCTCATATCGGCTTGAAATGTTCCCTGTTCACGTCGTTCGTCTTGATATGCAGCCTTTGATAACATATCCCACGCTAAATAGTACCTTGCAGACATTGTTTAATTAAACGATTAAGAATTTTACTATGTCTTTACGCTCCGATTTGCTAGTGAAATAGATATAGTTAACTACAACCAATACGCTATTTTACGAAGGTAGGTAGGCGAATTTCTACGACATGGATACAAATTACAAACCGTTAGTCGTCGCCAGCGTTTAATTCGATACGTATTTTAATGTCAGACTCATACACGGCCGAGGCTGGTCGTACGGTCACGGACTTTAATTGTTGAGCCATTTAGAGCTCACTTTATACTGGACAATTCATAGCTTAACTATTAAAAACCAAAATGAGTTGACACCTAAATGGCTCAACAATTAAAGTCCTTGACCGTACGTCTAGACGTCTAGTATTTATTATCGTATACTAAATATATTTTTCATCACACTTGCTCGAAAATTGCTTCATAATGCGCAGACATACAGAGCTGTAATAGCCAGTGTTACGGCCACGGGCGTAATGGTTTTTTTCTTAAATTGTATCTGTCACTCATGCGGCAGTTACAAAGCAAAGAGGTTTTATATCAAATACGATGTCTCAAAACGTATTTATAAATAAATTTTAACTTAAATAACTACTTAAACATGTTTAACTGAATTATTTACAGATTTAATATGTAGTTATTTAGTGTCTATGTAAAATGTTTTTAAGTGTTTTCAAATCGTGGCTGTATACCGAAGGGTCTTTGCCATACGCGCCTCGCGTCAAATTCAACAAAATGGACGACTGACATGTTGCAGTTTTTATTACGATTTATATTACTTAATTTCATCTAAAATGTATTTGTTTCCTCGCAAATGTGATGAAAAACATTGTGTATAACACGGGCGTAAGAATATTGCAAACTCGAGTCATCAAAAGCCCTCCGCCTTCGGCATCGGGCAGCTGATAGACTCTTGTTCGCAATATTCCACTTAAGCCCCTCGTTAAACAATGTTGTGGCCAGATGAAGACGTAAAATTGTGTACTTACTACGGGCGGTAATTCGTAAAGCCCCAGATCGCATATTTATGGCCCTCACCTTCGGTTCGGGCCACAAACACCTGCGATCTTAGCATTAGTGTGAGACACTATAGAAAACACACATTACGTTGCACGTACGCACTATACCTCTTGCTCTAAGTGTTCCAATAAGAGAGAGACGGATAGTGCGAGAAAAATCGAGAGAGTTCGCGTGCCGTCGTGTGAGCGCCGTGCAGCACACAAAAATCGAGAGTGTGTCACGGCCGTCTCATGATAGACGTGCTGTCTCGCCCTATCTCATCGGTTAGTAACAATCTTGCAGTCCGCTTCGCAGGACCGTTTGAATGCGGCAATTTTCGCTTTCTTACTGTTAACTGGACACACTGAATGAAATTGTAGTTGCAAAACACCGGTTTAACAAAAATGATAAAATTACAGTGTAAATTATTAAAACAATATTCTTTAGTATATATTTTTTAATTTTCGTTTAAATTTATTTGAATGAAATTTGTGAGAAAAAAAACACTTGGCAGATCATGCCAATTCCATGGTCCAAATTGTGATTTTCATGCAATTAGTCAGGACAACTCGTTTGACAGTTGGATCAGCACCGCAACATGCATCCACACGATAACAATTAGTCAGATTCTGATGAAATGGGGCTGACAAATCATGTAATGTATATGCCCCATTATGCCGACACCCCACTGCGCTATGCGCTATTCGTTATTCGGCTTATGCGCCTGTATTCGACGCAGTGTGGACGGTTTATTCGTCTATATTTGCCTTATTCGCACGCATAACGCATAATGCGAGATAGGGCGAGACAGCACGTCTATTATGGGACAGCCGCGACATACTCTCGATTTTTCTCGCATTACACCTCTTGTTCTAAGTGTTCATATAAGAGAGAGACGGATAGTGCGAGAAAAATCAAGAGAGCTCGCGCACCGTCGCGTGATAGCCGTGCATCACACAAAAACCGAGAGTATGTCGCGGCCGTCTCATGATAGACGTGCTGGAAATTATTTCATAGGTATCCCCATCCCGCTTTATCTTACAGTATCATATAGCTCGTGCAGTCCGCAACGCAGGACCGTCTGGTGCTCGGTACAGGCTGTCAAAATTAACTTAACTTTGAAATAAAAACAGAAAACAGTGTTTGCTCTAGCGCATGTATTCCTATGTGATCTTAGAGGACTCTGATTTTATATGATTAATATTATATCGACTAGCACGACTCTCCGTTGTTATTCTTATTCTATCTACACCCGTTTAAAAAAAAATACGAAATATGAGAATTACAGTGTAAAATCTTAAAACAATATTATGATATATATACACTATCCTACTCTTTCTTATTAGAACAAGAGATATCATCATCTGCATCTGCATGCAGGTAGAATATGTACGTACTTACTTAGCTTTAAGACCTTATGTTACCATATTCTGGCAAATAAATATTTGTATTTGTATTTGTATAGTGCGAGAAAAATCGAGAGTATGTCGCAGCCGTCGCTCGTCGCATGATAGACGTGCTGAATTGGTACAATTTGGCTCAAATCGCATTCGACAAATCACAAGATTCACAAGTGTTAATTCAATCATTTTCTGCGCTAGCCACACCACTCCGTGAGTTCCGTGAAGCGTCCATCGAGTAAACTATACGAACGATCGACTTGACGCGAGCGTCTCAGTAAACTTATAAGTGACTCAAGCTACCGACTGGATTTTTAGTTCTATAAGTGACCGCCAGGGGCGGTGTATCGATTCTTCATACTAATAATTTACGCAGACGCGATCGAGTCAAGTTAACGTGACTCAATGCAAACTCACACTAAAGGTACAGGATAATTATACAACAAACCTGAGCTAAACTAACGGGTTCTACAAGATAAGTATATAAAAAAAGTTTTGGAGTCTGCGAGAAAGTCGGGCTTTAGCCGAAATGAAAATTCGTGAAATTGATTGCGACAGGAATAGGACACTTTATACTTACTTGAAATTATTTGAGTTGGCCGAATTGCATCAAAGTAGTCCAATTAAAAAAGCAACTAACGTCCAAGGTAGAAGATTCCCATTCCAATGACAGTCTTATAAAAAGACGGCCACCAACCGGGATAAAATAAAACCTAATCCACACGAGTTCTAGTTTCCCTTTGCTTTTCGAAAGTAATTAGAATAGATGGCAGTTGTTCCCGCAAAACAACAACTGACTACTTACAAAAAATCTTTATACTAGGTATGAAGGTAGCAAGCGAGCCCCGGGCTCCTTCAGATCGGAACGCATCCAAGGCAAGTAAAATGTTGTGTATCTATCCATATCTCCGGGAACAACTTGCTGGGTCGCCACCGTCGGTCATCTGCAGTCATCTGAGACCACGGAGGTTGCAACCCGCAGAACGTGCTGAAGAAATAAACATACACACTACACA